>BPTQ01000008.1:139255366-139689033 GCA_019973895.1 Chrysanthemum seticuspe
CGCTGCCGCAGTGGAATACAAATCACTGCGGCAGCACAGCGGCGGTAATCCCAAAGCAGAACCGGTGCAATTGGAACGCTGCCGACGAAACCCTAATGGCGGCGACACGACGGCGTCACTAAACATAAGGTGACGCCGTCGCAATTGTAATCTTATATATAGAATCCGAATTTTTCAGTCTTTGGGTGGAGAGTCTTTGGAGTAAAAACCTAAAACCGAACCTAAGGTGTCTTGTACAGTATTTTTGGGTTTTAAACCCTATCTTACATCAAGATAAGTCTTTACTTCATTAATTTAATTATGTCTTTGATTATTTGTGTGTATGCTTGCATGTTCTCCATGTCCGGCTAATTTATTTGTGTGTTTGCTTAGGAAGTATGAAACTTAATTATTGAATATTGATTGGTTGTTTCTTATCTTAGTTGATTAATGATCTAGTAATGCGATAGGTCATTCGTTGTGCACTTAATGCTTGATTCATCTTTGTGAACCTTAGAGTATAATTACCTGAGTAATTGTAGGCTAAACCATCCGAAGAGCGCCTTAGAGTAGGAGTCTATAATCTCTAGTGGGTTTGTAGACAAGACCCTTTGGTAAGTTCAAAGAGTTAGGGAGAAACGCATACCCTACAACTTTAGACACACAACGCAACTAGGAATAAGACGTGACACTCAACCATCAATAGGAGATAATTAAGGAGTAATACAAACTAAGTAAACACATCTTTAAACTATCATACGAGCACACATTAATTAGACATAGACTCCCACAACCTTAGTTTAGATAATTAGATAATAGTAGAGTAATCGGTAGAAATACCAACCCCCCAAATCCAATACCCGAGATTCGTACCTTTCCATTTTCATAAAATATAAAAAGATAAAAAATAATCTTCCTCAACCTTAACCTTAGCGTAGTAACTCCCTACTAGCATTCCTATTCCCCTAGAGAACGATATCAATACCCGTGGCTTACCCTAATTACTACACTACAACGATTAGGTTCACTGCCTAGGCTGTTATAAAACTTGCTCGAAGAAAAGGAAGTTCCTTTGACCCCGAACAACGCGTGTAGCATTATCAGTTTGCTTGGTAAAGTGATAAGGTTGATATTCGTAGTGGTCCTACACATCTGAAAGACCGTCATATTCATATGAGCCGCGAACGTGAGATATATCCGAACAGCCTCAAGACGAGCAACCGGAGCAAAAGATTCTTCAAAGTTTATTCCCTCTTCTTGACGATAACCCTTAGCAACTAGACGTGACTTGTTTCGGATTACGTTTCCTTCAGCATCCAATTTGTTTTTCCAAATCCATTTGAGACCAATGACGTAGAACCCTGTTGGTCTTTCAACCAGTTCCCATACTTCAAGACGTTTGAATTGGTTGAGTTCTTCTTGCATGGATTCAATCCAGTTGTCTTTTATCATTGCGTCTTTAATGTTTTTAGGCTCAGATTGGAAGACAGTGAGTGTATAAATGCAATGTTCACCATCTGTGTGAAGACGTTGTCTTGTAACGACTAGTTGATTCAGGTTGCCAATAACATTTGCCAGAGGATGGTCTTTTGTCCATCGATGTGTAGAGGGTTGATGTTGGTATACATTGTGCAGATTTTGAGGATTCAAATGGTTTGTTGATGATTCTGCGACATCAGGTGTAGCAGTGTCATTAGCAAACGGGTTAAAGAACACATTTGGATCAAAATCTGCAGGTGGGGGTACTTCATTAAGAACATCATCAGCTGGTTCATCATTGTTGGAACCAGTTTGTTCAACTGTTGTGGTGGAGTCAACTGGTGGTGCTTCTTCAACAGTAGTTGTTGTAGCAGGTGTATCAGGTATAAGTGTAGTATCAGGTTGAGCAGCGGAAACAGCGGATACACCTGGAGCACGTTCATCAATATCGTCACTGAACAGAGGAGCAAAGAGTCTTTCCATTTGTTGACGAGTGAGCTGGGGGCTTTGTTCAGCTGATGATGGGGTTTGAGGGAAGTTTAAGCGGTTGTGACCGGGTTCTAAGCTGTTATACTCAGAAGCCATTTCCGTAAGTTCATCAAAATGAGCATGAATCGTTTCCATAACCTGCTTTGTACGACGATTCCAGATCCGGTAACCTTTAGAATTCTCACAATATCCAATAAAGACGCCAATGTCAGCTTTGGCTTTGAGCTTTCTAAAATCATCACGATCATTATTCGGATAGCATAGGGATCCAAATACATGAAAGTGTTTGAGATTCGGTTTATGGTTGTGGAGAAGCTCAAAAGGTGTTTTGTTGTGGCGTTTAGTAATCATAGAATGGTTTTGAGTATAGCATGCAGTAGATACAGCTTATGCCCATAAGTAAACAGGAAGTTTAGCATTGATTAACATTGTTCTTGCAGCTTCCACTAACGTTCGGTTTCGTCTTTCAACAACTCCGTTTTTTTCTGGTTTACGTGCAATAGATGTCTGATGCTGAATTCCCACTTTCTCATAGAATTCACGAAGGGTTTGGTTAACAAATTCAGTTCCTTTGTCTGTTCTGATTTTTCGGATGGTGTTTCGGAGCTGAACCTGTATTTTCGTGAGAAAGGTGATGATCATCTGTGGAGCTTGGTCTTTGCTTCGAAGAAAGTAGACCCAAGTCCAGCGTGAATAGTCATCAACAATTACTAAGATGTAGCATTTGCCATTTATCGTTTGCACGCGCATCGGGCCACACAAATCCATGTGAAGAAGATGAAGCACATGCTGAGAGCTGTGTTCCACCTTTGAAGGAAAATGAGCACGAGTGCTTTTCCCTTGTTCACAAGCTGAGTAAAGGTAATCTTTAGAATACCGGAATCATGGGAGTCCTTCAACTAGTTTGTGTCGAGCAAGGTTGGTGATGGTTTGAAAGTTTAGATGTGAGAGACGTCGGTGCCATAGCCATGATTTTGTTTATGTTGACTTTGAAAGTAAGCAGATGGGAGATGACACGACCATGTCTTGCATAGAGATAGTGTAAGGACTTGAGTTACGCGAGCCAGACATAAGATCGTTTCCTTGTAGATCACGAATGAAACAAGATTTCTCCCTGAAAGCAACCTCCAAATCTCCATCACAGAACTGACCTACTGAAAACAGATTGTGACCGAGGCCTTCCACATAATAAACCCTGCTAATTTCGATGTTCCCATTGATATAGTCTGCCCATGATAGCTGCGAAGTGATCATTCTCGAATTTGACAGTGCCAATGAACTTTGCAATAAAGTTTGATAACAGTTTAAGGTTTCCTGTCATGTGTCGGGAACATCCACTATCAACAATCCAGAGAATGATCTGTATCACCTGCATTACATACAGACGACGCAGATGGAATAAAAGTAGATGTGGAACCCGAAATGTTAGAGGGTACCGGAGCAGTTATAGTAGACATACACACATCAATAACTTTAGGCATCCATTTAAATCCTAGTGTGTTATATATCCATTTCTGCCATCTCCAACTAGTATTTGCTTTTGTCTTAGTGAATGCACTAGGTGGTACTACATTCTTAGGAGGTGAAACTGGAGCTACTCAGATAGCAATGCGTTTCCTAGAATCTAAAGAGGGCGGTTTACCAAGCACAGACTTAGAAAGATTAGTGGGCCTAGAGGTATTTCGATTCTTAGGATTCCGTAAACGAGAGATGATAGCTTTAGCAACACATTTGTCATGACAATCAGAATTCATACTTTTACGACAAATAACACAAGGTGCATCAGACTGAATATCAAAAGTACTTAAAGGTTTAGCATTCGTTACATCACTTTTTTTATTACATTTGCCAGACGCAATATCTATAGTGGAAGCAACGTGAGTCTTATTCATAGTCCTAGGGTGTTCTTCTACTTTAGCATTCCTTATTGATCTTTTCTTAGGTCGCAACTTCCTATTCTTCGATGTAGTGCTCCTAGGCTGTGAAGTGCGGACGCTTGGAAAAGATGCAACTATTCTTGTTTCAGTAGAAGGAAGCACGTTAGCAACTTGTGATTTGGCAGTAGGGATTCTAAGTTCACGATTACTAAGTGTTACTGGTGCTACTCTCTTAATCACGGTAGGCGGAAGTAGTTCATACTTTCCTAACATTTCTCTTAACTTAAAGATAGTGTGAATCAAATCTTGATTTTTAGAACGAATATTACCAGCAAAATTCATTACTTCTCTAGTGTGTGCAAGATAGTGGTCAAGTTTGTTTGATGCTTCATGACGAGTCTTATTGAGTAAATCAAATATGACACCATATTCCTGTTTAACTTTTACAAGTTCTTGTTCATATTTTGAGATTTGACTTTTCAAAGACACGTTTTGATCATCCAGATGCTCAAATTTTGGATTTAATTGCAACTGGTGGATTTTGTTTTGCAAAGCAAGTTCACGATTTTCACAATCTTTTTGACACCATTGAAGACGACGTTTTGCATTTGAAAGCTCGTGTAAGAGACGTTCATTTTCAACTTTTAAAGACTCGATCTGAAGCACATTATTAGTATTCTCAACAGTTACAACATTATCAACAGTATCAGCAGAGATATAATCAGATGCATATGACACAAAATTCAATAACACAATATTATGGATATCAGCACAGATAACATCATTCAAGAGTAGATCAACATCTTTTCTAAACATTTTCTTTTTACGTTTAGTATTGGTAATAGATGTTTCTGTTTTCTCGAAAACGACCTTCATCACTCCAAGTTCCTTATGAAAGTCCCGTTCCCAAGACAATGCACAATTTTTCAAAATTTTAACATTTGGTAAAAGATTTTTCTGAAAAATGTCTCTTTGTTCTCGCGCCAGAGGCGATTGAAAATGTTGAACTTTGATTTCAGAATGATATTCTATCTCATGTTGTAAAGTTTTGAGGTCAGCCATGAAAATGTTAAAATATCTAAGAATTTTGCGATTTTCATATTTTGAGTTTACTTCACTGATGGAAGGTAAAGGACCATAAATTTGTGCATAATCTGGTTGGGGATTAACATTAGAAGACTCAGACGTTTTTATGATAACCCTTGGTGTGTTAGAAGAATCCGTTGGTGTGACGAAAGTGACCGGTTTTGAATAATTAAAAGGTTTGTTGTAAACAACAGTTTTTAATTTTGATCGACTATCGTCTTCTACATCTAATTCCTCTTGACGATGATATTCAACAACACTCATAACAGAATTATCAATTTTATATTCGGCACTGGAAACTTCAGGATTTGGTTTGAATGCTTTGGTTGAAAGCTTAGGTTTGTAATCAGCAAGATTTGGTCCATATCCATTTGGATTGGGTTTTAAAGTAAACTTTTCAATAGCAGTTACTGACTCACCATGTTTGTAAACAACAGTTTTAAACTCTTTAAGTTTGTCTTGCAAGCCGATAATTTCTTCAAGATGATCATCTATTCGTTTCGTTGAATGCTTTTTGTATGCAGAGAGCTGTTTTTGACAAGTTAACAACTCAGCCTTAGCTTTTTGATTTTCCAAGGTGAGAGCGTTAATTTGTTTTTTATGTTCATGTTTCAGTTGTTCTATTTCATACAACAAAGCATTCTTCGAAGCGGCTAGATCACGCATCTGTCTCTCTAAATATTTTTCGTTTTGATGAGATTTAGCAAAAGCGGCTTCAAAACCTTTTTCACGGTTTTCTTGAGTTTTGAAAAAGTTGAGTTGCATTTTTAAACATTCAAAATCCTTGGTTAACAGTGCATTTTTACTTTTTAAGTCCTGATTTAATGCACACCATGCTTCAATTTGGGATTGCTGGTCTTTAAGTAAAAAAACAAGATCTGGATGAGGCAAAAGTTCGGCTTGTTCAACGGGAGTCACAACATGATCATTATTTAGACCCTCAAGTATAACCACGAAGTCAATTTGATTATCCAAGGAAACCATAAGGTCATCTTGATCGTCAAATGTAACTACGGGGTCTAATTGAAAATCGTCGGAATGAGATGTGGATGACTCATTTTGAACATTCTGAGACTTGCCAGATTCAGATGTTGGCGGAGATATTAGATCAGAGATAAATATGGTTTGTTCGGGTACCTGAGACAAGCCATCAATGTCATACACTGGGCCTGTGTCACTCATGTGTAACTCATGCATATTAGCCATCAACATAACAGCTGCATTGGCCTGCAAGTCCTCCATATCATCATCTGAGTCTGCATCTGCCATAAAACTCTGTTCTTTGTCTGTGAGAGTTCCACCAGCTTCATCTTTAAGAGCCAAAAGATGAGCCTGTTTGTGACCTAGTCCTCGGCTTTGGGCATGCATTAGCCAGGTGTCCCTTCTCATTGCAGTTGAAGCATCGAAGACCATTCAACCCATTCTGAGCATTTCCCTGTTCTACCACTTGAGCTCTGTTGTTATTCCTACCCACAGCATTAAACCCTTGACCACCGCCCATCTGAGGACCATAACCACGATTCTGAACTTCAACTCGTCCATTGTTCACAACAGCTTGCTTACGTGTGTTAGATGTGGAATGAATACGATTGTTGGATTTATTGGTATAACGGCTAAAAGCATTAGCAATCATAACAAATCCTTGTTGCAATGCTTCGAACGGATCGGATTCCTCATTAGCTTCACTGACAAATGCTTGAGCATTGTTGTTGTTGTATGGAACCAATTGATTATGTTGAGATTGTTGTGATTGATCATTTGGTGGGATTGTAGCAGTTGGTTGAGTTGCTGGTTGAGGAGAATAACTGTTTTGAGCATACAAGGCAAGTTGTTGATTTTCCGGAGTCTTCAAGAATAATGTGTCCTAATGAGATTTATTGATGATCTCGTGGCTCTAGACTCAATAGTGCACATTTGGTTCCTATGCCGGAGACTAGGGAGAGGGTCTCCTTCTTCAATATCAACAATCTCTAAGAGAAAGTAGATAGATAATGTAGGTTCCCCGTGAGAATGAAACAAGTCCTTTTAAGAGGAACTTGAGTAGCTTGGGAAATTGTAGTGCAATGCGTCACTGGGTCCATGATGTCTTGTCTTCAATACCGGTGTTACCTAGGTAACCACTAATAGCATATGAATTGAACCCGGTTTCTGCCCTAAGGTTGAAATAAAGGAGGGCTATTTCTTTTCACCCTTTTCTCATTCATTTCTTTTTCATTCTTCAACCCCTTCAGTGCTTACCGAAATTTCATAACTAGAACCTTGTTGGGTTTTTTCCGTTTCTAGCTCTATCTCAGTCCGCACTCTTCCCATTTCTCACTTTTCTCCTTTTTCCATTATACCTAAGGACTTCTACACTATCTAGTGGATTGTCCCTGGGTAGATCCCCCCGGCTCTAGCGGGATCGTGGGAACAAATACCTAACCTAACCATCCTTATATCTCCATGCATAAAATAAATTTGGTCGGTCTTTTTGGTATTGTTCTTCTGCCATTGAAACCAATTGAAAACCATTTGAATAATCAATCTAGGTACTTGTGATCTATGATCAAAGCATTTTGTACCTGAATTATTTTTGATATTTCAGAAAAAGCTCCCCCTCAACATGTGCATCGTATGTTTGAAATTGCTTTGGCACATAGAGGCAAGATGACTTGAAAATCTCAGATTGAGAATGAAGAATTCACTTCTTTGATCAACATTTTCTAAAAATATCGACATCACTTTCTCGATCAAAATTAGTATTTTAAATACTTTGTTAGAGATATTTTTGGAAAGGGTGTGGTTTTCAAAAAGTTGCTCCCCCTCAATATGTGCATCGAGATTCGAAAGTGTTTTGCACATATTAGGGAGAACCTGCACTTAGAGACAAATCAATCACGTTTCAATCCTTTTTGGTTTGATATAGATGCTCCCCCTTAACATGTGCATGGAAATTTGGAATCGTTTGACAGATGTAGGGAGGAGAGCTTGTTATAATATTTCTAAACCATTTATCGAATTATCAGTTTATATCCAATTTAAATCACAAATTCTCCCCCGATCACAATTTTCAAATCCTTTGAGATTTGTGATCTCTATTGATTTAAATTAAATTTTGAAAGCTTTTGAGGAGAATAGTGAGTTGCTTATGAAAAACATTTTAACTGATAAGGATCACATTTTGAGACTTTAAAGTCCATTGTTCAAACATGCATAAGTATCTTATGAAAACACAACCTAGGTCTGGATCCAAATGTATAAAAACAATGTAAAACGTTGTTCTTTTTTATTTATCAAAAGTAGACATTGTTTGATTACGTGCCAATTGTTTGAAAAATAACCTTTGGATTTGATAGAAATCATTCTCCCACTCAATCAATGACATATGTTGTTGATTGAGCGTAAGAGATTTTGTCAAATGATAAGACCAAATGATTTACAGATATTCCGAGTTATTTTCAAAGCAATTTTGTTTTCATAAAGTGACAAATATTTTTCAGAAGAATGTGTTAGAAGGAAAAATATTTGGTAAAACACAATTGTCTTTTAGAATCAGAGCAAGAGGTTTCAAATATTTATATCAAGCATGGCTCTGTTCTTTCTTTTAAAACGGGTTACAGTCTGAAATGACAACAAACCACCATTTTACTCCATTCCATTTTTTTAAGATTACGTACAATCGAAGACCGTAGATGTAATCGAAGAATAGAAAAAGATGGGAAAAATAATATTTTTGAGCTTTTTCAAAGATTTTCTGATTTTTATGGATTTTTGAAATTTTATATTTTTCTATTTTCTTTTTGTGGGTTTTAAAATTTTGTATTTTGCTTTTTTTTTGAATAAATATTTACAAGAGATGGATGAAGAAAAGCTTTTACTCCTCGTCTTCCTCTTGAAGACGTTTGAGTGTTTCTGGTTGTAGACTCTTTAGACCAAGTCGTGGAAGGATAAACTCAAAAAGTTCTCTAGGAAGAGCTTTGGTGAAGATGTCTGCTAACTGATATTCAGTCTTCACAAAATATAGTTCCACCACACCGTTCTCCACTTGCTCCCTAATGAAATGATGTCGAATGTCGATATGCTTTGCTCTTGAATGTTGAACGTTGTTGCATGAGAGAGCAATGGCACTCTTGTTATCACAGTACAGAGGGATTTTGTTGAATTTAAAGCCATAGTCAGATAATTGGGATCTCATCCATAGGATTTGAGCACAACAAGATAACATGGCTATGTATCTTGCCTCTGTAGAGGATATAGAGGTACTCATTTGTTTTTTTGAAGACCAGCTCACAAGCTTATCACCCAAAAACTAAGCACCTCCTGACGTGCTTCGACGTGTATCTTGACGCCCTGCATGGTCAGCATCTGCATAGGCTGTTAGCGACATACCAGTGTCTTTCGGGTACCAAACTCCCATGTTGATAGTTCCTTGGAGATACCGAAAGACCCGTTTAACCGATTCAAGGTGCTTTTTGGTAGGCTTATCCTGGTATCTAGTACACATGCATACAGTGAACAAAATGTCTGGTCTACTGGCGGTGAGGTACATCCGGGATCCAATCATACTTCGATATTTAGTTTGGTCAACCATGATCCCTGATTGGTCCTCATCCAGTTTAGTACGCTCCACCATGGGAGTGTCAATAGGGTCACATGAATCAAATCCAATTTTCTTTAAGATCTCATTAGCATATTTAGATTGATTTATAAAAATGCCTCCGGGGCTTTTTGAAATTTGTAATCCTAAGAAAAATGACATTTGTCTCATCATTGACATTTGAAATTTGGAGCCCATCTCCTTAGAAAAACGGTCACATTCATTGGAGTCAGTCGAGGCAAAAATAATATCATCAACATAGATTTAAACATGAATTAAGTGTTTTCCTGACTTTCTGGTGAACAATGTTGGATCAACTGCTCCTTTGCTGAATCCATTAGATACAAGAAACTTTGATAGCTTGTCGTACCATGCCCTTGGAGCTTGCTTCAAACCGCAAAGGGCCTTCTTCAAGCGATAGACATGAGTAGGATGCTCTGGATTCACAAAACCTTCAGGTTGACTGACGTATACTACTTCTTTCAGATCTCCGTTAAGAAAAGCAGTCTTTACATCCATCTGATAGACTACCATGTTCTTACTGGCAGTGTTAGCCAGGAAGATTCTGATTGCCTCGATACGTGCAACTAGAGCAAATGATTCTTCAAAGTCAATACCCTCCTTTTGACGGTATCCTTTTGCAACCAGTTGAGCCTTGTTCTTTAGCACATCACCATGCTCATCAAGTTTTACTTTAAAGATCCATTTTAGAGCAATGATCATAGCACAGTCAGGAGCAGGTACTAATTCCCATACATCTAGTCGATCGAACTCATGAATTTCATCTTGCATAGCATTGAACCAGCTGTCTTCAGTCATGGCTGTTTTAACGTCTTTTGGTTCGACCTTAGATAATACGGAGTTGAAGAAGCACCACAAGGAATCAGTTGCAAGTTGTTTACGAGTGGATACTGGGCGAGAAGGGTTTCCAATGATGTTTTCCAATGGATGGTCATGTGTCCATTTTCTAAGGTGTTCGTGTGGTTTTTGTAGAGGGACTGAGGTAGCAGAGTTTGGATCTCCTGATGAAGATGGTTCTGAAGTTGGTTCAGGAGCAAATATGTTCTCAAATGGAGCATCTTCGGGAGTAGCAAAGGGGTTATCTCCTCCATAGTTGCCAGAAACATTTCCATGATGTACACTCGATGATTTAGGATTTGATGATGATGATGAGTGATCTGCAGTAGGCGCTTCTTGACTCAATGACATAGAAACTGAAGGGTTATCTACGTTGACTGGGTTAGGGGCAGCCTCTGTTGATGGATTAGACTGATCATTAGCAATAGGCTCATAGTGTTCATCAAACATTGGATCAAACAATTTCTTCAAATCATCTTCCGAAGGGGGTACATATGGAATTGCTGGTGAGGGATTTTGTACAAGAGAAGAACTAATGGGACTACATAACAAATGTTGAGATGCGGGTCCAGAACTTGATTGTCCAGGAGCCATTTGCCTAGACAGCTCATTAAACTTGACGTGAATAGTTTCCATGATATCTCGAGTTCTTTTGTTGTAGATTCGGAAACCCTTCTTGTTTCGTGCATAACCCACAAAAACTCCAATGTCCGCCTTAGCTCTTAATTTACCTAAATCTTGACCATCATTCGTTGGATAGCACAAAGCACCGAATACACGAAGGTAGGAGAAATCAGGTTTTCGTTTATGGACAAGTTCGTATGGAGTTTTTCCATGAGTGGTGTGTATGAGGGAACGATTTTGGGTGTAGCAAGCATTGGCAATGGCTTCAGCCCAAAGAAACATTGGAACCTTTGAGTAAATTATCATTGTTCTTGCAGCTTCCACAAGGGTCCGATTTCGTCTTTCAACTACACCGTTCTGTTGAGGCGTACGTGGAACACTTCTTTGATGACTGATTCCAATGCTTTCATAAAATTGACTTAGGTCTTTAATAACAAACTCAGTACCGTTGTCTGTTCGAATAACTCTAACAGTCTTGTTAAGTCGAACCTGCAGCTGTTTGATAAGTTTGATGATGACATCTGGAGTTTCACCCTTTGTCCTCAAAAACTTAACCCAAGTAAATCGAGAGTAGTCATCAACAACGACTAATACATATTTCTTCCCATTTATCGTTTTCACTCTCATGGGTCCGCACATATCCATATGAAGAGTATGAAGAACTTCCATAACTGAGTTTACGGGTTTGGGTTTGGGTTTGTGGGCATATTTCTTGCTTTTTCTCAATTGGCATGCTGAACGAAGATGATCTTTTTCATACTTTAATCTGGGTAAGCCTCTTACTAGGTCCTTTCTAGAAAGGTCATTAATGGTGCCGAAGTTCAAGTGATTGAGAAGCCAATGCCATAACCATGACTTTGTTTTCGAAGCCTTTGACAACAAGCAGATTGGAGAAGACTTCATCATATCTTCGATAGAGATGGTGTATAAGTTTGTACCACGTGTTCCTCTTAAAAGTTCCACACCATCAAGTTCTCTAATGAAACAAGTATCTTTTTTAAAAGCCACTTCTAAATCAGAATCACAGAATTGACCGACAGAAAGCAAATTATGACCAAGACCTTCAACATAGTATACCCGGGAAATTACACTATCACCAACCACATAATCTCCATAACCCATAATTTCCCCAAAATGGTAGTTCCTGAATCTAACAGTCCCAATAAATTTACTCACGAAGTTCATGAGCCGCGAGCGATCTCCAGTCATATGCTTGGAACAGCCTGAGTCCAGGTACCACAGAACGATTTGAACGACCTGCAGTTGAACACAGACAAGTATGGATGACTAGATAGTTTGGATCCCCATGCGAGAATGGGTTCCACTTGGTTAGAAAATGAGATTGGAACATCCACATCAGAAAAAAAGTCATTGAAATCATTAGAGGTAGATGTCGGACTAGTAGTAACAGTAGATCTATTCAAAGTATGTTCACTTCTTAAAGGTATAGTTCTACCAGTAGGCATCCATTTCCAAATGGGCATTGATTTAGATAATTTAGGGCACAACTCATTAAGATTGAATTTACGGCCATTATGTATCCAATGATAACCTACATTACTAAATTTTTTTCCTGTTGGTTTCCAATGTTTTCTAGCCCTCTTCCACCTTGGTCTTCTGACCTTCTTAGCCTGTTTTTTAGTGTTAACATTTTTTACCGGAGATATAACAAAATTGTTCACATCATTCATAACACATTCAGGATTAATACCAAAAATCACACAATCATTACATGTTTTGCAAGAAGTAGCAGAATTCGAATTAATTACAGTACGCTTATAGCTAATACTAGAATCAACACGATTCGTCTTATTCAACACAAACTTATTGTTCCTAGGGTGGTCTTCTACTTTCTTCCATTGATCACTCTTAGCTTGCGAGGTCCTATCTTGCTTTTTATTGCCTGGAGGCTTTGACCCGCTTGCCTTAGTGTCACTGATTACTCCTGTAGAGGGAATGATGGGAACATTAGTTGGTTTTACTACTTTTGTAAGAAAGATAAAGTTGTTATGCCTCGCTCTATGCCTAGTGTTAAGCATGCAACCCATGATATGCCTTGTTCTGTGCCGAAAGTCAAGCATGTGAAATGTGCATCACAGTTATAATTTTTTGGCAAAAAAATAAAAAAAATAATTGGGGCAATTTTTTTTTTTTTTTTTTTTTGCTAAGGGGGGGGGGGCGGGGGTGGGTGGGGGTGGTTTTTAAAACTTACCCCTGAAGTTTGAGATGTTTCATATTAAACCCTATAATTTTTTTTTTCTCACTATTTCCTCTAATTACATTTTTCTCTAGAACCGCACTAATATATATATATATTATCAAATCATTTGAGATTTGTGATCTCTTATTGATTTAAATTGATTTTGAAAGCTTTTAAAGGGAATTGTGACTTGATTATGAAAGCGTTTTAACTGATAAGGATTGGATTTTAAGACTTTAAACTCCATTGATAAAACATGCATGTACATCTTTTGAAAACAATTTAATGCCAAATAACTTTTTAATTTAATTGAAATCATTCTCCCCCTCAATCAATGACATAGGTTGTTGATTGAGAGATAGAGATTTTGACAAATAAGTCCTGATGATTATCAAAAATAGAGATCGAGTTATTATTCAAAGCAGTTAGTTTTCAACAGATAAATTTTTATAGAATCAGAGCATGGAATTTGAAAACATGGTAAAGCATGGCTCTGTTCTTTCTTTGAAAAGCGGGTTACTGCCTGAAATGACTATATTCATTATAATATAAGAATAGTAGATTCAGTTTTTTTTTAACATCACCTGCCGGAATTTCCTAACACTTAGCCCTTCACAGGTTCTTGCACATGACAGAACTGGTGGTCTTCGGGTATTCCTTTCAACTAATCTATAGTTATTTCTCGCTGCCATTGTTTATTTTTAGAAATTTCATGCATATTTTTTTACAAGACAAACTTTATTTTGAGTCACATTTTCCAAACACAAGGACTGCCTTTTCCGATTCACTTAACAGTATTTATCTTAAACTTATCGACTTGCCGGAATCTGACGTAGACGTTGCTCAGGTTAATATTTCTTCTTTGCATTTAGTTGTATGGCCGTTATATACAAATGTCATCAGCGCTAGTCTGTTCCAGGAGTATCTCCTTTTAGAGGAATTGAGATTCGCGTTGGCAGAGGAAGAAAGGTTACAGTTGGAAGAAGAGAAGCTGAATGCTGAGGCCAACATCTTAAGGCTGGAAGAGGCTAATAGGTTGCGGTTGGAAGAAGCTGACATGTTGAAGTTGGAGGAGGAGAAGAAGAAAAAATGACGCGCGTTTATGAATTCGTCGCATTTTCAAAAGGCTTTAAGTCGGTTATCACCCGACAAGAGGATTCTCATGGAACCTGTTTCGCCACAAAACAATCAGGAGGTTAAACGGCGTAAAATAAAAAAACACTGTCCTAACATGAACGACCCAACTATTGCTGAGGAGCTTAACAGAGTGAAACCTTGGGTAGAGGTATTGTGATAGTTTTTACGAACTTGTCAATATACTTGCTTATCAATAATGCTCTGTCAAACTAATACATTGAACCTGTTTTCTAGGATCTAAGTAGATGGTTTCATTCTGTCGAAACTCTTTGTCTGTCTGATGAGATTGAAGAATTCCTTTGTGATCCTGATAGACACCGGTGTAAATTTCCATGGTCAGATGATTATACTGTATACCGCAATTTCTGGCTTCGCTTAGTTTGCTTAGACCCTGCTAGAAAAGGTTGGCTAACTTAGGAGGTTAGTTTATATACGCATTCTTAT
Source organism: Chrysanthemum seticuspe (assembly GCA_019973895.1). Lineage (NCBI taxonomy): Eukaryota > Viridiplantae > Streptophyta > Magnoliopsida > Asterales > Asteraceae > Chrysanthemum > Chrysanthemum seticuspe. Next base: position 139,270,116 of record BPTQ01000008.1, read on the forward strand.
TCAGAATTTCTTTTTTACCCTGTATTTGATTTTCACCATTTCTTAAATTGGTATTTTATTTGCTGTAAATGCGTAGCATATAGACCTATGGGTTGACTACATGTGGCACGTACGACCTCAGAATGCTAACTGGGCGATGGTTAGAAGTTACTTTGTTCAGATTCTTCTTTAAAATGGCATGCCCGTGTGTTATGCAGATGGGACGAGGTATCCCATGCCCTGGAATGATGTTGAACAGGTAATACATTTACTTTTCATTTCCTCCTATTTTTATCATTTACGGTCACTCAAAAATCAGGTAGTTCATGATAGCAACTTTAAAAACGGCACCTTTTAAAGTATGAACAAACTTGATATTTGTCCCTCATCTTTAAAAATATGAATAATCAGGTAGTTCATGAACAAACTTGATAGCAAATCATAAACTTTCCTTTACGTATTAACAAACTTGATTGTCACAAACTTTATCCACAACTTTTGATCTATCAGCAGTTCTTCCATTGCCACTAGCCGTGGTTTCTTTTAAAAGATGCTATTTGATGCATACTTTGAATAATTCGTCCAACAGAACCAAAAAACGAAACAATCCTCCCCTAAATTTGATATTTACGATCCAAATCATCAAGTTTCTTCTTAGGCACAAAATACCTTCTTTTTGGACGGTGCTTCCAAAGTGCTATAATCTGTATGCTCCATCTCAGAATCTGAATTCCTTCTTTTTGTATGCCAGTGATCTTAGACTCCGTTGTAGTACATTTATCCGTCAATTCCTTTATAAGTTTCATGGTATCCTCATGATAAACTAACTAGCAGTGTTTTCGTAACACTAGCAGTTTCTCCATGCAAGCTAGCAGTTGGAACAGTTTTGCACTCCAATCTTCCAACCAAGTTATTATAATTTTTTTTACACAATGTTATTATTATTATTTTTTTGTTAGTTATTTATTTATTTATTTAATGTCTCAATTCATTGTTTTTTTGTTCGTTTTTTTTGTTCATTTTTTTATTTTTTATTTTTTATTTTTATTTTTTATTTTATTTATTTTTATTAATTTTTTTGTGACACTAAAAGGTCCAGCAGCAAAGGCCAAAAAAATCCAATTGCTCATAAATATAGTAGTTATAACTTATAAGTGTAACCCAACCACAAAAACATGATATCCACTAGCAGGACTTAACAAAAAGAACAAGCAGTTGAATCATACACACTAGCCGTAGTAAGATTTCCAATAGCAGTACTACCTTTGTTACAAAGTTTTGAAAAAAACATCTTGAGACTTGAGACCAAGTATGCATGAAATTTACAATCCAAAACTAGTTTATTTAAAGCCTTGAATGACTAGTCAAGCCTTCAACGTAGTTCTAGAACGTGCAGCAGCTTCATACTCACCTTCAGTGGTGGAATTCGCCATAATTGTTTGCGTCTTACAATGCCATGAGATAAGTCTGCTTTCGAAAAACTGAGCCCCTCCATTTGTAATCGTTCGATCCCAATAGTATATTGATTACCCTAGCAGCAGTTATGGTAACACAAGCCGTAGTTAACAGTTGGAGCAACATATCAGGAAGTACATAAGCAGATGAATTTCCCAAAAGCAGTAGTTTCTATACAACCCAAGACTGTGCATGAAAACGTTATCCATTATCTAAAACGTCCATTAGTAAGTAACATATTGCTTACCAGCCGTAAGCCATGTCAACAGCACATATAAACACGACAATTGTATTCTTGTATTTACCTTTGACCAGATAAATAAAAGATCACTTTTATTAATTTCAGACGTTGACCAACTATATCCTAATACACAGCCAACTTTCTTTTAGGTTTTTATTCCTCTCAACGAGACTGTTAAACACTGGTGTCTTGCCTAATTTAACATACCTACAAGAGTGGTAACATTCTATGATAGCGGCGACACGCGTGACTATGAGTCACGTGTATGGTATGTCCGTGTTAGGGAGTGCTTACAGGTATCTTCTTATTATAACTCACTCATATTATTACTTGTTTGTTATACTTTGTGACCAGACACCATGCTTCTTATAACCAACATATATAATACAATTACGGACAACACATACATAAATAAACTTATACAGTAATTTGTTATACTTTGTGACCAGACACGAATAAACCATGCTGTTAGATATATGATTTCACAAACACATTAAACCATAACCATGTGGGGCGTTAACAATGTTTAGAGAGAGAAATTTCTAGTGAGAGAAAGGAAGAGAGTTGGGAACTATGTGAAACAAAGAAAAATAGTATTGAAGCTCCAACCCTCTACCTTGGGAGGTAGAGGGTATTTATAGTTTCTTACAAACAAACGCCACCTACAGGCTGTGGATCAGGCATACAGTCGGTAAAGACCCGTCCGTCCTCCACAGTGTTACATAACTAAATACTACTTAACATAAAATAACTACGACTACGAGCTTTCAAACGATTACATATACTTGAGGTGACCGACTCTTTAATACCTGGAAGTTCTAATTCCTAACAGTCTCCCCCTAAGGGAGGTCACCTCAAACACACATTAAAATTACATTGAATACAAACAGATATAACATTGAGATTGTTCTTGGATTCTTGTCCATGTTCTTTGTTCTGAAGCTCGTAGTCTTTGATTCTTCATTATAGCATGTTTGGATAATCTGAGTGGAGGTCTTTAACTGATCCACGTGATACTGAGTTTTGAGCCAGCTTTGAGATCATCAGCCACATTTAAATCTTTGACTCAACCTTTGTACGTGGTGTTGGTAATAAATGATGTTGTGACTTTTGGACCGACATGCTAATATTCTGTATCATGATTTATTCTTATTAGAGTAGCGGAAGCTTTCGTTGATTCATGACATTGGCAGCATCGTAGCAGAAGCATGGAGTGAAAACATCAGAGTCATTGATGCACCAATCATGATTTCTTTAGATATGAATGTGTTGTGTGAGCATGCCGCTATGGATTGACCGCTCCATTCTGATCAGCTGCAAACGTCGGGGTGTACCTGCATAAGACAGTTAGCAATAAAGCGCACGAAAGTGTCTTTGACCATTTTTGATGAATTGAGGTACACGGCCCACGGTTCCCCATTGATCAGTACAAGTACTGCCTGTGATAGGTATGATTCCGAAAAATTTCCTTGACAGGGTTTCGCAGCTGCTCTAGCCGTTCTCAAACCGGAGCGTCTCAAAGAAGACAACACGGAGTGAGTGAACCAGCGAATAGAGATTCACTGATTGATGAAAAAGATTTGAAAAACAATCGTGTATAGCTCAATAGAAATTGTTTTTGCAATACAACGAAGTTTTAGTGAAAAATCATTTATCAATCATAAACACCTTTTGATTTGAAATAATTGTACACAGTCGATGTGCTAGAGAAAAGAGTTTTTAAGCACAACGACCGATTTTTCAAAGGCATCCGTCAATCCATTTACTTGGACCTGGATTCATTCAATTTTGAATCGCTCCACTGATGAGGTCCATATGACACAATCAAGTCTTGGCAATACCACAAGGATAGTGCGTAGGACTCATAAGATATAATCTCACATTCCACATTGTGTGAAATAGTGAGTCTTCAAGAAATAAGTGTCCTAAAGAGATTAATTGATGATCTCGTGGCTCTAGACTCAATTTGTGCATATTTTGGTTTCCTGTGCCGGAGACTAGGGACAGGGTCTCCTTCTTCAATATCAACAATCTCTAAGAGAGAGTCGATAGATTAGGTAGGTACCCTGTGAGAATGAAACAAGCCCTTTTAAGAAGAACTTGAGTAGCTTGGGAAGTTAGTGCAGTGCGTCACTGGGTCCATGATGTCTTGTCTTCAATACCAGTGTTACCTTAGTAACCACCAGTAGCATATGAATTGAACCCGGTTTCTGCCCTAAGGTTGAATTATTGGAGGGCTATTTCTTTTCACCCTTTTTCTCATTCAATTCTTTTTCATTCTTCAACCCCTTCAGTGCTTATCGAGACTTCATAACTAGAACCTTGTTGGGTTCGTTCCAGTACCAGCTCAATCTCAGTCCGCACTCTTCCCATATCTCACTTTTCTCCTTTTTTTCATCATACCTAAGGACTTCTACACTATCTAGTGGATTGTCCCTGGGTAGATCCCTCCGGTTCTGGCGGATCATGGGACCTCAACCTAACCTTATCAACTTTATATCACCATACATAAAGTAAAGTTGGTCGGTCTTTTTGGTATCGTTCATCTGCCATTGGAACCAATTGAAAACCATTTGAAAGTCAATCAAGATACTTGTGATATAGAATCAAAGCATTTTGTATCTTAATTGTTTTGATATTTTAGAAATTCTGCCCCTCAACATATGCATAAAAATTTAGAATTTGTTTAGCACATGGAGGCAAGAGATCTTTTGATTAACATTTTATAAAATGATCATCATCACTTCCTAATCAATTTGAGTAGATAAAACATTTTAAAGAAGGATGAGGTTTTCACAAGTTTGCTCCCCCTCAATATGTGCATAGATGTTTGAGAATATTTTGCACATATTAGGAAAAGACTGCACATTGAGATAAATTGATCACGTTTCAAATATTTGTGGTTTAAGGTAGATTCTCCCCCTCAACGTGTGCATGGAAAATTTGAAATCGTTTGTCACTTGCGGGGAGGCAAACATACTAATCACTTATGAAACCATCTATCGAATTATCAGTTTACATCCAATTTAAATCGCAAATTCTCCCCCGATCACAATTATCAAATCATTTGAGAATCGTGATCTCAGTAGATTTAAAGTGTTTTTGAAAGCTTTTAAGGAGAGTTGTGACTTGATTTTGAAAACGTTTTATCTGATAAGGATCGAATTTTGAGACTTTAGACTCCAAAGATTTAAACATGCTTGAAAAACTTATGAAAACAAACTATTGTTTGAAAAAAAATACTTTTTCATTAAAAAATCATTCTCCCCCTCAATCAATGACATAAGTTGTTGATTGAGATACATAGTTTTAACAAACGTTTAGTACAAATGATTTTCAAAAATTGAGCCCGAGTAATTTTTCAAAGTAATTCGTTTTCCTTGGATAGTGAGAATTTTATATATTATAGAAACAGAGCATGAGATTTGAAAAACAAGATAAAGTATGACTCTGTTCTTTTTTTTTAACACGGGTTACTGTCTGAAATGATAATAAACCACTATTTTTCTTCGCCTCATTCTTTTTTTTTTTTTTTTTATGAATGACTATGTACATTCGATGAACATCTAAAGACCCGTGACATTCTTTGAATATCAACACAAAGTCCGTAGATGATATCGAATCGAGAAAAACATGACAGAATGACAATATTTTTTGAGGAATTTTCGAATTTTATTTGATTTTTTGAATGTTTTGTAAAAAAATCTTTTTTTTTTTTTTTTTTTTTTTTTTTTTTTTTTTTTTTTTTTAATATATACAAAGAGATAGATGAAGAAAGACCTTTACTCATCGTCTTCCTCTTGAAGACGTTTGAGTGTTTCTGGTTGAAGGCTTTTCAAGCCAAGTCGTGGAAGAATAAACTCAAAACGTTCTCTTGGAAGAGCTTTGGTGAAGATGTCTGCTAACTGGTATTCAGTCCTTACAAAATAGAGTTCCACCACACCTTTTTCCACTTGTTCCCTGATGAAATGATGTCGAATGTCGATATGCTTTGCTCTTGAATGTTGAACGTTGTTGCAAGAGAGAGCAATAGCACTTTTATTATCACAGTACAGAGGGATTTTGTTGAATACAAAGCCATAGTCAGTTAATTGAGATCTCATCCATAGGATTTGAGCACAACAAGACGACATGGCTATGTATTCAGCCTCTGTAGAGGAAATAGAAGTACTCATTTGCTTCTTTGAAGACCAGTTCACAAGCTTATCATCCAAAAACTGAGCACCTCCAGACGTACTCCGACGAGTATCTTGACACCCTGCATGATCTGCAACTGCATATGCTGTTAGTGACATACCGGTGTCCTTCGGGTACCAAAGTCCCATGTTGATGGTTCCTTGGAGGTACCGAAAGACCCATTTAACCGCTTCAAGGTGCTTTTTGGTAGGCTTAGCCTGGTATCTAGCACACATGCATACAGCGAACAGAATATCAGGTCTACTGGCTGTGAGGTACATCAGGGATCCGATCATGCTACGATATTTCGTTTGGTCTACCATGATCCCTGAGTGGTCCTCATCCAGTTTTGTACGCTCAATCATGGGAGTGTCAACAGGGTCACTAGAATCAAATCCAAATTTCTTTAAAATCTCATTTGCATATTTAGATTGATTTATGAAAATGCCTCCGGGACTTTGTGAAATTTGTAATCCCAAGAAAAATGACATTTGTCCCATCATTGACATTTGAAATTTAGAACCCATTTCTTTTGAAAAACGGTCACACTCATTGGGGTCAGTCGAGGCAAATATGATATCATCAACATAAATTTGAACGTGAATTAAATGTTTGCTTGACTTTCTGGTGAACAACGTTGGATCAACTGCTCCTTTGCTGAATCCGGTAGATAGAAGAAACTTTGATAGTGTATCATACCATGCCCTCGGAGCTTGCTTTAAACCATACAGAGCCTTCTTCAATCGATAAACATGAGTAGGATGCTCTGGATTCACAAAGCCTTCAGGTTGGCTGACGTAGACGACCTCTTTAAGATCTTCGTTCAGAAATGCGGTTTTAACGTCCATCTGATAAACAACCATGTTCTTGCTAGTAGCATTAGCCAAGAAGATTCTGATCGTCTCGATACGTGCAACTGGAGCAAAAGATTCCTCAAAGTCTATTCCTTCTTCTTGACGATACCCTTTAGCCACTAACCTAGCCTTATTTTTCAAAACATCACCATGCTCATCAAACTTCACTTTGAAGATCCACTTAAGTGCAATGATCATAGCACAATCTGGAGCTGGTACTAATTCCCATACATCTAATCAATCAAACTCATGAATTTCATCTTGCATGGCATTGAACCAGCTGTCTTCATTCATAGCAGTTTTAACATCTTTAGGTTCGATCTTTGAGTGTACTGAGTTAAAGAAGCACCATAAGGCATCAGTAGCAAGCTGTTTACGAGTGGATACCGGACGAGAAGGGTTTCCAATGATGTTATCCAATGGGTGATCATGTGTCCATTTTCTAAGATGTTCATGTGGTTGTGGTTGTGGAACCGAAGTAGCAGAGTTGATGTCTCCTGATTAAGATGGTTCAGATGATGATTCAGGAGCAAATATATTTTCAAATGGAGCATCTTCGGGAGTAGCAAAGGGATTGACTTCATCCTGTGAATCAGAAGCATTTCCATGATGTACACTTGATGATTGAAGATTTGTTGATGAAACAGATTGGTCAGCAGCAGGGGCTTCTTGGCTTAATGACATAGAAGTTAAAGGGTTAATTTCATTGACAGGGATAGAAGCAGCCTCTGGTGATTGAATTGTCATATCATTGTTACTTGGCTCAAATTGTTCATCAAACATTGGATCAAACAGTTTCTTTAAATCATCTTTTGATGGAGGTACATATGGAGTTGCTGGAGAAGAATTTGGTACAAGGGATGAACCAATGGGACTGTTTTGAAGTGCGGGTCCTGAACTGGATTATCCAAGAGCCATTTGACCGGTCAGCTCATCAAACGTGACGTGAATTGTTTCCATAATATTTCGGGTTCTCTTGTTGTAGATTCGGTAACCTTTTGAGTTAGATGCATAACCTACAAAAACTCCAATGTCCGCTTTAGCTCTCAGTTTTCTTAAATCTTGACCATCATTAGTTGGATAACATAAAGCACAGAACACACGAAGGAATGAAAGATCAGGTTTTCTGTTGTGGACAAGTTCATATGGAGTTTTTCCATGAGCAGTGTGAATCAGGGATCGATTTTGGGTGTAGCATGCAGTGGCAATAGCTTCACCCCAGAGAAACATTGGAACTTTTGAGTAAATTAGCATAATCCTTGCGGCTTCCACAAGAGTTCGATTTCGTCTTACAACTACACCGTTCTGTTGGGGAGTTCGAGGAACACTTCTTTGATGACTGAGTCCAATACTTTCATAAAACTCACTAAGTTGTTTGTTAACAAACTCAGTTCCATTGTCTGTTCGGATGATTCTGACCGTTTTGTTAAGACGAACCTGCAGCTGTTTGATGAGTTTGATGATGATATCTGGAGTTTCATCCTTTTTCTTCAAGAACTTTACCCAGGTGAACCTAGAGAAATCATCAACCACAACTAATACATATTTCTTTCCAAAGATATTCTACACTCTCATGGGTCCACATAAGTCCATGTGAATTGTATGAAGAACTTCTGTGACTGAGTTTGTAGGTTTGGATTTATGGGCATACTTCTTGCTTTTTCCCAACTGGCATGCTGAACAAAGATGGTCCTTTTCATACTTAAGTCTAGTTAGACCTACAACTAAGTCCTTTCTGGAGAGATCATTGATTGTGTCGAAGTTCAAGTGATTGAGACGACGATGTCATAACCATGACTTTGTTTTAGAAGCCTTTGACAATAAGCAAATTGGAGAGGACTTCATCATATCTTCGATAGAGATGGTGTATAGATTTGAGCCACGTGAACCTCTTAAAAGTTCCTTACCATCAAGTTCTCTAATGAAACAAGTATGTTTTCTGAAGGCTACTTCTAGATCAGAATCGCATAATTGACCAACAGAGAACAGATTATGACCAAGACCTTCCACATAATATACCCTGGAGATAACACTTTTTCCAACAACATAATCTCCATAACCCTTAATAGCACCGAAATGATCATTCCCGAATCTAACTGTCCCGATGAATTTGCTCACGAAGTTCATGAGCTGCGACCGGTCTCCAGTCATATGCTTGGAACAGCCTGAGTCCAGGTACCACAGAACGATTTGAACGATCTGCAGTTGAACACAGACAAGAATGGATAACTGGATATTTAGGATCCCCATGCAAGAATGGGTTCCATTTGGTTAGTAACAGTAATTGGAACACCCACATCAGAAATAGAAACATCCATATCGGAAGTAGAAGCAATGGAATCATTTGGAATAGATGCAGTGTTGGTGTCTGTATTTGACCTATTCAAAGTATGTTCACTTCTTAAGGGAATAGTTCTACCAGTAGGCATCCATTTTCTAGTGGGCATAGTCTTAGCAGTTTGAGGACAAAACTGATTATTCTTATGACCAAAAGGTATCCAATAATAACCTATCTTTATAAATGTTCTTCCTGTGGGTTTCCACTGTTTTCTAACAATCTTTCGTCTTTGCCTTTTGGCCTTCTTTGCACGATTATTAGCATTAACAATTTTAATTGGGCATTTGACAGCATTAGACAAAGCATTCACACCACATTCATGATTAGCAACAGAATTCAAACAGACATCATTACAAGGTTTGCAAATAGTACCAGAATTCGAATTAATTACAGTACGCCTATGGCTAATACTAGATTCAACACGATTCGTTTTATTTAACGCAAACTTAGTGTTCCTAGGGTGATCTTCTACTTTCTTCCAATGCACATTCTTAGCTTGCGAGATCCTATCATTCCTTTTATTGTCTTGAGACTTTGACCTGCTCGCTTTAATGTCACTGTTTACTCCTGTAGAGGGAATGGGAACATTAGTTGGTTTTGCTAATTTATGCATTTCCTGTTTAGATGTGCTGGGATCTGAACTATTTGAAGGCACATTAAAGTTCATTCTCTTAACAGTAGAAGTGCTGGGATTTGAACTCCTAGAGGGCACATTCGAGTTCACATTCTTAACACTAACAGATTTGGAATCTGAACTACTTGAAGGCACACTAAGGTTCACGTTCATAACATTTGGCATTGAATGACTTGCATGCTTGGTATTAGGCATTGAACAAGGTATCAAGGGATTGACTTGCTCACCTAAGGTTTTAGGGCATATTGTAATTAAGCATTCTAGAAGTTCTTGAGATCGTTTGGCATATAAGCATGCATGGCCAATTGCATTATCAAGTGGTTTCTCTAACTTATCCTCTTCTACAATCTCACGGAGACATTCTAGGCTGTCCTTAAAATATGAGAAATATGTTTGAATTGCTAGTTTGTTATTCCTAAGATGAGGAGGAACATATTTCACAGTCAAAGCATATTTATTACAGACATGTACCTTTGAAGCACCATTCTCCCCATTGGTCATTTGCATTTTCCCTTTTACCTGTCTCTTCAGATTCTCAATTTCCTTTTGCAACGAGGTTATTTTTTTGTTATTTTTGTTCCGAGTGACTTTAATTGACTCAAATAACTCATTGAAATGACGTTTAACCTTTTCATTTTCTTCTAGAAAACTCTCATTTTCCTTTTGTAAGGCATTAACCAAGTTTTGAAGATGAAAATTTTGAGAATTCCGAGAATCTAAAGGAGGAGGCATTTGGGAACCCGTCATATTGTTCTTTTCACCCTTTAATTGAGAGATTTGGGCTTTCAACTTTCTGATCGTGTTATAGTGAGCTTGAATCTGTTCGTCACGTTTGTTTAGTTCAAAAACTGCATCAAACTCTGGAACATCCGAGGATATCTTGATGTTTGAGGGTTTAACATTTTCTTTAAGATGTTGATATTTTAGTTGCAAGTCAAAATGTTCAACTTCTAGCTTAGAAAAATGTTTTACCAAATTATCGTGATCATCATGTTCAATTTTATCACTTAGTTTAGTGTTTTTGATTTCAAGCTCAATGACACGATCATAGGAGACTTTCAACGCAACAGATAATTCATGAAATTGAGAAGCAGTAATAGCGCAATTAGTAGCAGTATAAAACACATCTTGAGAGATACATTCAGAAATCAGATTCTCATTTAAGGTATGCAAGTTCTTTCTCTTAATTTCATTATATTTTAATGCCCACTCATAGTCACTATCCTCAACTATCATTGCATCAAATTCCTTTTCCATTTCTTTAATGTCTAAATTCATTCCCTTTTTAAGACTTTCAAAATGATCTTTTAGTTGTTTAAAGAAAGGCATGACTTCAGTTAAATAACATTCTTTTGTTTGCTCAAAACCCCTTTCCCCTTCAGTTATACCAGTGGGTGTGATCCTTTTCTTACAAGTTTTCTCAAAATCAAAAAATAGTTGAAAAATAACATATTGACTGATTAAGGTCTTGCTTTTAGTGGAAATAGTCCTAGGAACTAAATGCATTGGTGTATTAGGAGGATACACAGTCGCTGAAGGCATTTTCCTAAAGGGAGGGTTTGTTACAACAAGATTCTCTGCTTTTTGCTTATCTAAATCCTTTTTCCAGAACACTTGTTCGGGTGTTAACAGCGTCTGAGGCTTAAACATGTTCAAGGAAATCCAGTTCTCCTTCTTGTAATCATGGGGTGTGATATTTATTTTCCTCTATTTACAATTAGGATCATCTAATTTCTTGTTCATCTTTTCCCTAGTGACTTCATCTGATTTCTTATCTTCCTCAGTGCACTCAACGCAACTAGGTTTCTATCTAGGTTTAAGGATTTCATTGCCATCATAAAGAACCTTATGAGCATTTCTAGCCTTTTTAATGAACTCTGGATTTGGTTCCTTAACAAGGGGAATGCTATGCTTATCGCTTAAGACTCTATGTTTAGTGATTAAGTGAACAGTCTGAATGGTATTTCCTTGTACGTACAACTTATTTTCAAGCTTGTTTTTCAAGGTTTTTAGATTAGAAAAATCATTCAAAAGTTTTGATTCCTTAGCACTGAATTCTTGCTTAAGCATTTTAACATTTTCTTGAAGTTCTTGTTTTTGCTTAGCAGTTTTAGAAAGCTTTTCTTGTAAGGAGTTTAACTCTTGTTTTAATACTTCTTCTCTAAACATACTTTTTCTAATAGTTGTACGCATTTGGTCATCCATCTCCTGCTCACGGGTGGTCAACTCAAACTTAGCACGTTGTTCATAAATAGCAACACGTTCTTTATAAGCATTTAGCTCAGAGATAACAGAATCATCAGGGGCACATGCAGTGTATTCATCAAAATCATAGTCATTGTTGACTGCAGAAGATGCATCACTTGGTACAACTTCACTTTCACTTTGTATCACATATTGATCATATGGGACAACATTGATATTCCTCATATTTTCAATATTTGATTCAATAGTTTCAGTTGTTTGTACTTTGTCATGCATCTTTTGCACATCAGCATCATCGTATAGTTTTAGTACCTCTGAGATGAGTTTGTCTTTGGATGGGCCAGCTTTTGGTGAAGATGAGACCTTAGGAGAAACCATTGGAGAAATGCTAGCCATAAAAATTGTGTGTGCAGTAGGTCCATCATCCACATCAGAGTCGTATGGATCACAATCAGCGACTTGAAAGGCATTCTGATGATTGTGACCTATCTCCTGAATTGGCTGCTCATCCACATCTGCATCATAGGTCTTGGCATTGCCCTCAGCGAGAAACAACAACTCTTCTTCATCCAAAGCTGCACCATTATCCTGAGCTTGCACAAGCAACATCTTATCTCTGAAGTATTCTGCATTCTGTGGACGTTTTGGAGATGTGCAATTCCTAGCAATGTGTCCTTCACCACCACAGTTGTAGCATTTGATTGGCTTTTCTTGACCCTGGTTTCCATTCCTTCCCCTATTTTGATTTGCAGCATAACCTCTACCAGCTCCACCTCTTGCTTGTTCGTACTGCCTTTCTTGAACTGGCTGCACCATAACCTTCCCATCTCTGACAGTGGCTTGATTGTGTGGATTGGATGCAGTTCTGAGATTGTTGTTGGTGTGTGGAAGAGAGTTCATGTTTTGACTAATCAGAAGAGCCAGTTGATTAATGAAGTTTCCCACGTGTGCATCAGCATCAGCTTGTTTGAACATAGGATCAGGAATGAGTTTGTGATTACCATTACCCATAGGTATGACTTGTGAGGCTTTGGTTGTGATTCCGATGTTTGAGTAGAAAGCAGTTGAATCATTCGATGAGCTTGTCTCTCCCTGGTTGGTTTTGAACTGATTAAGAATCCTTTTTTCAAACATAGCATGTCTCTCATTCTGAAGGAGGAAGGCATAGAGTTGCTCATAGTTTGTATTCTTCAACCCTTTGGTTAGCTTAACAGAAGTGACAAACTTGTGCCATTCGGGATTCATGTTGTTCACAAACTTTGAGTTCAGCTGAATGTTTGGCATGGTCATTCTGATGTTCCTCATGTCATTAACAAGTTTGTGGAATCTCACATAATACTCATAGACACTCTCATCTGGTTTCATCTTGAAGTGCTCAAATTCATCATAGAGTTGTGATTCTCTGTCTTCCATAGTTAATTCAGAACCTGAGAGAAGCATCTTGACATTATCCCACACTGCCTTTGCTTCAGTGTTGTGATTGATCAGCTTGTAGATATCTTTTGGAAGACCTTGAAGTACGATGTTAGAAGCCCTGATATCAGCATCGAATCTCCTTTTTTCCTTATCATCGAGCTCATCATACGTCTTTGGTCTGTCTATTCCATAGATCATTGTTCCATCTTCAGACGTATCAATTAAGTCTCTAGTAGTCTCAACCCGATACGGTCCTTCATCAATCGATTTGAGAATGTTGACTCCATTTTCCTTTCCAAGATAGTACAATCTGATTCTTTGAGCCCAAGAGTCGTAGTCAGTTCTGTCAAGCATAGGTGGATGAGTATTTGACCCTGCTGCTTGAACGTCCTCAGCTACGAAAGAAACAATAGTAGGAACGATGTTTGCCATGATTACAAGTTCTACGGGATTTTACAATTCTTTGATTAAACCGGGAAATTGATTCTTTCACGGGATTTTACTAAACCAAAAGAACAACCGTAAGAATGTATCACGAAGAAGTGACAAGTCTAAAATTAGACAAGTAGTAAAACACACAACTAGCTTAGTTATCAACTCGCTAAACACCCAACTCGCTCAAGGAGACAACTCGCTTAAGGGATCAACTCGCTAAATAGCCAAGTCGCTTTAGCATCAACTCGCAACACTGTCAACATGCTTAATGAATCAAGTCGCTAAATAGCCAACTCGCTTTAGTATCAACTCGCAACACAATCAACTCGTTTGAACACCAAGTCGCTTATATTAACTCGCTAGCTTTACAACTCGCTTAATAGCTAAGTAGCTTTAGATCTCAAGTCGCTTAAAGAAACAACTCGCTTAGAACCCAAGTCGCATAAAAATCAACTCGCTAAACAGCTAAGTCGCATGTACCAACTCGCATCCAATAACAAAGCAACTCGCTTTGAAGAAAAAGCTATCCGAGACACAACTCGTTTCGTACAAACTTCAAAAAGAACCACTTTATCAATCAAAAACAACCAAACCACAAAGATTTAAGCCTTCCAATTCAAAACATAAACACATATGATGATCCTAAACACAAAAGTACAAGCAAAATTCAAACTTTAACACTAGAATTTGTCCAAATGAATCAAACTCTCCTAAACCTTTAATACCCCAAAAACCTTATGAAATCCACCAAAACAAGAAGCATGAACGATGAGTGATCAAACCATGGCTCTTGATACCAATTGTTAGATATATGATTTCACAAACACATTAAACCATAACCATGTGAGGCGTTAACAATGTTTAGAGAGAGAAAGTTCTAGTGAGAGAAAGGAAGAGAGTTGGGAACTATGTGAAACAAAGAAAAATAGTATTGAAGCTCCAACCCTCTACCTTGGGAGGTAGAGGGTATTTATAGTTTCTTACAAACAAACGCCACCTACGGGCTATGGATCAGGCATACAGTGGGTAAAGACCCGTCCGTCCTCCACAGTGTTACATAACTAAATACTACTTAACATAGAATAACTACGACTACGAGCTTTCAAACGATTACATATACTTGAGGTGACCGACTCTTTAATACCTGGAATTTCTAATTTCTAACACATGCTTATGAGTAGTTGCTCATTATTTGTGTCTAGTTGCCCTAGAACAAATTTATTGTTGGCCAAAGTTTCTTGGGTATTGTGTTGTAGCAGTTTGACTTTGAGTTTTGTGCACACTAGTTCCCTTCAAGTACATGCAACTATGTACCACCATCATTTCCTTACATCTATTCACCATTAATAAACCGTCCTTCTTATTTGAAATCCCAATTTTTATTTACCACAACCAACAACATAGTTTCTCATAAACATTTGTTATACTTACTTGTCCATACTCTATAGTAGTAACATCAAACGAAAACCACAACCAACAATAGATTATCTAAAATATGTGTACATTAACTAGAACCAACCAAAAATAAAGTACATAAATCTACTTGCTTCCGTATTTTAACAATTTATTTTCCTGATTTTAATTTACATTGTGTCCCGCACATATAATACGATATAGGAAATATATACTTAGCTAGCAAGCTTGATTACTTTAAATTTACAACTGCACATAAGTTTCATGATTTAATAGGGACACATATGATTTAGTTGCCCATCGTATGTATGTGGTTGCCCAAAAACAATTAACTTGTTGGACACAAGTTTCTTTGTGCCTTTTTTGTGCAATAGTTAAAGTTGAAAAATTAATGGACTAGTTCCCTTCAAGTACATGCCACTAGCTACCACCATCATTTCATTACGTCCTTTCCTCATTAATAAAGTTTGTCCTACTTATGTGCATCCCCGATTTGGGTTTTTTACAAAATATCCATTCAATATTGAAATAGCACAGCCAAGTGCACACTTAGTCAGACTTTATGATATAAAAGTCTGAGTTATATTATGGTACTGTATTATTACATAAAATATAAACGATATGTACATATAATAATAGCATGTGTGTGTTAGTTCATGTAACAAAAAAGTAATCAATATAAACCTGTTTAATGGCGTCTATTTACAAAACATACTAAATTAATAATTTTTATAACCCAAGGGACGTAAAATTTTGTTGCATTTGGAACTAAACAAAATTCAAACTGGTTTAGTTGCCCCCAAACTGAAACTAGTTGCCCAAAATGGTTATCTTGTGGCCAGGAATCGGTTGAGTACAAGAGAAGCTTCATTGATTAAACTTGGCCTAATGTGCAACAGTAATTACTTGACATGACTCAACTATTCACCACTTGACTATCCACATTAATTCAGATAGACTTCAATTCAAAATAAACTCCATGTCACCCCACCCCCGCTCTTCCCCCCCCCCCAACCTCATTTGGGTTATATAAACAAACAGCATATATCCCAATATCATACAACTTTTGTTAGGGGACACACACTAGCCACAACACAATTTACTACAAAAGAAATGGATAACGTACTTAAAGACATGGTTAACAACGTGTTTGTGCGTGACAATGAATGTGACTTCAAGTTATTAAGTGACATGCATGCAAAGGTGATAGACTTAACTCGTCGTTGCACTGTGAGGGCCGAGCAAATCAAGCAGTTGGAGTGCGTGGTTGGGTCCAGGCTTGCCAGTGTTATTTTGGAAATCCTGCGTGCAATTCAGGACGAGGAGCTTGAGAAAAACAGGACGCTGATGAGGCTAATGAGTGAGACTCAGCTACAAGTTCTCAAAAAAATCTCCTTTCTGGCAAAGCTGCGCAAAAATTATTAATCCTCTACTCCTACCTTGTTTTGTGGTCTCTCTCACGTTCTGTGATTGTCATATTTTGTGTTTTGGTATCTTCATGAATGTCGTTGCTACGTTGATGTATTTTGTTATCCTTTAATGTATTGAAATGAAATCTATTATGAATAAAAATATTTCGAAGCACATGTCAAATGTTCGAACGTTGTTTATGAATCACCAATAAAAAACATATAATACTTTTGAACACATATATAATTTACAACATGAAACTAAATATCATATTTAATCCGGCTTGAACAAACACCTATATTTCATCAATAATTTGGTGACAAACGTGGTTATTTCGATTATATAATACTTACATTTTTCTGACAAGCCTCTAACAAGATCACCCGTCTATTTATTTTAACAGTTTCTGTTATTCTACAGGTCAAACTACCAGTTGCTCTAGAGCAAGCAAACGTTTTTGATAAGACTGGAATACATCCGAATGACTATAATATTTCATTTAGGTTAGCCGAAAACGTTCCTAAGCAAGGTGGGATTTTTGGTGATTGTGGTGTGTGGGTTTGTATATTTTTATATCGATTGGCACATGGTCTATCGTTGCACGTTGATGATCCCACTGACGTCGCGCTAGCATATCGCGAGAAGATGATTCAGTTTATTTATAAACATAGATTTTATCGTTTGTACTAACAGTTTTAAACTTATCTCTAACAGCACTTTCATTGTTTTATCATGCACCATCTATTGATATATTCATTCACACATAAGCCATTAATGACTAGACAATGGATTCATAACAACTATTTACTACACTAAACACACTTATAACATGCATACATAAACCAATAATCATACTATACCTTGCATGCAGCAACCTTGGATACGTGTAACATTCATTCAAAAAACAATAGGAGACACGACGTAAAAGTATGTACACATTTACATCTAAATTTGTTGTACAGTACAGATAATCTTTCTTTTTAAAACTCCACAACTCCAGTTCATTTATTCTTCATTTGGACGTCTATTTAATCATGACATTTGGCCGTCCATTCCAAGAAAAAATAAAAAAGGGCCACACATAGTTTTGTCAATTGATTTATTCCCATATCATTACACAAACACACTACACATAAAAACTTATAACAAATTAACCAAAAATTTCCCTATAACTATTTCCATATTAAAATAAACGGATCATACTTTTCATACTATTAATAAGTACATTATTAATAGTAAAATAATAATACAACCTTTCCTAATATATATCAAATCTTCATATAGATCACATTTGTACACAAGTATTAATGCCAATCTCCCAACCCTCTATTTCATCAAAAAATTCTGCTAAGCCTCCAGTTGCCTTATTTGATTTCAAGCCAAGGTATGCCTGCCATTACCTTTCGTGATTCTCACTTGCCCTTACTAGGTGTTTGTCCATACATGCTAATCTCATTTGTATACATTTATTTACCTTTATTACAGGAGTACTACACACTATGTATCTGAGAATCTTGTAGTTGAGATTCACTACAATGGTGAGTTCAATCGGTTGCCCAAATTAACTTACGCGTATGGGCGCACCCTTGTGCAAACGTTCAGTAAGTCCACAAGGATGAACTTTAATCAAATGCTTGACTTTTTGGCCAACAAGTTAGAGTGTGAGATACGGGCTTTGTATTTATGTAGGCCACTATTTGCTCTTTCAACTGGTTTGACAGTTGTTGAATGCGATAATGACATTAAAAGGATGTTTCAACTTGCCGAGGAATGTGGGTTGATCGGCTTGTACATTGCACATGCACCTGATAACTTAGCATGTTTTTATTATGATAACCTAATTGTGGATCTTATTGATGAGCCAACGCTTGCCAGTATAGCAATACATGATAAACTTGTGGAGCTTGATACTTCTAATTCTACCTCTGATATTGCTGCATGGGAGGATGAAGAAAGGTGGTCACCTCCCCTAAGAAGCCCTCCATTCCAAACTAGAAGTCAAGGAATTGAATGTCAAGGAAAGAATCTATTCATGGATTTTTTGGCTAGCGAAATTGTTGATGCTGACATTGGGTTCAATGACGATGAATGGTACTATGGGGTATTTCTTGGGTCTGTATCTATGGATGTTAGGCCTTCTTCTTCTTCCGTTAAGGACAGTTCTGGTCATAAGGTCTCTAGAAAACCTTATGCAAGGAGGCACTGCTTTCAAACACCAAGATCGGGCTTACGGAAGTTCAAGATGTCGAGGCATTTAAAGGCTCTAACAAGAGACCGCCGTCAAGGAGGTGCGGGATTAAAAGCAACTTGGTTTTTAAGGAACGGAAGGTTGGAGTGTAGGTATTTTTATGCAGCATGCTCATGCTGCCGATAACGTTTAGAAACTGGGGTGTTAACATAACTTAAAACTCAAAATTGTTTGTCTAGTTTAGCCTTTTTTGTAAGGCGACGTTATGTAATTGTTAAACATTTTTTTGTTTGTGCTTCTTATGATTACCAAAAAAAAATGTTCAACAATTACATAAAATTAACATGCGATGTTTTTGTGTAACCATCTGCTTTGGGGTTATCGTAGTATGCACCTGTTTTTTGATCTACGTTCGGTGTCCGTTTACATAATACTGTGTATGAATGCTTTATAGTATGATGTATATCATGGCAACCTTGATGGGGCATCTCTGTTTTAGGATAGCAACCCTATAGGGTAACTTTTTTTTTTTTAGATAACTAAACAAAGTAGAAACTTATCATATAGGGCAACTTCATTTTATTGGGGGACTGTAGATAATTTTTATTTTTTTTGCCTTTCAATAGTCAGCATTTTTTGGTGGGTGTACACGTGTTCAACTATGTTTTGGGCACGTGCATGGTAACTATTTCTTCCTGCTTTAGTGCTTTATCCAGCCTTGTTAGTATTTACCCACTTTCACCTCAAAAAATAAATAAATAAATAAATAAATAAAAAACACTTAAAAAACTGTATTTGACAGTTTTGCAGCTTGATTATACAGTTTGCATCTTGTGTATCTAGTGTTTGGATTTACCCATTTTTTGCTAACTAAATACATCCTTGCATTGGCATAACATAACAAATACATAATACAATTTAGTCTACATATATTATGAAATACAACATATAACGAGAATAGGTGGTGGCTCACTTGTTCAATGACGAGCATGTCATTACCTAGGTGTATCAATTGCAGCTTGTTCAATTGCTCGGTCATTTTTAGGTGGTTCACTTGTTATTCGACTTGCAAGTGGTTGGGTTTCTTCATCACTAAGGTCACTGGGTTCTGTACACATAGAATCATGAATTTCATCAGCTGTTGATGTAGTCTCACTTCTACCTCTGCTACTCACTGAACCACCGCCTATACAAGATGTTGGAACATGTAGCCCCATCACACCATCACACCTTCACCTCTACGAACTGCAGTTGTTTTTTCCCTGCTAACATGTACACCACCAAGTCTACATACATCAACCCCACAAAGAGTATTGTTGTCGCTTGCGTAAAAATTCATTGGACAACAATACCACATGATTTCTCTATTCGGTGCACGCCTTGCATCTAAGGTCAATCATACTTGTTTTCTATTTCCATCCTGCACCCAATGCATACCATTTACTCAACCGGTTTCGATGTTATAACGAAAAGAATAGCATTCACGGTTTATATAAGAACGTCTACTAGCATAACCATCTGTATTTTTCCTCTTCATTTATTACACTTGAATGGTGTGCCATACTAGTTGGTTGGAGAATTTAATTGAAGAGTAACACACACTGTTTCTAAAATATTCAATTACCTTGTGACTAGTCAAATTAAAGGTCAGTCAACATTGTTATAGCAGGAGTAACCTTAGAAAACATGTAGTAACAACATGTTTATATTATTTGGTCTTCAGCACTACCAGTAGTAACATGTAATAACATTTTTAAGTCTTAATTCCGAAACCTTATACAACATGTAGTGACAACACGTTTATATGATAAATTGTCTTCAGCACTAGCAGTTCTAACTTTAACTAGCAGTTTTTAGTCGTTACTGTGACAGCCATAAGATACATAAGGGGCCTAGAATAACAAACACTTAAACCTTTTATACCCCACACATCAGTTTATGGTCCCAAGTCCCAACAATCAACATCCCCACATTCCTTGTTATACACTAGGTCACTTTCAACGAAGAATCCAAATAAAAATATATCGTTGTCATTTTCGTCTATTTTTTGAAATAAATCCAGGTTTGTTGTACTCTCCCGTATGTACTTTGTTACCGTATTCGTTCATATATTTATACATGAATATAAATAACTGTGCACTTTTATATTTTATATTCTATTAGTAAATTTTTTATTTAATTCAAAGTTATTTAAATTGTTATTAGGGTTTATGTTTTATAGGTATGCTCATTATACCCCTTTTAACTCTAGTGGTTCATTCTAATTGTTAGGGTTTATGTTTTATATGACATGTCGGAAACCAACAGCATGATGTTTTTTTGTGTCGTTTACTTGATACACTTTGTTTGTTTGAAACGTTACATTCCCATATGCATATTTTAATAATGAGATTTACTTGCATTAACCAGGTAAACAGGTCCACAATGACAGCCGCTCAAACAGATTTATTCTTGAAACAATGGAGGCGGTATTCTTTCAGAATAGATCATGAGATGCAGGCACAATTAAAGGTGACCATAATATAATTATTTAACAGAAACCATGGCTTTTATTTATTCAAATATTTTACATCCATTTGCCAAAGCCTAGACCCACATTTCACAACAGCAGTCAAACTAAAATTCAACACAAGATACATGACTAGAAATAGAAATACCAACATAAACAAGACATCGTCACCGCCAAGATAACAATTAACCGAATCAGTACACCATGCCTTTCAGCTTCTCTATGAATGACAAAAGCTCATGGGCTCGCTTCTACTTCTTCATTACATTGACCAATATCGCTGCGGCTTCTATCAGATCTTCGGTTTGCAGCTTGGTTAATTCTGAAATACTTTCCACACAAGATTCAAATGGGTATAAAAGCTCCAACTCTCCAATAACATAATCCCTTCCAGCCACACGTGCCCTGATTTCTTGAGCCTTCTTCATCAACTCTGCTTCATCCACCATGACAACACTTACACCCTTCGAAAACGAACAATCATCATATCTCTAACAAAACTAGATCCTGCAACACCAGTAAGTTCTTCACAGAATGGCATAGGTGTACTCATCTTTTTTTCAGTTTTGTTTTGTATGTTCTATTTTTTCCCCCTTTGATTGCTACGTGTGTGTTTTAAATAGAAGGTTTAGTTTAAGTTATAATATAATTAGTGTTGTGTCAGTGTACAAAACTGATGCGTCCGTTGAGTTGACAGCCACCCTAGCATTTTGTCTACCACAAGAAGTAGCATTAAATGACCAACCTTTCACATACACGCCTTTTCATTTTCCCCATTTTTAATTATTACATATACTGCAGTTTACTACTACTAAGATTTAAAACGAAACCACGTCAAACAAATTACGTGTATATATATGAAACCAGGAGGACAAAAAAAATATAAAAAATTACAAAAAATAAATTACAAATAATAATAAAATAAAATAAGATAAAACTGGAAACGTAAGAAGTGCCGGATTTACCTTCATTTTTTATGGACACTTATTTATATTCTATGCTTACTTACTAGAAATATGTAACTTTTTATTGTTTTTTTTTTGTTTTTTTTTTATTTCTTTTCTTTTTTCTTGCACTTTGCAGGTTTGATTTTTTTTGGGCATAACAATACAAGAATAAGGAACTTCGCATAAATTTATTCCAAACGTTCACACATTAAAAAATAATTCGCTAGGTATATTGTATGTTTGATTTACCCAAATGTGTATTGTATTTTTTTTAACCCAAATAAATTTGTCAAGTTTTGTAACTAGTTGGCCAGTTTACATAAATACACGTATGACTAATAAAAAAACACTTAATGCAAATTATATCCACTCAATCCCCACCCCTTTTGCATACATCACAACTGGACTAAAAGTACTATTGTAGTTTCCATGAGTACACTATTTAGTTGCCCAAAGTACCATTTGCTAGCTATGCACTAGCAAAGTCGTCATAAAAAAATATTTGAAATAAATCCAGTGAAACCCTAGCCCCTTGTTGCATACATCACCACTTGACTAAAAGTACTACTACGTAAACTAGTTGCCATGAGTACACTATTTAGTTGCCCAAAGTACCATTTGCTAGGTATGCACTGGCAAACTAGTCATAAAAATAGTTTAAAAAAATAGAAAGATGTAAATTAAATTCAGTCAAACCCCAGCCCCTTGTTGCATACATCACCACTTGACTAAAAGTACTACTATTTAAACTAGTTGCCATGAGTACACAATTTAGTTGCCCAAAGTATAGCTGCCATGAGTACACAATTTAGGTGCCCAAAGTACCATTTCCTAGCTATGCACTAGCAAACTCGTCATAAAAAATATTTGAAAAAAATAGGAAGATACTATAAAAAACAAAATTGTGGGTGGGTACTTATTTGGTGTGATCCACTTGTCCATTGGAAACATACAATTGTCATAACTAGTTTGTCAGAAATTTCGTGTCTATATATGACGCTATGTAACAAAAACAGTTTTTGGTATCTCTATTAGTGATAGTATTAGAAAAGCAAACATAATGATGTCTGCTGGCATGGTTTTATGTGATGAATTACCAATGTTTGGTGGCTCAAAGTTGTTAAAAGATATTACGATCGCGTACTACAGAGGTGAATTGGAAGTTGCTTTACGTGACGAAGCAGATCATAGGAGGAATGCCGTTGAAATTAGGAGCCGTGTCAACCGTAGACAACAAATGATAGTGGAAGTGGAGCTTTTATGCGGTTCGGATTATTGGTTGCCAACTATTAATCACCTGTTAAGGATGCAAAATGAGGATCTGGCTGAGAGTTCCAAACTTCTGTATTCTTGGTTTAGAAAACATGACCGTGTTAAAGAGCTGAATGGTTTAATTGAAAATTTGGAGTCAATGGAGGTTTGATGTGCTTTGTATTAATTACATGGAAGTTGTTGCCTTTTGTTTATTAGGGGATCGTTGTTACATTTTGGAGTCACTTATCTCATCTTTGTATAGTCTGTGTATGTCATGTTAACCTATGGATGTGATCCCTTTTGTGTTACTAGTATATATTTGTTTGCGTAGTTATTCAAACTGTGTTCGAGATAGTAAGTCACTTTAAAAAATAAAAAAATTTACTAATAAAGTAGTAATATGAAGATGAAATTTTATTTAGTTAAAAAAAAAGTCATAGTGTGGGTGGGTAACTTGTTTGGGGAATGCAAGCCAATGAGAGTATGAGACGATTAATAATGGTAGTTACATGCTTATTTATGTGTTAGAATAATAACCCTTATAATATCATTAAAAAAATTAAATAAATACAAAAATTAAAAAAAAGACATAATTTTAACAGCACAGTTGGGGATATATGCGCCAAGAAATTAGTAACAACTGCTACAAGTGTTAAAAAATTAAGTTTTTAGTACAAATTAATTTGGATTGAATTGGGGATACAAACTCGATTAAGAGTTACAACTGCTGCCGCGAAAGGAGGCTAAAGGTTTTGAACAAATTCTTAAGTCTGTTCATACGTAAATCCCCAACCACTGCTAACGTCGATCTAACCACTGCTAACGTCGTTGTACCCACTCCTAGTGTCGCAAAAACCACCGCTAGTTTCCTCGCAAAAAGCAAATTTGTTTGTGTTTACGTAATCATTTATATTCAAATAGAAAAAAAGGAGAGAAAATCTGCATGTAAAGATTCACGTTCCTTCCCAAGTAATTTTTTTTCAAATATAGCAACAACAGTATAAGAGCCTAGGCACGTGCCTACCCACAAAACAGTTAATGAAAATTAATGATAACGCGTGCACGAACAGTAAAATCCTCGCTATAAATACGCGAGGTAAATCAAGGGGAAAGTCCAGAAAAATCAAAAAAGGAACCATTCCTTCACCTACAAAAATATTTCCACCTACAAATCAGGCAACCCGAATATTTTAAAAAACCAAAGAGAAGTTGAAGATGTTATTCAGAAAAAGATACCGATGGTACACAGTACAAAAAGAATACATACGGACGTCAACAACAACTCGTTGCCTACGCACGGCAGTTTCCAAACACCCCATACATAGCCTAAACCTTTACCCCAAAAAAAAAAGCGCAAAGTTGATGCTGCGACAACTGAAACATGTTCTAAAAGGACTACTAATAACAGTTAGTTGTTCTAAAATGACGACTAATAACCCATCTCTGCGAACATCCACAGCACACCTACACCCAAAACCCATGTATATTCAAGTTGTGGTAGTCTGCCAGGACCATATGCATACCAAAGGTGGGAGTTTAAACCTAGCAGACTCTCATTAGCAATATGGGATCTTGAAAGTGCAGGCATTTCCTTCGTAACCTCGGCGTTCGAGAGCGGAAGAAGGAAATAAATCATGGGAATTGGGTCATGGGAGTGACAAAATATGTTCGGCATATGGGTCCCGTAGGGAAGGGCGACAAAAGGAAGTTAGGGCCAACGAAATACGTAAACCAGCCCCTAACTAACAAGAAACTTCCCTAAGAAAGTCAAACAACTGAGGATGAAAACTATGCCTTATTCCTCTGTTTGTGCAGCCCGGCCCCCATTCAAGTGTGCGTCTACTAATTCAGGGATATCTGGTTGGATAGACTGGGTCTAAGAAAAAAATGACCAGCTTGCGGGAGCCGGGATAAAAGAAAACCTGCGCGAGTTGGGAAGCTACATTACCAAAAGCCCTTCCTGTAATGCGCAGAGGGGCGTATTTAGACGGGAAACTGATGAGTGTCTAAATACTCATCATTTTTGTACAATCTAAACTGCAAAATCATCTGAAAACACTCAAAAATGCATCAAAATGATGAAAATATCACAAATCAGTGTTTTATGTGTTTTAAATGCAAAAATATCAAAATCAGATGAAAAACGTATCAAGTTTGCAAAATTGGCAGTTTTAGTCCCCCAAGTTTCAAAAGTTGTCAAAAACAGTCCCTGGTAAATCAAAATGTGGAATTTTATCATTCAAGGTACCTGAAATATTCTAAGTTGTTAAAATTGGTCCTTGAATGATTCTTTGGTCAAATGGCGGAAAAGGTCCTTAAACTTTGAAAAATGTCATGTTTAGTCCTTGGAATTTTCAAAGATGGCAAATATGGTCCTTATATTATTTGAGATTGGCAAAACAGATCCTTGGATTACTTTTCAGAATCTACATGTATGGTCCCTGGATTTTCAGAATATACACAAATGGTCCCTAAGCTACAACATGGGTTCAATTTTAATCCTAGGCCCAAGTTAACAACCCAAGCCCAATCCAATACCAAATCCAACCCGGCCCTTATATCCAACCCGGTCAACAAACCCGTTTACCCCGGTCAAACAAACACAACCCCCATTTCCCTCTCTTTTCCCTCTCTTCCCCACCCACTGTCTGCTAACACTCATCTCAACCATTCCCCCAGCTCACTCTTTCCACACCCTTGTCCCCTCCACCTCAACACAAAACAAGATACAATTAATGCTTCATACTCCTTAACACTCAATCAAATCCCAGTTGTAATATCAATTTGGAGCCAAAATGATCAAACGGCCAATATCGACCTAAAGTCATCCAACGGCCCCAATTCCAAGTGGGAATCAATCAGAAACAAGTGGGAAGAATTTTCAGATATAAAAAGGAGAAAGAGGAGAAGAGCAAGTAGTTAGTTAGTTTTATAGTTTTTCCTTAATGTCGTTTTTTTTAAATAAATGTTGTAGTTTAAATCAAATGTTGTAATTTCACTTTCTTTGTATCACATTTAAGTTAATTTATCAGTGTAATGTGTTGTTGAGTTCTTAATCCAAGTTTTTAGACAAATTCCATGTTTCATGTTACTGTTGCATATTTAAGTCTCAAATTCTTATGTTTAAGCTTTCAGTAGCCTGTTTTTAAACTCAAACAAGTTATTTAAACTCTTTATAACCTTTTTATAAGCTCACAATTAAGTTTCAATCAACTTTGTCCCATGGTCAATGAAAGTCAATTGTTTAGTGAAATTTTGGTTCAAGCAATTTGGTGATGATATGGGTGGATGCAGAGGTTGATTTGGTTTGAAATAGACTAGGATAGTGTAGGATTTGGTCTGGTTTTAGCCTGCAAACAAGTTGGATACATGTGAGTAAGATATCTCATTTTCATTCCAATTTCAGTTTGCATATTTTGCCTGTACTTGTATTTTTAGTCAATAACTGTTCAAACTTGTTTATTAAGTTGTATTTAGGGTAGCTTAACTTAGTTTGATCAATTGTACTAGTTTAATCAGTGTTTAGTTTAGTGTTGATTGCATATCAGTTTTATTAAGTGGTGTTTGGATTACTGCATTAACTGTGTTTAAGGTTTGTTCAGTGGATAGGACTTGTTGTTCTAGGTTTGTGTAACTTTATTTGGCTCATTGCAGTCTTAATACTGCACTCACATTAGTCCAAAAGTCAAAATTATCATGAATCTGTCCTAAAATCTTTACTGTTGAAATTTTGTAAAACCAAAAGTTTGTTTTATGCTCATAATTCATAGGAGTAGCCTTATGTAACCTTACTTTAACATATTTCATCATATTCAGTTGGTAAATCTAGATCAAAGTTCAAGTTAGTCAACTTTTCATAATTGCTTCAAAAGTCAAAATTGCAAAAGTCAGTTTTTGGCCAACTGAGAGTGAATTTTCTTGGATTCATTTCTGAGCCTAATTCAGTGAAACTTGTTGATTTAAAAACTTCCCTTGGTCTATTTCATTATTACCATTTTTCTAGATTTTTACAAATTTTCTATAAGCTTCATATGGGCTTATCAATTGGGGCTCATTTCCCCTGTGCAACTGACTCAGTGTTAACTGAGTCTGCACAGGGGTTTTGCAGATCTTGCAGCCCTTGCCACAAGCTCAGTTGAGCTTGTCCAGGTCCCATATTTGGTTCTTTAGTTCTTAGCCAGGTTATCTTGAGGTTCCAACATTTGCTCTTTAGTTTCCAGCTTATCTAGTGCTTATTTTTTTAGCTGCAAGTAGACCCCCCTTTAACTGTTTTTTAGCACTTATTCCAATTCCTCAAATCTGTGCATTGAGTAATCCAGAGGTTATGGGTTGTTGTTTCTAGTTGCTGTAGAGTTAATTTAGCTTATTGAAGCTTCTGTCTCAGTTTGATCACTTGTTGTGTCCCTTTGGCTTATTCAAGTGCTTATTTCACTATCACATTGCACTGCAGCCTCTTATTCTTGTACACAACCCCTGTTTTTTATTATTTTCCTAGGTTCTAAATATTATTTTAAGCTTTTCCTGAAATTTTCATATTTTTCCAAGCTTGTTTGCTATTTTTCTGCATTTAAATTAATTTTTAGCACTTTTTAAATAGCATTTAATACAAATAATTCAGAAAAGGTTCAAAAAAATAATTTTTCATTTTTCTTAAGTTAAGATAAATTTAAAAAGACAAAAAAATATTTTTCTAGATTTTTCTTAGTTAAATTTGTATTTTTAAGTAATTTAATTAGTTTTTAATAGTTTTTAATTCCTAGAAAATAGAAAAATAATCAGAAAAATACAAAAATAGTTTTGAAAATTCTATTTTGATATTTTAGATTTTTCTAAGTCTTAATTTTATTTTTCTAGCTTTATTTCCTAATTTCTTGTATTTTAGGCTATATTTAAATAGTTAAAATAGTTTTTAATTAATAATAATTAATTAAATAGTTGTAAAAATAATTTTCCTTTTCTAATAATTTTCTTTTATATTTAGGATTGTAAAAATGTATTTTTCATATCCGTAGGTATTTTCCTTCTTTATTTTCACGTTTTATTTTGTACGTTTACGTAATTTTATTTAGACGTATGTTTTAGGTTTTAAACGCTCATCATTTTAAAAATAGTGATAGCGTTTATTTAATATTTTTTTATCTGTTTAACTTTCTTTAATTTGCATTTAAGCCTCTGTAATTTATTTCCTTTTTCCTTAGTTATAATTGTTCAATCAATCTGTCTTTACTGATCACTATCCTTAGTGATCATTCTATCGTCTGAAAGTGTTTACACACCATTGAGTCTCCGTGGGACTTAACGACCCGGGAATTCATTGTATTCTCTGGACTTCATTGTATTTGTGTTTTAAGCAGTTTTAAGTCTATTACGGTTAGCCATTCACAAGTGGCTAGCTTGTGTGATTAGACTTGACTGGTTTAGCACAGATCAAATTTTGGCGCCGCTGCCGGGGAGGCTTTAGCGTGTTCTAAACCTTTTTCAGACCCATTCTTGCACATATACCATCTTTTGTAAAAAGTTTCTTTTGTAAAGTTTTCAAAAATCCAAAAGTTCATTAACACTTTTCCTAAAGTGTTAACAACACCAAAAACATTTTTATTCAAGTTTTCAACAAACACAAAACACCAAAAATATTTTCATTCTTTGTTTTTATAGCATTTTTTTTCAAAAAATCCAAAAATATCCATCCTTTATCCTCTAATCTGTTTAATTCTCCATTCCTTTATCCTCTAATCTGTTTAATTCTTCATCTCTTATCCCTCTTATCCGTTTAATTCTTTATGTCATGGTATTTGACATGTTCCTGGTGTGGAGGTCCATTTAACGGTGGAAATTGTCGGCGATGTACCAATGTGAGTTTCGGAGACAAGTTTGTCGTTAATCCCGATCCCATTTCAAATAATGAAATACCCGATTTTTCCTACCTACCTCCACAACCCCAGTACGAATCCTACTCATGCGAGTTTTGTGGGAATGATTCTCATTACGGTTTTGATTGTCCACCACGGGTTCCGCTTGTCTATGAGCCGGAACCATGTTACAATCAGAACTTTGGTGAAAGTTATTTTCCCAATTATCTCTGTTGTGAGAATTGCGGGGGTCCTCATGCGACTTTTGAATGTCAACCGATGAATCAAAATTTTCACAATTCCAATTCTCCCGGTTTTGACAATTTCCAACCCCCACAGTATTCCATCCGTCATCAGACTTCCGAGCCTTCACAGCATCTCAATGATTACGAGGAGTGTAATCTTCCACAAAGTTCTGAAGAAATACGCATTCGAAAGAAACTACAAATGAAAAGAATGGTGTGTAAGCTTCAGCAGATGAATATAAGAATCCGATATGATGACGATGATGATGAGGATACTATTCAAATGGGGAAATATTATGAGGACAACGAGGAGAGTGCTATTCAATTGAACGATATCATTTCTCAACTCCCTCAGTCTATTGCTATCACACCTATCTTACCTATTATTGCTTCCAAAGACTCTCTCATAATGGAGGATGATCATCTCAGCACTATTTCGGAAATGGAATCATCAAGTGTTGAGGATCTTGTCCCAATCCCAAGTGAGTCTGAGGATATATCCGATAGTGATTGTGATTTGCCTTTTTGTGATTCTCTTGACATTTCTGAGGTTACTTCCGGGATTTTCTCAAATCCTCTTTTTGAATTTAATAATGACTACACTTTTGGGAAAGTAAATCCTCTTTTCGATGAAATGTCTGAGGCCGATACAGAGACCATCACGGAAGTGGTGGAAATTGCTAGCTCTCAGAGCACACCACTTGTCCCACCTCTGTATTCTAACTTATCTCTTCCATCATATGATGACGATTCTATCCTCACTGATGAGATTCATGATCCAAAAATCATGAATTCCCCTTCTGATAATGAGGACTTAGTCATGATTTTTATCATGATTTTCTTTCTTTTCTTCACATATGGTGTGACTTCTCGTTCCCTTTTCTCCTTCGGGAATGAAGACGCTATCTTTGACCCCGGCATTTTCATTTATCATTTTTGAGCCGGTTCTCTCTATATCTCATCGGTGTGGAACTTTCACGTGCTTCAAATGTTTGTCCAAACATCTTGAATGAAAGTCCGATGGAGATTGTTTCTTCCACTTTGCTTCCCCATGAACAAATTAATGCGGGGTCGAGTCAAGCTAGCGACTCGGAAATCAAAAACAGTAGCACACACCATATGGGTTTTCACCCATATTTCTGACTTCTTACCCCTTTCTACCACCTAAGTGTGGGGGTGATACCCCACATGTTATATATATATATATATATCTCTAAAAAAAAAAAAAAAAAAAAAAAAAAAAAAGAAAAAAAATATATATATATATATATATTTTAAAATAATGGCCGTAGTATTTCCCTTTTACGTTCTTTGTTTCGGTATAACCGCCGGTACTTTGAATATTGAGGGCAATATTCATTTCTAAGTGTGGGGGGGAATTCTCACGAATTTTATCATGTATTATCCATCCAATTCCCCCGTTTTTGGCCAAAATTTTTTTTGGAGTAAGTGTTTTTCACTTACTCAGCTTATGGTTATCAGTCCGCCATGTTTGATAAATAAAAGGATTGGCTAATCCAGGAGCAAACGGCTCTTGGTAAAGATATATCAAATCCGTTGACGGCTTGCAATTTGCCCAAAATTGTATGGTATTCAGCTCACCATATCCTAAAAAGTGAAGAGTTGGCTAGCCCGCAAGGTTATGGCTTGTGGTAAAGGCAGTGGAAAAACCATAATTGGTAATCAGCTCACCAAAGATAATTCTGATAATTTATCTAAGAGTTGGCTAGTCCAGAGCAAACGGCTTCTGGTAAAGACAAATCAAATCCGTTTACAGCTTATGATTTGCTCAAAATCATTTGGTTATCAGTGTACCAAGGTTCTTACTTGAACTGAAACATTTGGCTACTCCAGAAGTGATTGCTTTTGGTAAAGAGTTTTTAAAATCCATTAAAGTTCAAATCATTGCTAGGGACTAGCAATATCTTAGTGTGGGGGATTGATGAGTGTCTAAATACTCATCATTTTTGTACAATCTAAACTGCAAAATCATCTGAAAACACTCAAAAATGCATCAAAATGATGAAAATATCACAAATCAGTGTTTTATGTGTTTTAAATGCAAAAATATCAAAATCAGATGAAAAACGTATCAAGTTTGCAAAATTGGCAGTTTTAGTCCCCCAAGTTTCAAAAGTTGTCAAAAACAGTCCCTGGTAAATCAAAATGTGTAATTTTATCATTCAAGGTCCCTGAAATATTCTAAGTTGTTAAAATTGGTCCTTGAATGATTCTTTGGTCAAATGGCGGAAAAGGTCCTTAAACTTTGAAAAATGTCATGTTTAGTCCTTGGAATTTTCAAAGATGGCAAATATGGTCCTTATATTATTTGAGATTGGCAAAACAGATCCTTGGATTACTTTTCAGAATCTACATGTATGGTCCCTGGATTTTCAGAATATACACAAATGGTCCATAAGCTACAACATGGGTTCAATTTTAATCCTAGGCCCAAGTTAACAACCCAAGCCCAATCCAATACCAAATCCAACCCGGCCCTTATATCCAACCCGGTCAACAAACCCGTTTACCCCGGTCAAACAAACACAACCCCCATTTCCCTCTCTTTTCCCTCTCTTCCCCACCCACTGTCTGCTAACACTCATCTCAACCATTCCTCCAGCTCACTCTTTCCACACCCTTGTCCCCTCCACCTCAACACAAAACAAGATACAATTAATGCTTCATACTCCTTAACACTCAATCAAATCCCAGTTGCAGTATCAATTTGGCGCCAAAATGATCAAACGGCCAATATCGACCTAAAGTCATCCAACGGCCCCAATTCCAAGTGGGAATCAATCAGAAACAAGTGGGAAGAATTTTCAGATATAAAAAGGAGAAAGAGGAGAAGAGCAAGTAGTTAGTTAGTTTTATAGTTTTTCCTTAATGTCGTTTTTTTTAAATAAATGTTGTAGTTTAAATCAAATGTTGTAATTTCACTTTCTTTGTATCACATTTAAGTTAATTTATCAGTGTAATGTGTTGTTGAGTTCTTAATCCAAGTT
Organism: Chrysanthemum seticuspe; assembly: GCA_019973895.1. NCBI lineage: Eukaryota > Viridiplantae > Streptophyta > Magnoliopsida > Asterales > Asteraceae > Chrysanthemum > Chrysanthemum seticuspe. Next base: position 139,302,672 of record BPTQ01000008.1, read on the forward strand.
TTTAGACAAATTCCATGTTTCATGTTACTGTTGCATATTTAAGTCTCAAATTCTTATGTTTAAGCTTTCAGTAGCCTGTTTTTAAACTCAAACAAGTTATTTAAACTCTTTATAACCTTTTTATAAGCTCACAATTAAGTTTCAATCAACTTTGTCCCATGGTCAATGAAAGTCAACTGTTTAGTGAAATTTTGGTTCAAGCAATTTGGTGATGATATGGGTGGATGCAGAGGTTGATTTGGTTTGAAATAGACTAGGATAGTGTAGGATTTGGTCTGGTTTTAGCCTGCAAACAAGTTGGATACATGTGAGTAAGATATCTCATTTTCATTCCAATTTCAGTTTGCATATTTTGCCTGTACTTGTATTTTTAGTCAATAACTGTTCAAACTTGTTTATTAAGTTGTATTTAGGGTAGCTTAACTTAGTTTGATCAATTGTACTAGTTTAATCAGTGTTTAGTTTAGTGTTGATTGCATATCAGTTTTATTAAGTGGTGTTTGGATTACTGCATTAACTGTGTTTAAGGTTTGTTCAGTGGATAGGACTTGTTGTTCTAGGTTTGTGTAACTTTATTTGGCTCATTGCAGTCTTAATACTGCACTCACATTAGTCCAAAAGTCAAAATTATCATGAATCTGTCCTAAAATCTTTACTGTTGAAATTTTGTAAAACCAAATGTTTGTTTTATGCTCATAATTCATAGGAGTAGCCTTATGTAACCTTACTTTAACATATTTCATCATATTCAGTTGGTAAATCTAGATCAAAGTTCAAGTTAGTCAACTTTTCATAATTGCTTCAAAAGTCAAAATTGCAAAAGTCAGTTTTTGGCCAACTGAGAGTGATTTTTCTTGGATTCATTTCTGAGTCTAATTCAGTGAAACTTGTTGATTTAAAAACTTCCCTTGGTCTATTTCATTATTACCATTTTTCTAGATTTTTACAAATTTTCTATAAGCTTCATATGGGCTTATCAATTGGGGCTCATTTCCCCTGTGCAACTGACTCAGTGTTAACTGAGTCTGCACAGGGGTTTTGCAGATCTTGCAGCCCTTGCCACAAGCTCAGTTGAGCTTGTCCAGGTCCCATCTTTGGTTCTTTAGTTCTTAGCCAGGTTATCTTGAGGTTCCAACATTTGCTCTTTAGTTTCCAGCTTATCTAGTGCTTATTTTTTTAGCTGCAAGTAGACCCCCCTTTAACTGTTTTTTAGCACTTATTCCAATTCCTCAAATCTGTGCATTGAGTAATCCAGAGGTTATGGGTTGTTGTTTCTAGTTGTTGTAGAGTTAATTTAGCTTATTGAAGCTTCTGTCTCAGTTTGATCACTTGTTGTGTCCCTTTGGCTTATTCAAGTGCTTATTTCATTATCACATTGCACTGCAACCTCTTATTCTTGTACACAACCCCTGTTTTTTATATTTTTCCTAGGTTCTAAATATTATTTTAAGATTTTCCTGAAATTTTCATATTTTTCCAAGCTTGTTTGCTATTTTTCTGCATTTAAATTAATTTTTAGCACTTTTTAAATAGCATTTAATACAAATAATTCAGAAAAGGTTCAAAAAAATAATTTTTCATTTTTCTTAAGTTAAGATAAATATAAAAAGACAAAAAAATATTTTTCTAGATTTTTCTTAGTTAAATTTGTATTTTTAAGTAATTTAATTAGTTTTTAATAGTTTTTAATTCCTAGAAAATAGAAAAATAATCAGAAAAATACAAAAATAGTTTTGAAAATTCTATTTTGATATTTTAGATTTTTCTAAGTCTTAATTTTATTTTTCTAGCTTTATTTCCTAATTTCTTGTATTTTAGGCTATATGTAATAGTTAAAATAGTTTTTAATTAATAATAATTAATTAAATAGTTGTAAAAATAATTTTACTTTTCTAATAATTTTCTTTTATATTTAGGATTGTAAAAATGTATTTTTCATATCCGTAGGTATTTTCATTCTTTATTTTCACGTTTTATTTTGTACGTTTACGTAATTTTATTTAGACGTATGTTTTAGGTTTTAAACGTTTATCATTTTAAAAATAGTGATAGCGTTTATTTAATATTTTTTATCTGTTTAACTTTCTTTAATTTGCATTTAAGCCTCTGTAATTTATTTCCTTTTTCCTTAGTTATAATTGTTCAATCAATCTGTCTTTACTGATCACTGTCCTTAGTGATCATTCTATCGTCTGAAAGTGTTTACACACCATTGAGTCTCCATGGGACTTAACGACCCGGGAATTCATTGTATTCTCTGGACTTCATTGTATTTGTGTTTTAAGCAGTTTTAAGTCTATTACGGTTAGCCATTCACAAGTGGCTAGCTTGTGTGATTAGACTTGACTGGTTTAGCACAGATCAGAAACCCCCTGAAAGGCCCATTGAAGTTGAAAGGCATATCTAATTCCTAGGGGAATCCCATGGGTTGAATATGCTGGGGCCACGAGGAAGCAAGCCACCGGAACTCCTTCAAGAAAAGGATAAAGGCAAAAGACCCGGACCGGAAAAGGTATCGGGAAAGCCAGCGGAAAAGAAGAGTGTCAGCAATACACAAACCAGTGGCAGTAAAAGTCGCGTACCACTGCTAATGTACTTGTCAATGCTAGTATGATTGTGTGGGATGAATATGTAGTATTCTAGAATGTCTTCGGTAGGATGTTTTGTATTAGATAAGTATTGTAAGTATATTTATCTTGTACAGTACTTAGTGTATTTTGTAAAGGTCTCCTTATCCTATTAAAGGAGGTCCTAGTTTTGAGTTCTATATAAGTTTTTGGTGATATCTAGGGTCGATACACTTCAAGGTTGTAAACGTCAATACTATTCATAGTATTCGTGTATTAACAACATATCGAGGTGTTTAGTGAGAATAACTGTTTGTTAATTATTATTCTTCTTAAGGAGTACTAGGTCGTGTTCGTTTAGTCACCTTCTATAGTAGATCCTTCGCTAAACTGGGATTTAAAACAGATTTTTATGTTAATGGACGAAACAATTTTAAAGACCATCACTCATTCTAAAAACATCAACATCTTCACTTGGATTATTTTTTAAAGAACAACTTCACAACGGCATCAGGTTATCAGATGTGTAGAGTGACATTCGTTTGAGTGGATTATTTTGAGCTTTATACGACGTTTGTAAACATAAAAAAAATGCTACACTGCTTTTATGCTCGATTACTTAAATTAAGTTACAGCTGCTAGTTGTTTTTTACTACTGCTTTTGTGGGGCTGAACAGGGAAAGTCGTTTACCACTGCTTGTAGTAAACTTACAACTGCTAGTTAATTTGTACTAGTGTTGAATGTTAAACCTCTATTTTTGGAAGTGTGCATTGTCTCAAGTTGGTAATTATTAGTAGGTTGTAAAATACGAAATGTATGTCTAGAAGGAGTCATGGGTTTATAAAAGTAGTCCGTATGGAAAACAAGTTGCCCTAAGAACAAAATTAGGTTGCCAAAATTATTTTGGGTAACAACTGCTTGTTGCCCAGATTAAAAAAAATGGATAATGGGATAACAGAAGAGATGAAATAGTAAATACGTTGACATACAACGTTTGATACAGACAACCAACTACATATTACGATTACTACATGGTTATAACTTTAATTGTTACATATTATATAACCACTTGATTGATAACATTCATCGACTACGAAAAATCTAAACAGTCCAATGCTTCCTTCCCACACAGACAGCGTACTAAACCACAAACCTTCATTCCCATTTAGCCTGATCCGTAACTTCAGCCGAACAAACCTGTTGAAAATGGCATTGATATATCATTAACCAAATCAAGTGATAATGTTTAAAAGGAACATGAATAGAATGGTAAGTTATAAATAAAACATACTATAGGCAGCAAAGTCTGTATGATTTAACAAAAGAAGATATTCTTTGTATGGGGTGATGTAGAAAGATCACGTATCTCCTAAAATTCCCATGCTGACAAATAATTCAAGTTCTTTGTTGTACAGGAATAGCGAGTGACCCAAATGGTTGCCAGTGTACGCTTCCACTATTGGAGCCTGATCCTTTGTAAACCCAAGCAAATGAACAGATAATAGGGTAGGGATGGCAAAGAGGCTTCTAAATGATCTTATGGCAAAACCATTCACGTCCAACACCCATCCACAAAACAATGGCATATCTTCATCAATGATCATACCAGAAATCACTAGAGAGGTTCCAAGATCGAAAACATAGAATGGAACTGGGAGTTCATTTTTTTAAATCTGCGGAAGGTCTATAACTTTAAATTGGTTTGTTACCAAATCAAACGAAATCAACATATAAATCTTGTATGTAACACCGTCCTCATTAGTTAACTTTTCACTCCCATTCCAATAGATAAAATGACCAACAACTGCTTGACTTTGACGTTTCAATTTGATAGTTTCACGAGGGGGGTGGAAATTTTCAAGGCATGTCCACCTTAACGAGTTGAAAGAAAAGACAGAAACATACAAGAAACCACTTTGGAAAACAGGATAGGAGACCTTCACGATCGTCGGGTCAAGAGTGTCCGGACGGACGCCAAAACCAAAACAAATCTTTTTACATTCAATTTGATGCGTGTAAAACGGGACATGTACTACAAGTGATTTTTGGATTGCCGGGTTCCAAATAACAGCGTTAGATTAGAGCCATAAACAAAACACGAAAGACCATGAGAATTGCCAACTGCAATCATAGATGAAAGCATTAAATCTGTACGAAGTACCGTAGCGGTCAGTTGTTCATTAAAAGCTAACATAAAACCTTTGTGACCCTGATCAAATGTTAGCATAAAAAAACACTCATCGTTACGACGAACACCGTAATTAGAGATGAAAAAACCCCAATCTATACTAGCCTTCCATAACTTGCAAACACTACGTAGCTGGAGTATAGACTTAGGAGGTAGCCTGCGAATGATATCTAGTTGAACATCCAGTGGGATATAGTCGGACATTTTGTTAAACAAAAGCAGAAAGATTGGGATAAAGATATGAAGTGAATAGACCAAAAGAAGAAAGAAAGATGTTGTTAAACAAATTAAGAAAGATTTGTATTGAAGAAAGAGACTGGCAAAAGAAGACATTTAAGGACATGTACCGTAATGTACTATAGGGCAACCAAATATTAAATTCTGCTAGTATATACCAAATAAATTAATAAAGTATACATAACCCATAATATATAGAAGTGGTTTGCAAAGCATAGGCTTTTTTGTATATGTGCACGGGTATTAACTAAAGAAATGCCGTTGAGTTAAAAAAATATTATAATAATCGACTAATATATAATAGAAATAAAAATTCCTACAATATACGTTGAAAGAAAAATACTTCACATGTCAACATTAGACAATAATTATGGGTCAAACGGACATTAAGGATAGTACCTTGAAAGACCGCTATCATATTATGTATTCAAGCTTGTGCTTCCAGACGTATTCAAGCATCCGTTCACGGTAAGCTAAAGCTGTTTGAAGAGAGTCGTCTACTTCCAGAGGCTGGTTACGGAGCAATCTGTACAAAATAATGCACACCCATACTCCGCAGTCACCATACAACTTCGATTGTTTTGGTACTTTTGGACACTTGTATGTGATTTTATAATCCCCCGGTGATATGCCCTTACTACGCAGTACCCCAGCGTTTGTTAGGTACGATTTAAGCTGTGTTTGTAACTTTCTCTTGGAACCTCGCAACCACCGTTCACCTCCTGATTGACCCAAGAGAGTCATAAATGTAAACAACTCCAGTGCGGATATGGAGCTCACAGAGTACCCAGTGTTTTGTACTTTCATTCATGGGAAAATACACCTGATATATAAAACAAATGCAGGATATTATAAGCTGTTTATAACAGTAGTGGTATATGTACGGTAAGAGTATGCCAAAATGACCTTTGCAACATCTCGCCAAGCCACAGGGTATGTTGTGCCATCTGAATAAGTGGTAGGCATGTTGCCACCTAGGATTTGATTGCAAAAAGTACACCCTGCCAAAGCCCAATCTGCATCAGCTGGTCTAAACAACCACATCAATTCAACCCATGCATCCAAGTGCTGCGGACAGATAAAGAAAATCAAAACTGTAAACATTCGTTTCATAAGTAACAAAACAAAATAATAAACAAGTGCAGTAGACCAGCTAGGCATCAGGTTTACTCACTAACTCATTAAGCCACCCGCCGGTGCAGTCTTCAACACATGCCAAGGCTACCCAAAAATTCCTATAAGCAATAACCGCACCGGAGCCCCAAGGAAACCTATAAAGTAATGCTTATTTAAGCTTCAAATACTTGCGAAGGTAATCAGGAACAGTAACCTTCTTCTTGTTGCATTTCGGGTGTCGTAAAAGTTCATAAAAAATAAATATATTCAATAACATACACACAATGATAATAATGTTATTGAATTAACAAACAGAACCTACCTCTACAAACGGTTCAATTGTGGGCGAATAGAATCGACTAACTGGACACGTTCTGGGGTTTCCAGATGTTTCCAGAAAACAAAGTTGAAAGATAAGCAGAAAAAAAATAAAAAAAAGATTCATTTCAGTTACAATTTAATAAGGTGATGTACATCTGAAACGACAACCGGGATAATAACCTCGTTAATGAAACCCTGCGATCTTGTAACAAGGCGGCAAGGAGTAGCTGATGTTTTTGATACCCCATTTTCTGAATTGACAGACCCAAACAACGTCGCGTAAGTTTGTACAGTGCCCCTTCTTTTACTGAGGTTGTCGTTCAATTTTACTCTCTTTCTTTTGTTCGTATTCGTATCGGAGAAAAGATCTTCCAACAGAGGTTTGTCATTAGGACATACCACATTTGCAAATGAAACTTTCTTGGGTTTAACCTGAGATTCAGGGGCTTCAGCGTCTTTCTTTATTGGTGTATTGATAACGCTACACGCGTCGTTCGGGGTCAAGGAAACTTCCTTTTCTTCGAGCAAGTTTTATAACACCCTAGGCAGTGAACCTAATCGTTGTAGTGTAGTAATTAGGGTAAGCCACGGGTATTGATATCGTTCTCTAGGGGAATAGGAATGCTAGTGAGAAGTTACTACGCTAAGGTTGAGGTTGAGGAAGATTATTTTTTGTATTTTTATATTTTATGAAATTGAAAGGTACGAATCTCGGGTATTGGATTTGGGGGGTTGGTATTTCTACCGATTACTCTACTATTATCTAATTATCTAAACTAAGGTTGTGGGAGTCTATGTCTAATTTATGTGTACTCGTATGATAGTTTAAATATGTGTTTACTTAGGTTTTACTACTCCTTAATTATCTCCTATTGATGGTTGAGTTGTCACGTCCTTATTCTTAGTTGCGTTGTGTGTCTAAAGTTGTAGGGTGTGCGTTTCTCCCTAACTATTTGAACTTACCAAAGGGTCTCGTCTACAAAACCCACTAGGGATGATAAACTCTTACTCTAAGGCACTCTTCGGATGGTTTAGCCTACAACTACTCAGGTAATCATATTCTAAGGTTCACAAAGATGAATCAAGCATTAAGTACACAACGAATGACCTATTGCACTACTAGATCATTAATCAACTAAGATAAGAAACAACCAATCAATATTCAATAATTAAGTTTCATACTTCCTAAGCAAACACACAAATAAATTAGCCGGACATGGAGAACATGCAAGCATACACACAAATAATCAAAGACATAATTGAATTGATGAAGTAAATACTTATCTTGATGTAAAATAGGGTTTAAAACCCTAAAATACTGTACAAGACACCTTAGGTTCGGTTTTAGGTTTTCACTCCAAAAAGACTCTCTTAAAACTGAAAAATTCGGATTCTATATATAAGATTACATATGCGACGGCGTCACCTTATGTTTCGTGACGCCGTCGTGTCACCGTCATTAGGGTTTCGTCTTGGCCACGTTAACCTTGCGATGGAGTCACCTTATTCCTGTGACGCCGTCCTCTTCAGCTTCTGACGCCGTCTGGGTCACATCTAGGCCGTCTGAGTTGCGACGGTCTACTCCTTTAAAGCCCGACGCCGTCTCTTGAAAATACGAGTTTTGTCTTCTGACCCGTCACAAAATCCTACGACGGCGTCGCAGTTAAGCAGTGACGCCGTCGCCTTATGTTTTCAGCAGCTTTGAGTGTCTCGATTTTGACTTTGGCCATTTTCTTCGTATATTCGCGCCTTTTCGTCCAAATAAGTGCCATTCCAGCATTTTGCCTTCAAGAGACCTAAAAAGTGAAAAGGAACGATATTAAGCAATAACGGATACAAAAGTGATCAAATAAGGGCTAAAATGACCCCTCAAAATGGTACCTTTTAAAACCTTATTAAATATCCCTACACTTGTTATTTGCTTGTCTTCAAGCAAATGTGCTTTTAGCCAATTAATTTATAAGTTAGGGGTCATGAGGCATTGATTCAAAACGGTCCACAACACATATAAGCCACGCAAAAGTCATAACAAGCACGGAAATTACATACTAGCACCTCACATGGGGTGTTTGGATACTCACATCTCTCTCGGGTGTATATATAAAATATAACAAATAGGAAATGGAAGATAAACACTCATTAACCGGTCCTAGTACATAGATTACCATAGGCTTGAGAATAGATCAAATCTCCATCGCTTTGGCGTAAGCACCTAGGAAAGACTATCAAAGAGGTCTTTTAAAGGGTTGTAATGTTAGGCTTACGGTAGGGAAATAAGGGTTTGGTGGGATAGGCTATTTAGTGGTGGCAAGTCAAAAATCTTTATGTTACAAGCATACGAAGAATGGCGTTGCTAAGCCAAGACTCGACACTCTAGAACTCTAGGTAACGGAAATAAACAAACATAAATTTAAAGGATAGATGTAGGATGGTAGCCCGTATGTTTTTTTTTTTTACTCTATATATTTTTTTTTCTTTTTCTCTTTTTCTATTTTTTTTCGATTTATTTTTTTTTTTTTTTTTTTTTTTTTTTTTTTTTTTTTTTTTTTCATACACTTTTACTCTACCATCCTCTACGGTAACATCAAAATGATAGGGATTTATAGGCACATCCCTACACTTGAGTTTTTATTACTCTAACACTAATTTGACCTGAATTGAAAATATCAAAAGACTTGGGGTACATTATTATGCAAACAAAGGGAATTTGAATTTAACGTTCCCTTCCCGTCATTTCACAAACTTTAACTTTTCCCATGAATCCCAATCGTCCCAAAACTGTATACAAGGGATATGACTCGACTTAACAACTCATGCAAGCAACCAGATAATTGAACTAAGGGTTTTGGGTGATAACAATAGTGCACTAAAAGTGAGTGCATAAGGGGTAGGCTAAGGCGATTTGGGTGTATATTTGGGGGTGGGGTGTAAACAATGCTCTTCATTGATATTCCGGAAAAACCGAAACATCACGAGAACCACGAAAAGGATAGGCTCTGAGGGGTTAACTAAGGGTATCGTGTACTAAAGATGAGTACAACGCAAAGGGTGTGGGGGAATTACTCAACCGATGTGGAAGAAGTAATTATATTACGGGTATCAAACAAGGGTTTATCCTAATGCCTCTTATCATTTAGTTATTCCTAACTACACAAGTGTAGCCTCACTTGCGATCTCGAAATGCATCACAAAACAAGTTCTAGAATCTAATATACTACCGGTTCACACTCTAAGCATTGAAGATGCATGCTTTAATTCCTACTAATCTAAGGGTGATCCTCACATTTTGGGTGGAATTTGGGTGGTAAAGGGTTTTTTGTGCTAGTCATGCAACTTCCTATCCGTGAGACGCTTTTGTTAAGACTAATGGCCCACTCCTATATGTCATGAAAAAATTTTAAATTTGGTGCCAAAATTACCCTAACCGACATTTTCTCATGGTTTATTACACAATCACAATTGGACAAAGCATATAGTCAAGGATAAGCATAGTTTCAAAGTTCTCGTTTTATTTTCCCTCCCTACACTTAAACTGTACATTGTCCCCAATGTTCCCCGAAAGTATCAAAGTTATGATAATGGAAGGTAATTAAAAATGAAAGAAACTAATACTCCCCTGATTAGCTCGGTAGGATCCGTGTAAAGTGGTGGTTAAATCCTTTTCAAGAAGAATTATTGCGTGAAAAGCTCCTTCCAATCTTATGTAACTTCTTCTTGATAAATTAAACCTGCACACTTGAAGAAAACAAACGAAACCTTCGCGTAAAATCGGCGGTAATAATATATATATAAGACTCGATTTAAACTAGGATATAATGCTTGTGGAATGGATGTTTACAGAATTTCTAAGAAAATTAAGACCTGGAAAATTCCAAAAATTTATAAGTAGCTCAGAAAACGAGAAAAAGTAATCTGATGTTTTTACTCCTTCCTGACGTCGTCAGGTTGCAATCCTGACGCCGTCAGGTTATCCTGACAAAAACTGGTCTGCGATTTTCTGGAAAAAATTCTGGAAAATTTACATCTTTAGAATCTGGAAAAATTTCTGCAAAAACATCCATTATGACTCGATACAAGCATTTGACTCGAACAAACAAACATATATATCTTTTAGTTAATTGTTATTCTCATGTTTACGTTTCTTTTGAAAACGTGTGTAATCCTCCCTACACTTATCCCTTATGTAAAATACCTTTATATGCAATTCAGACGAGGTTAAAAACAAAATAAAGCATTTTAACAAATTTAAACATGAGGATAAACAATTAATAAAAGTTACATGACACTAACAAGCAAACAATTAAGCATGGGTTGCCTCCCACGAAGCGCTTTTCTTTATTTAAGAGTCTTGTAGCTAGACTCGAAGTCGTGCTCCTACGTTTTTGCATCACCGCCCTCTTGACGGTCTCTATCGGGGGATTCCATGTTGTAGAAGTGTCCTACGATGCACCTCTCTAAGAGTTCGTCCTCTCCCCACTTGGTCCTATATTTTGGTCCTAAGTTCAAACAATCTTTATAGAACCCGAAAATCTTAGCCATAACATAATCTACTCCCTTTTCCCTATCCTCATCATTCCTGTAATAGACCGACAGTTTAAGTTCCTTTTCATCATTAGAGAGTGATGAAAAATTCTCAATCTTAAACGGCATTTGGTAAGCTATGTCGTCGGTCTCATCCTTGAATCGCACTACTCCTAACGAGGGGTCACAGGTCATCCCGGTGCTTTCTATGAAAGGTTTTCCTAGAATAATGTGGGACAAGCTAGGGTCTATGGCTGTGCTAATATCATCCACAATTATGAAATCCATAGGGAACGTGAAACTACCTACATAGACGGGCAATCCCTTAATTCTACCAAGAAAATTGCACTTATCACTAGGATTATCGGGGTCTTGCCTAGTTGGGATAGGCTTCTTCATTATCCAATTGTAGTAGGTGCTAGTCATTATGTTAATTGGGGATTTGCGATCAATGTAGGCCTTTGCCACAAAAAGGTGTCCTATGCAACATGGTATGTTAAGATTCCAAGGGTTCCCAAACTTGATTCTAGGGCTTTTCCTAACATACATGTGACGGAGGTCACGCACTAAGTGAGGGTGGCGGGATAGTTCTTCTTCCGTAGGAAATTTGTTGAAATAGTCAATGTCTACTTCATCTACTTCCTCGGGTGTTTCATCATCCACAAGTGTTTGGTCTTCTTCGTCATCTGTTCTATCCGGTTTCACTAAGGCGATGGTATTGACGAATTGGACGTGCTTAATTAGCTTGCTTGGATCCTTAATCTCTATACCTGAAGGATCGGTATTTGAGATAGCACTAACCTTCTTATCACTATTAGTTATGGCTTTCAAAAGGTTGTCTATTTTCCTATCCATCTCGGCTTGTTGATGGTTAAAGCGGTCCGAGAGCTTAGCCATTTGGGTTTCTTGTGATGCAACTAGGTTTTGCAACATCCCTTTGACATTTTCTTGGTTAGGACCGTTAGGTGGGGGCCATGAGAAATCATTGGAGGTGAATTCTTTGGTTTGTCCCCAGTAAAAGTCGGGCTTGCTTTTCCATGCCTCACGGGTTTCGTTGAAATTCCTAGGTCCGGGTATTGTAGGGAATCTTCCTCCCGTTCCATTCATACGCGAGGATGCGTAGTCAACGGAAGCATGTTCGGGGGATCGGGTGCTAGTGCGCGTGTTATGAGGATCACAAAACGGCTCGCACGAGGAAGAAACTTTGTTCATATGGTGTGAAGACTTAGGATTTTCGTAAGAACTCATGAGGAAGTTAACTTGATCTTCAAGTTCGATCATCCTACGGTCGGAAGGTTGTGAGTTGATGGAAGGCAAGGAGATTGCCTTGACGGTTTTAGGTAGCTCACGGGGATCGTCCCAACTTTCGTTATCGTAGAGGGCAAGGTCCTCTATTATACCCCATGATTCTTCCGCGGTGAGATCACTAAGTTTTCCACCGGCCGCTTGGTCAATGGATCGCTTAGTGGGGAAGTTGACATGATCATACAAGATTTGGACTTGGAGCCAAAGATCAATGCCGTGATGAGGGACTTTATGAAGTAAGTCCTTGAATCGGGTCCATGCTTCGTAGAGAGATTCACCTTGACGTTGTTGGAACATCAAGATGTCATTCCTAAGCTTAGTGGTTCTCCCCGGTGGGAAAAATTGAGCAAGGAAGCGAGAGGTAAGATCATCCCAACTTGAGATGGAGCCGGCGGGAAGTCGCTCAAGCCAATTACTAGCTTGGTCCCGTAGAGAGAATTGGAAGAGACGCAGGCGCGTGGTCTCCCGAGTAGTAGCATCAAGGTCGATGGAATCGACAATTTTGAGGAAATCCCTCAGATGCTGATTTGGATCTTCGGAACGAAGTCCATGAAATGCACATCCGTTTTGCACCAACCGGATGGTGTCGGATCGCAGGGCCGTAGTTTGGGCTTGGTCGGGAAGCTCAATGGTGTTCCTATAGCCTAGGTGGCTTGGTCTTGAGTATTCACCAAGAGTACGGGCTCTTGGCGGGTCATTTGGTGGTGGGTTGATGAGTGGTGGTTGGTTATCATCCTCCATGATGAAAAGTGATGGGGTTACGAACAAAGGTCACGAAGAAGGGGGATAGACTAAGAGAAAGCTAAAAAATGAGAAAAAAAATTTACTTGATAGGAATCAAGCAAAGAACCTAAACGAGGTGGACTACTAACTAGCTATTCTATTCCCCGGCAGCGGCGCCAAAAACTTGATAACGCTACACGCGTCGTTCGGGGTCAAGGAAACTTCCTTTTATTCGAGCAAGTTTTGTAACACCCTAGGCAGTGAACCTAATCGTTGTAGTGTAGTAATTAGGGTAAGCCACGGGTATTGATATCGTTCTCTAGGGGAATAGGAATGCTAGTGAGAACTTACTACGCTAAGGTTGTGGTTGAGGAAGATTATTTTTTGTATTTTTATATTTTATGAAATTGAAAGGTACGAATCTCGGGTATTGGATTTGGGGGGTTGGTATTTCTACCGATTACTCTACTATTATCTAATTATCTAAACTAAGGTTGTGGGAGTCTATGTCTAATTTATGTGTACTCGTATGATAGTTCAAAGATGTGTTTACTTAGGTTTTACTACTCCTTAATTATCTCTTATTGATGGTTGAGTTGTCACGTCCTTATTCTTAGTTGCGTTGTGTGTCTAAAGTTGTAGGGTGTGCGTTTCTCCCTAACTCTTTGAACTTACCAAAGGGTCTCGTCTACAAAACCCACTAGGGATGATAAACTCTTACTCTAAGGCACTCTTCGGATGGTTTAGCCTACAACTACTCAGGTAATCATATTCTAAGGTTCACAAAGATGAATCAAGCATTAAGTACACAACGAATGACCTATTGCACTACTAGATCATTAATCAACTAAGATAAGAAACAACCAATCAATATTCAATAATTAAGTTTCATACTTCCTAAGCAAACACACAAATAAATTAGCCGGACATGGAGAACATGCAAGCATACACACAAATAATCAAAGACATAATTGAATTGATGAAGTAAATACTTATCTTGATGTAAAATAGGGTTTAAAACCCTAAAATACTGTACAAGACACCTTAGGTTCGGTTTTAGGTTTTCACTCCAAAAAGACTCTCTTAAAACTGAAAAATTCGGATTCTATATATAAGATTACATATGCGACGGCGTCACCTTATGTTTCGTGACGCCGTCGTGTCGCCGTCATTAGGGTTTCGTCTTGGCCACGTTAACCTTGCGACGGCGTCACCTTATGCCTGTGACGCCGTCCTCTTCAGCTTCTGACGCCGTCTGGGTCACATCTAGGCCGTCTGAGTTGCGACGGTCTACTCCTTTAAAGCCCGACGCCGTCTCTTGAAAATACGAGTTTTGTCTTCTGACCCATCACAAAATCCTACGACGGCGTCGCAGTTAAGCAGTGACGCCGTCGCCTTCTGTTTTCAGCAGATTTGAGTGTCTCGATTTTGACTTTGGCCATTTTCTTCGTATATTCGCGCCTTTTCGTCCAAATAAGTGCCATTCCAGTGTTTTGCCTTCAAGAGACCTAAAAAGTGAAAAGGAACGATATTAAGCAATAACGGATACAAAAGTGATCAAATAAGGGCTAAAACGACCCCTCAAAATGGTACCTTTTAAAACCTTATCATGTATCTTCTAGGCTAACCACAACAACATCATTTTTACTAGATTCAAGGCCAACAAACGAATTTTTGTCAACCACATCCCCTTGTTGATCATCACAATCCATTAAATCTAAAGACGGAAGACACAATTTTGTATCGACGCTTTTGTTGACATTATGTTAGGAGGAAACAGGAGTTTCATTTTGGCCAACCACATTTACATATGGCAGGTTGTTGTCTTTAAACTGACATTTGAGAATATAGTATGTTACAAAACAACACATTAAAATATTTTATTTATCGGCGATGTTTTACAGAGAATGTAGATACCTCATGAGCTTTGTTGGTGGGTGTTCCTACTTCTGTCTGCACACAATCAATATTGTTAACGGGTTCAGGTTGGCAAGCCAATTGTTTCTGAACCACATCTTGCTGTTCATTATCACAATCCATTGCATCTAGAGAATTATCACCCGAATCTTTATCATCGTTTATGTAAGACGACCAGTCATTACCACAATCCGATTCCTGCTGAATTTTAAATATATATACATAAGTAGGGACGTATGCTATAGCTGATATTTAAACTGTAACTGAAATATAACGTACAATAATGGGGTCACCGGGTATTTTATTTTCCTCTTTAGGTGCAACCGGTGGAAGTTGAGTACTAATTTCACCTCCATATTCCATAACAGGACATTTTTGGGTCATGGCACAAGCTTTAACAAGCATACCAAGGTTACATGGTTGCGTTTCTTTAAGCCCATCATCATTGTCAATGACCGTTGCATGGTCCGCATGGACAACCTTATCCCCGTTAGGGCCTATAATATGAGACGACGTGGCCTGTATCAACCAATGTTTGATATAAGTGTGGACACGAACGATTATTTGAGTTTGGTATAAACATTGGAGGTAAACTGAAAAGTAAATACAAACCTTCGGATCATCGGGAGTAACGTCAGGGTCGTTTGTGGTGGCACAACTTTTAGTATGTTCAGGATCAACAACAGCATAATTATTAAGACCCAATAGTTGTTGTACTTTTGAAAGTCTGCTTTTCACAGTCATAAACACATCAAGTACAAAAGGTGTGTTTCTGACCGAATGAATGCCGTTTTCTATCATCAAAACTTTTTTTCCAAATCCAGTAACTCACGAAATAGACCCCCTGTCGAATGAGTAGTTCTAGTTTGTGCAACATTTAAATTGAAATCGTCCATGCACAAGTTTAAATTGAAATCGTCCGCGAATTCATTCGAATGCTCTGCAGTCTTGTAACCATCGGCTGTCTCTGGAACAGACAAACCATCTATAAATTGGGCGCTGGCAATACACCACGGTTGCTTCATTTCAGCTTGTGTTGCAAAACGTTCAGCAATGGGAGTTGAATCCTTCCAACAACAAAAAAAATTAAAAAAAAAAACAAAAAAAATTGAAATTACTCATTTACTATGAACAAATTCATGTACAAGTTAGTGGGGTCAGCAATGTAAGACTGTGTGATACATACCGGTCCAAAGAGGTTACAACATTCCGGTTTCCGAAACTTTGAAAGTCCTGACCAAGCAAGACCACGTGGAATGATCTTATTGTCTTTCACCCACCAACGTGAGCTTTTAAGATAAGTCTCCAAAATCTAAATCTGTAATAGCCACAACTGTCATCTTTAAAACGTGTACTTATGCAGCTATCGTATTTGAAAATGTTTCAAGGTTTACCAAAGTAAAGGTCACCTGTTTAGGATGAAACAAGACCTTTATGGTTACAATTTAAAAAATAAATCACAAACTAAAATGTGTTATAACATTTTTGTTATCTAAATTACGGGTAACTTTTATATTACTTGTATACAGAACAAAACACCATGATTTCATAACAATAAAACAACAACATTAATTTTAGGTACTTTTGAAATGAATAAGTAATAGCACAATAAAATAGAATCAAAAGCAAACTACAGAGAATTCAAACCTTGAAAGCCCAAGCGAACACGTATAGATTGTATGTGGCACTGAACTTTGGGTTTTTTTTTCAATTTTAACAGATGATCTTTTCTGTGAATATGAACAATATTGACAGTCCTTTGATAAAATTTATGCCACATATATTCACCCCAAGGAAATACATTCCAGGCTTCAAAATCATCAACCAAGGACAATAAGTGATTATGGACGCAATTCCTGTCTTCTTTTCCCATAAACACCAGCTCTGCAGCTACCAGCAGACACACCCTAACAGCATCCTCATCAGAAAGAGATAACCACCTTTTCCCATCCTTTTTTCCGTCATTAACAAGTTCCAAAAGATCAATTGCATGTACATTTGTTATACCATTACTCCTTTTTTCAGAAAATACACGATCCAAAAATGCGCTAGATAGTTTAATAGGTTTTGAAACTTTGCCAAATCGAAACCCTGTTATCAGACAAAATTCTTTCCGGCCAAACCTTAACGAATGATCCCCAATTTGGAATTTTAGTGGAGGGGAATCAGAGATGTTAGAAACATATACCTGGTGTTGCAAAACATAATGCATCAGAAGCCAGTCATTCTCGCACGACTTTATATCCAACCATGGACCAAATACTGTTTTCCTGAACAACCTTTCGCGGTTTTCATTCTTTGACAAACAGAGTTTAATATCTGGCAGCAACTTCAATGTAGAACGAACTGCGATTTTACAATTGTACAACTTTAATTTTGTCATATGGAATTATAAAGTAAACATAACTAGGGTTTACAGGGTTTTGTGAATAAGATGTGGTTTGTGAGTGTGTGCGCGTGATGTAGAAGAAGACGTTTAATTGTAGAAGCTGTTAGAAATTGTACAAGAAGATGTTTGATTGTGTGTGTACGCGCGTGATGTTGTGTGCGTTATTATTATTAGTTTTATAATACAACCAGTGTAAAATGACCATATTATCCTCGTGTATATATACAAGTTGCCCAATATTATATAGTTGCCCGAAAATACAATTTGGTTGCCCAAAAAACAGTACCTTACAATACGTGACATATACTCTCAAAATACGTGCTTCGGTCATACCTTTGTCGGACACATGGCACCCCATGGTTGGATACCAGGAAATCGCTGGGCAACTGGTCCATTTTCATTCGGCAAAAGTGCGTGGTCCGAAAAGTGATAAGCCTCAGGGCGCGCGGTCTATTTGACTAATTTTCCCATTAAATAATCATACCATCAACCGACCCATGTGCAAATACCATACCTTAAATCTCATGTGCATATACTATATGGAAACAATAATCATTCATCTCATCACATATGCATTTATTCTCCAAGTATACGCATTCCATGCGCATGCACCTCCTGTTCTTTTCAAACCTTGGTCATCAAATGTATCTCACATATATACGTCCATGTTACAGAATCCCATAGGTCACTTCTTTTAGCAACGTCCCACAACCAATCAAAAAAGAGTGCACATCCTTCAAACACTTCCATATCATTTGCTTCTTTCATGAAAACCCTTGGCGTACAGCAGTGGAAACCAAACGACAAGCAGTGATAACTTGAATAACTAGCAGTGGTTCGAGAAGCTAGTAGTGGAACCGATACCTTAGCAGTGGAAACGAGTAGCCTAGCAGTGGAAACGAGAGAACATAGCAGTGGTAACTTTCTTGAAGGCAGTGGAAACGAATCCATTAGCAGTAGAAACGAGACTTATGTGCTGCATTGCTCCTTCGCTGTCACTCTTGGCAGTACAAATATTGAGATACCAGTACAAAACAAATATAACGAGCAGCTTGTTGATATCAAACAATCAAACACTCGTATACCTCAAACAGAAATCAGTAGCTTCATCATCTCAATAATATAAAATTGTAGGGTATAGGTCCAACGAATATGAAAATCCACCGACCCATGATCATATGTGTAATAAGATTAAAATAATGTAGTCATAGATCAAGCAAATTGAGAATGGTTCACTAACCCAGTTGATAGTACGAGGTAAGCAATGAATTTATGTGAGGTAAGCATGCACCGTCCTATGTATCATCAATTTAAATCCATCGTCTATATTCTTACTTGAAAACCCTAAAAAAAATTCGACATTCAAAAACTCCTTCAGCAGCCATATTCGACACTTTATAACTTTTGATTGAGAGCTCAGATCGACGATCCTTCCGGTGAAAAGTTAGATTGCTATATAGAAAACGTCCACCTAAAATTTCGTCATGATCCAACAGTTAACGAAAAAGTTATGATCGTTACAAAACAGTGCTGCATAAACAAATACGAAAATTTTCAGATTCGAATTTCTTCATCTTTTCACCATTATCTTCGAGAAACCTTGCGAAATCCTAGATATCAAGAGCCACCCGCTCTGATACCACATGTGAGAATCGATGTTCGAGGTTGTTTAGACCTTATCTAGGATTATCAATAAGCACAAATAACAATGAACAATAATATGTATGCACAGCGGAATAAGGAACTTTCATTGTTATTATATCAAGGTTTCACCATCATCATGTGTTCTACAAAACACATCCACAGCCCCAATCCTAGATGATCAACTCTAAGACGGTTACACAACAGGGATCAATGATCCTTGAGGCTGTAAAACTACAAGTCGACTTCATCAAAACCCTAGGCACCCCACGCCTGGGTTTTCCCCCACACACACACTTTGGTGTTTTACATCTTGACACACGCTTATAACCTATTCCCTGCCTCTCTTTATAAACTAGAGAGTTAGGGTTACAAATGACTACAAGGGACTAGATAATAAATACTTCTTTGACATGTAGGTCACTTGTCTTTCTTTGTCTTCAACAGTCCTTTATCTTTCATGTATTTTGTTTTATCAACTTAAATATAATTCCTAACACACAGTAAACGGCACGACCATCTTTCACCTGTTCAAAATCAAATAAAAAATTATGGGTTTATAGAAACTTAACAAAAATTGGGGGTTTGGCAAAATATTACTAAATCTATACAATGCCAACTATAATTTACCTTAAACTGATTCGATTAATGGATTAGTATCAACATAAGCCCTAATTAGAGTTTGACAGAAGATACTTGAGAGAACACATGTTTTATAAAGTTAACATACCAAAAATTAGTTTTTATACAAAAATAACTGTTAGCGGAATCTTTATGTGGAAATATATAAATGAGGTGGAAACTTGTGGAAATAAAAAAGAAAAAAAAAAGTCAATTTGACCGGTCAAACCGGTAACAAAAAAACACCTGACTACTAGTGGGTTTGATAGTTCATAATGACATTATTTTGAGTAGAGTATGCATAATGAGACAAGGGAAAAAGTAAGTGATTTATAAATTGTGTTTCTATTTTTGACAACGGCTAGTATCCTAATGGTATTCATGTTATGTGAGAAGCTCCCCAAATCAAATGTGAGTTCAAGTTCTGCTTAAAATATTGATATACATATATTATAAGATAGTTAAAAATTGTCGTTCTCAAAAAAAGCAAAACGCATTAGTAGATTTTAAGTTTATTTTTTGGATTATGCTAATTTTGCTACATATTCACAGTTTAGCAGCAATTATAAGATTGTAACTTTCACACTAAAAATATATATCAAACCGAAATGATCAAATATTTATGGATGAAATCCTAAAGGCTCCGTCATAACGCGCGCCCGCTAAATTCCTCATTTCAAACATATAACCCTACGATTTAAAAGAGTGGCTATTTCTTTTAAAGTAACATTTATATTGAAATATTTACATATACGTAAAATTTAAAAGATAAAATGATCTATTATAAGGATAATTCAGATAAACATATAAAATACATTGAGAAGACTTTTGGTAAAAAAATTGGATGGTGGTCGGTGTGAGATAGTATCCAACGAGTGTGGGAACCCGCGCGATGCAGCGGGATTGGCTTCAAAGGACTTACTTTGCAGCGACACTTGAACCCCAGGGACTATTTTTGCTAAGTTTTGAAACTTTGCATTTAATGTTTGGACTTATTTTGTAACGACGCTTAAACCTCAAGGACTGTTTTTGCCAAGTTGTGAAACTTTGCATTTAATATTTGGACTTACTTTGCAGCGTCACTTGAACCTCAGGGGCTGTTTCTGCCAAGTTGGGAAACTTGGCATTTAATGCGTGTGGTTGGTTTCTCTCTCTTCCCCGCCTTTTAGTATATACGAGTGTGGAAACCCGCGCGATGCAGCGGGATTGGCTTTAAAGGACTTACTTTGTAACGACACTTAAACCTTAGGCACTAATTTTGCCAAGTTGCTATAAATAGCAATTAATGATACAGGACTTACTTTGCATCGTCACTTAAACCTCAGGGAATGTTTTTGCCAAGTTGTGAAACTTTGCATTTAATGTTTGGACTTACTTTATAACGACACTTAAACCTCAGGGACTATTTTTGCCACCTTGGCAAACTTTGCATTTAATGTTTTGTTTGCTATGCTACAGTGTTTTTGGGAAACTTTTGTACGCTTTTTAGTATTATACGAGTGTGGAAACCCGCGCGATGCAACGGGATTGGCTTCAAAGGACTTACTTTGTAGCGACACTTAAACTTTAGGGATTAATTTTGCCAGGTTGCTATAGTTAGCAATTAATTCTACAGGACTTACCTTTCAACGTCGCTTAAACCTCAGGGACTGTTTTTGCCAAGTTATGAAACTTTGCATTTAATGTTCAGGACTTATTTTGCAGCGCTACTTGAACCTCAGGGACTATTTTTGCCAAGTTTGAAAAGTTTGCAATTAATGCAAACACTTTGGGTACGAATTGTACGCCTTTTAGTATATAAAAGAGAATACAAATTGGTTGCATGCACCGTCACCTACCCGTCCAATTTTTTGACACATGTCACCACCCTTCTTACGTATTTCCAATTTCTAAAACTTTTCCTAACTTTCACCAAAATTAATTAAAGTTTCATTAACTTTTTTCAATTGTGAATGTGTATATTAACAACCGATCGCAATACATTGCAATTCACAATTGTCTCAAGCTTCTTGTTCTCAAAATGGTATAGTGTTACTCACTTTGTTTTATACATTTCTTTTCTTAAATATTGTGTTTTGAAAGTGATAATGTGATCGTTATTTAATATGCTTGTGCAGAAAAAAATATTGCTAGTTGGACCATGGGGAGGCTCCGAGGGCGAAAACTGGTCCTTCAAAGCCGAGGGTAAGATCACTAAAATTATCATCAACCATGGAGAATGTATTGATGCCATTGGTTTTGCTAGCCAAGATGATGATGGCAATGTTCTTCATTCTCAAAGGTTTGGTGGTTGTGGTGGCGACTATGCTGAGGTATTAATCAAGCTTAATTTCCAATAAAATAATTGGTTATATATAATGACTAAATATCGTACTAATTTTGTTTCAATTTGGTGAAGGTTCACATTGACATTGATGTTGAGGAGTTGAACTGCATTAATGGGACAATTGGATGGTTTGATTCGAAGTTGGTTGTGACATCTCTAGCCTTTTCGACCGATGTAAACAAGTTTGGACCCTTTGGTCGAGAGAATGGGACACATTTCTCTGTACCAATCTCGAAAGCTAGCTTTGCGGGCTTCTATGGTCGTTCCAGTGACTACCTCCATGCTATCGGTGTTTACCTTAGGCCCACATAATTTGTTTGCAATTTGTATGCGGGATTTAGTATTTTGAGTTAAATAAGCACCGGATGTTGTGCACTTTTTAATGAAATTAAATGTTGTGCCCTTAATCAATTACATAGAGTACATCAAAACTGAAATAAGTTAAAAGTAGCAAACAAATAGTTCAACTAAACGTTGTAAAACTATTGAAGAGAGAAGGTTAAGAAAACTGATCAAACATCAGACATAATATGATAATAACAATAGAAGTTGGTATCTTACTCTATCAATATTCAAACAAATGATTAAATAGAAACAACATAAAGCATCGAACAAAAAGTTTTAACTAAACGTTGTAAACTATCGAGCTGCATATTGATCAAACTATTACATGAACTCAAGGTACAGCACTATTGATCTTGCAGTGTGAAATTGTCAATGGTTCTTCTAAGTTATAATGCATTTATTGATACGACCCTGTTAGGGGTTGTATCGGGATAAGGCACAACTTCAAGCGTGTGCGAGCTCCTTAAGGAATAGAAGAGAAGAACTATAGAATTATTGATCTTAAACTTGATTGAATTATAATAAATGCTTACAAGAGTATTTATAAGACAAAGTAGGGTAAAACCCTAAGACTTTAATAGGCCATGGGCTCGGGCCCAGGCGTATCATTCCTCACTCCTTCAAAACCACCTTGCCCTCAAGGTGTTGTCTTAAAACATTCTTAATTGACTTTCCTAAATAAACATGAAAACAATCCTAAACAAAGACACGTAAATAAAGATAGATTATATGACATAATCTTTATGCCATACATTTGGACTTCTTGAGTCATTTGGGCATCCTGTCCTCCTGCAACATCGGCGTAATCCGGGATCCCATAATCTTCTTTGAATTGTAGCCTTCGCCTTTTTCTTCTTTCGTATTCCTTTGCCTTGGACATAACACAACACCATTCTTTGATCTTTTGCTGCCCCACGGATCTTCTCGCGATATACCCACTTCAAACAAACAACCAAACTCTCTTCGAAAACATCTCTACCCTCCAACATCTTAATCACAAACTCCTTGATTAAACTCAAATTTATGTCATCTATACTATCATCAGATATACCACCTCCATCCTTAAGTAGCGATATCACTATATTCGACTCATCTTCGTCAACCCTACACGCTTCACCACCACCCACAACAACATCTTCCACACTTTCTTTATTTTCTGAAAATTCGCTAAACTCACTACGAACTTCCATGCTTTCCACATTACTCTCACCAATATCAAAAACATCGTTTATCGCGCTACTAACCTCAACAACACCAATATCTTCATTAGCATCTAAGGACTCTTTAATCACATATGGAGCTTCTTCACTTGGCCATGATAGCATGATATCTATTTTCTCTTCAAAGTTCAGCTTTTTCCCTGCAATTATCTCAAAGCGAGCCTCCATTATACGGGCTATGGAACAGGCTTCTCCTAAAGTTGTAGGCGCTAACCTTAAGAGTGCACATTGTAGAAGCGGTTTAAGTCCCGAGATATACATCGATTTAAGTAAAGATTCTGAGATCCCCGTTACTTGATTTCCAAGTACCACAAATTCACTCTCATATTCGGCCACCGTACCCATTTGCAAAAGCTTAGATAGTGCGTATTCCGCGTCCCGATCACATCCGCTTGAAGCCATTAACATTAACTCGAAAAACAAAACAAACAAAAAACAATTTTTTTCGATGAACAGTACCCCGTGAACAGTACTCCGACAATAAATGCGCGTGAATAGTGGTCGATGAACAGTGCTTTTTTTTTTTTTTTTTTTTTTTTTTGGGAACCCTAATTTGGTAGCCCTCTCAACGAGGACTCTCAATGAAAGCACCAATTGATACGACCCTGTTACGGGTTGTATCGGGATAAGGCACAACTTCAAGCGTGTGCGAGCTCCTTAAGGAATAGAAGAGAAGAACTATAGAATTATTGATCTTAAACTTGATTGAATTATAACAAATGCTTACAAGAGTATTTATAAGACAAAGTAGGGTAAAACCCTAAGACTTTAATAGGCCATGGGCTCGGGCCCAGGCGTATCATTTATACAAAAATGATTAATTTTGTTAGCTATATATCATCGCTAATTAGCAAGTAATGTCCAACATGGTATATTATGCTTTGTTAAAGAAAAAAAAAAAGTGGCTATCTCCTTTTATTTCTTTATTTATTTTTTTTTGGGTAAAAGTGGCTATTTTGATCAGGTGTTGATCGACTTTCTCGCGTATGTGACAATTTTTTTCTTTTGATTACGAGATTCAGAACTCAACGGCGATGACGCAATGTAGAAGAAAAAGTTGAGAAACACGAGGCTGGATTGGGCCGTTGGGGCACGTCCTAATGAGCCCAAATTGTCAATCATTCGAGTGAGTAGGGAACTAAAGATGGTGACATTGACATGGCATGTTTTGGATTGAGTTTAAGACTTGTTAGGTCGGGTGTAATAGGGGAAGAAGATGCGTCTTCCATGCCCCTACCACGTGTCCTCTTTATTAAGCCACCTTCCACCTACGTGTCTTTAGTGGATTTCTTGGATGAATCGGCCGTGTCCAACATTCAGTTGTGAAAAGAGTTGTGTGTGTGATGTTGATTTTTGTTTGATATATTTGTGTATAAGTGCAGTATATTTTGGTGTTGAAGTTTATGGTCTTATTATACATGTTTGATGGTGTATAATCTAAATGTGCATATCGTAAAATCAGTGGTAACGGTGACCCAACTAAAGGTCGGTTAAGCATTTCAGCCGCATCTTCCTCCCTTATGGCGACCTTTGCGAACGTGCCCCCCTTTTGTTTTGGCTTGGTTGGGTCGTTCAGCCGATCAAATGGAATGCAAAGGTTTGTGTGTGAGAGTTTTTTTAATTAATTTTTGTAAGGTATATCTTTTGTTGTGACCGTGGTCCCCTTATTACGGGCATTTGATCATGTGTTTGGTATAAGCCATAGATGCTGAGATGACACTGAGGTGATAAGATCATAAGGACATCCATAGGGTATAGTGCATAGTTCATAGAGGAAATAACACGCCATTGGCAAAAATTGAGGCCAGTGACATATCCATAGTGCACGTGTGTTGGTGCCATTCGGCTCCCCGTTGGTTCACTTGCGGGCATTATTCGTATCTCTTTTTTAGTGAGTGAGTATTTTAGTGGGGTTTTTTTTTTGCTGGATTCGCATGTACCAATAACAATTATTGGGTGTTATTGATATGAAGGGTGTTTCAGTTATTAGAGCACTGGGTACCCTCGTGCCGTTGGCAAAAAACACTGCCACCAGAAATCCTTTGGCAATAAACTTCATTAAATTAAAAAAAAAAAAAGTTACATCAATTAAAAAAAAGTTACATAAAAATAAAAACATAATATGTAAACAAGAAATGAAAATTACAAACTAGTGATTAAGGTTCCATAAACGCTCCACAAGGTCTTGTTGAAGATCGTTGTGCACTTTTCTATCTCGAATTTCTTTGCTTTTTCTAACATGCAAATCACATCTTTCGATCGAAGTGTCTACTATGTTCGACCTTGGATCAACGAACAAATCTCTTTAATTCAATTCGAATCCTTCGTCTTCCAATATCATGTTATGTAACATTATACAACAATATATGAATCTTTTTAACGCATTGATTTCGTAAGCACGTACGGGTTGTCGTATAATTCCCCAACGACCTTGTAGGACTCAGAAAGCTCGTTAAATACCTATTCTAGAACTTTCTCCAACTCTTTTAAATTTTAACGTTTTTTCATTCCTTGCAACATAAAACGTTTTGACAAACACGGACCATGTTGGATAGATGTCGTCGCCTAAATAGTAACCTTTGTTGTATGTATGTCCGTTTACAACAAATGGAAATACCGGAGCTCTACCGAAAAGTTCATCATCAAATAACGGGGAACTATATAACTAATTAAGATCATTATTTGCCCCCGGAACCCCAAAATATGAATGCTAGATTCATAATTTTTGATCCACAACCGCTTGTAAAATAAGAGTTGGGTATTTATGATCACGTCTTTTGAATTGAGCATGTAAGGCCTTTAGACAATATTTCCAATCCCAATGCATACATTCAATACTCCCGAGCATTCCCGGGAGTCCATGTTCTTTTTAGTGCAATGCATATATTTTTTCTACATCCGTTGAAGTGGGTTTTCCTAAATACTTTTCAACGTATAAAATATGTATGCTTTCAGTAAAGTTCTCTAAACATTTTCGTGAACAACGTTCACCAATTTGCAAGTACTCATCAAACACAGTGCCAGGCGTATGGCGGATGTGGACTTCAAAAGAGGACCAATACTTTTACGACCGACAACATCATAACGTTCTCTAAAAAAATTAAAGTACTCATGAAGAGGGTGAACATCATAACTTAAAATAGCAAATAGCGTTGACTATTTTATTAAGAAGTGTAGAACTCATATGATACCTTCGCCTAAAAATCTCTTCTGGATACTTAGGAAGACTGTCATCATTGCCAAAATAGTCGTCGATTAAACGTTGTTCCGCCTCTTCTCGTTCACGTGGTATGTATGTCCTCGTCCTCTTAATAGCCGACCCCGATCCCTCGGCTTCTTGATCACACATACCTACAAATTGTTCATACGCCGCATAACCTTGGATATATCGCTCCGAGTCGTTTTGAAAATAAACATCATAATGGTCGTAGATGGAGGAATTGTTGGGATTGTTAGAATCTATAGTTGAAAGAAATTTGAGTATTATTGAAGTAGAAATTAAATTGAAAGAGTGTGCGAAAAATGGTAGGATAAAGAAGTATTTATAGGATTTTTAAGGGATAAAAATTTGAAAAGTGGGTTTTTTTTGGCAATATTACCATAGCCTAATGTTCAACGATTCAAAAAAAAAAGATATAAAAATATTAATGGCGCTGGTTGTTAGCTATGACGTGAGGGCTTTTGGCACGAGCACCGGTACGGTGCCCCATTGGCTAAGCTCGGCTGGTAGTCTGGCGCGAACAATCCAGCCCACCGCACCTCCTCCTCTTAGGGTGTTATTGGAGAGATGTTGACGTGACGCTGAGGTGAAACACCAATAACAATTATTTGTGTTGTGCTTCACCTAGCTCTCTTATTACTAGTCTAATATGTAGTTATGAAAAAAAAATTAGCATTTATTTCTATTACATTGTAAAGTATTTGAGACTTTTCCAAAATGAAAGTCTTAAGATAGTAATTTTAGGATTTAGTAAATCCAGTTATTAAAGTGTCGGTCACCTCAAGTATATGTAATCGTTAGAAAGCTCGTAGTCGTAGTTATTTAATGTTAAGTAGTATTTAGTTAAGTAACACCGTGGAGGACGGACGGGTCTTTACCCACTGTATGTGATGTTGAACAACGGGCTTGTAATCCTCTTCCATTAAAATTTTATGAGTACAATATGATGGATTTATTCCTTTGATGTCGGATATCTTCCATGCAATTGCCCTCTTGTGTTCTTTAAGTACCCCAAGTAACTTCTCCTTCTCAATTGCCGATAAGTCTTTAGCAATGATAACCGGTAGTTTGGAATCCTCCGCAAGAAAAGCATACTGCAAATGACTTGGAAGGTCTTTGAGTTCTAGTGCGGGTGGATCTTCAATTGATGGTTTCAATTTAAATGCATCATCTTGTGGGAGTTTCTCAATTTTGGTGATTAGAGGTGCATCCACGGTTAGGAGATCTTCAATCAATTCTAATTCCTCATTCCCCAACTCAAAATGATATGATTCAAACAAATCATCACCCCCCATATCAAAGTAGAAAGGTTCCATACTCTCTATATCACTTTCTTCAATCAGGTAGGGCATACGACTGTATGAGAAAACCCCATACGGGCGTATGGAAAAAGTTGATGTTTGGATAGGTTCTGTTACAGAAACCATACGGATGTATGGTAAAACGCTATACGGTTGTATGGTGTGGTCAGGAAGTATACGGCTGTATGGAAAAAATCCATATGGCCGTATGGTATTTACAACAGATTATGCCAACAAATGTGTTTTCTGCATACGGCTGTATGTATTTTTTTCATACGGCTGTATGCTGCCTGCAGCTCACAAATCTTCATCCGAATTTTCAACACCCTCAACAAAGTATAGTTCATCATCACTTTTTTTCGGATGCTTCATTGATTCCGAAAGATCAAAGACCATTGATTCGTCACCAACTCTAAGAGTAACTTTCTTATCAAACACATCAATCAAAGCTTTTAAGGTCATAAGAAATGGTCTCCCAAGAATGATTGAAACTTGCACATCTTCATCCATATCCAATATCACAAAATCGGCGGGAAAAATGAACTTCCCTACCCTAACCAACTTATCTTCGGCAATACCCTTAGGATATCTATAAGTATGATCCGCAAGTCTAATGCTCATCCTAGTTGGTGTGAGTTCCTTTGAGGCTAGCTTTGCAAATAAAGAGTAAGGCATCATGTTGATGCTAGCACCCAAGTCAACCAATGCTTGCTTAACCATATCTTTGTCAAGACCACTTGGCAAAGTAAAAGGACCCGAATCACCCATCTTCTCGGGTATTTTATTCAACACAATAGCCGAACAATTGGCATTTAGCTCTACATTAGACAAATCCTCAAGCTTGCTCTTGTTAGAAAGCAAGTCCTTAAGAAACTTGGCATATTTTGGCATTTGAGCTAAAGCCTCTCCAAAAGGGATGTTCACATGAAGTTGTTTGAACATTTCAAGAAATTTGCCATATTGCACCTTTTGTTGTTGATTCCTTAATCTTTGAGGATAAGGAATTTCGGGCACATATGGTTTAAGAGGTGGTGGAACATATGCGGTACTCCCTTGGAAATTTGGTTGCATCTTGTCCACTTGAACACCATTTTCACTCGAACCTTGATTCTCCTTCACTACCTCTTCTTCTTCTACTACCACCTTCTTGCCCTTAGGCTTCTTCACAACCAATTCCTCTTCCATTTCAAGCTCATCTCCTTTATCCGCTTCAAAATTTTTCTCAATCACTTCCCTTGTATTCTCCTCCCCCATATCCATGCTCCTTTGTCCTCTTTGATTTCTAGTGAAAACCGCCTTCAAATCCTTGGGGTTTTGTTCGGCGTTACTAGGAAGACCACCTTGGGGCCTTTCTTGAAGCATTTTGGAAATTTGACCAATTTGGTTTTGTAAGTCTTTGAGAGTGGCTTGTTGATTTTGAAGTGTAGAATCAACTTGGTTATTTTTAGCTTCTTGATTGTTACAAAACTTGGTCATCATCGCCATCAAAGGGTCGTTGGTTGGGGTTGGTTGTGATTGTGAGTTTTGTGGATATGGTACTTGTTGTTGATGTTGGTAATTTTGATGATCTTGGTTGTTTTGGTAGTTTTGAGATTGGTTATTTTGGTAGTTGGATTGGTATTGGTTACGATTTGACTTTGGTTTTGGTTAAAAGGTTGTTGTTGGGATTGAAATTGTCGGCTTTGGGATTGGTTTTGATAAGGTGGGTTTTGTTGTTGGTTATGGAAGTTTTTTTGTTGATTTTGGTAATTTGAACGGTTTTGGTTAGAACTTGAGCTTTGGTTTAGACTGGGAGGATTTTGAGTGTTGTTTGAACGATATGAGAAATTGGGGTGTTTCTTCCAATTCTCATTGTAAGTGTTTCCATATGGGTTGTCTTGAGGCTTGAAATGGTACTTCCCTCTCCCTTGGCCCATATCTTGAAATTCACCCGAAAATGCATTAACATCCTCCTCTTGATTCAAATACCCTTGCCCTTGGTATTCCCTAGTTGGATGTGCTCCTCCACATTCATTACAAACTTCTTGAACTACATTCACCAGCTTTTGCATGGTTGCAATTTGCTTCCTAATTGTTTGAATTTGTTGAGTAAGAGCATTGATGGCCTCATTTTGACTTGAACTACTAGCACCACTAGAAACTTGAGATTTGTTCCTTGAGGTTTGCACTTTAGCCTTGTTTTCAATAATAATCAATGCTTCTTGAGTATTCCTAGATAACAAATTGCCTCCCGCCGCTGAATTGAGCGAGTCTTGATCAAATTGATTCAAACCATTGTAGAAGGTGTATATTTGATGTAGATCCGAAAAACCATGGTGAGGACACTTCCTTAACAAACCCTTGAACCTTTCCCATGCTTCGCTAAAAGTTTCATTGAAAGCTTGTTGAAATTGGGTTATGTCATTCCTAAGACTTGTAGTTCTTGAAGGAGGGTAGAATTGATTCACAAACTTAGATACACAATCTTCCCAAGTCGTGATTGAATTTGGAGGTTCCTTTTCTAACAATCTTCGAGCGGCTCCTTCTAATGAAAATGGAAACAAAATTAATCTCACAAAGTCTTGGGGGACTTGGTTTAGTTTGATGGTTTGGGTCAATTTGGTGAATCTTTTTATGTGAGAATGTGGGTCGTCATTCTCAAATCCATGAAAGGGGTTATTGCTAATAAGGTTTAGTAACCCGATTTTCAACTCGAATTGATTAGCTACAACCGCGGGTACTAAGATAGCATCTCCAACACCTTCGGTTGGTGCTTGAAGAAGTTCTTCCATTGGTTTCAATTGGTCACCCATATTGTTGTTTTGTGGTGGGGGATTTTGGTTATTTGGTGGTGGAGGATTCGACATAAACTCTCTATCTAAACTAAGACCCGATGTACCCAATTGTTCAATTTGACGTGAATTCCGAATCTCTCTTAACCTTTGATGAAGAACTCTTTCCGGATCGGATAAGAGACTTGGCAAATCTTCAGGTGGATTGTTTCGGGTCATGCACTATAAAACTAAAACACAAGGAAACAAACGAAATCCAAGCAAGATAATATATATAAAAAGCAAGTAACTTCTTAAAGAATAAATTCTTCAAGAAAGATCAACTAAACTACAAAACTAATAATTTTTTTCAAAAGATGATTTATGGCTCCCCGGCAGCGGCGCCAAAAACTTGATGTGTGTTTTAATACTTGTGAAATAAACTTTGGAAATTACCAAACTAGAGACTACACACAAATGGCAAGTGCACCAATCGTATGTAATATAGTAAAGTAAGGACCGGTTTTATCGTCCCAAGGAAGCCAAAATCAAATCAAGATACTTAATGTTCGTTTTATATTTAGTTATGAAAGGGGTTTTTGTTTTGTTTTTATAAACTATTAGAACTAAGCTAAATTAATTTAAACTAAGAAACGACCTTAAAAATACTTAACTAATTAAAGTTTGAGAAACAATAAGCTAGAAAGAATGCTTGCTTAGATAGACTTCACTTGGGTTGGATAATACTCGACATGGTGCAATTGTACGATTTGGGTTACAAATGTGGTTAGAATTTGAGGGTCTTCATCGTCTACCCCTAACAATTATTGGAAAGTGCTACAAGGGTCTTTGTAAACACCACCTCAAATTATGCTTTTAAAACCAATCTTTGATTCCACAAAATGTTTGACATTTAGATTCCAACTACACAAATGGTCATATGTGTAACTAAACAATATTCAAAACTATAGTTTACCTCCTCAACAAGTCCCAATAATCCTTGGTCTAGATTAAAGTCTCCACTAAGCATAGACAATTAGTGAAATAAAAATGACTTTCAAAAGAAGTTGGTCTACAAGCTTAATCCAATCATTCATAGACTCATTAGTTGATAAACATAAACTTTGAATAAAGAAGACATCAAAACATTCATTTCATCAAAAACCCCAAATGGGTTTTGCACAATCACACCATGTTTGTATTATCCAACCACAAGCTACATCTAATCTAAGCAAACATTAAAAGACTACTCACTCATAAAGAGTGATTCAAACAAACAAGTAAAGAAAATGATACAAGACATAATCATAAATCAAAAGTCAAGTTTAACCGTTGGATTACAATAATGTTTGCGGGGATCAAAAGGTGTTATTCTCCTCTCCAAGTACTCCAAAAAGCCCCAAAAATCTTCAAAGAATAGTTTTGAGCCGTCACTTGGTTGTGTGTGGAAGAGAATCCTAAAAACTCTAAAATACGAGCTTAAATAATTCTGGTGCAGGAGCCATACGGCCATATGATAAATGAGTATACGGCCGTATGGGCAATCTTCTAAAATACTCAGGTAGGTGATACGGCCGTATGGTGTAAAAGCATACAGCCGTATGGTCTTAACTTTAGAATAGCATAAAGCTTCATACGGCCATATGGAAAAATAGCATACGGCCGTATGGTCTTCTGGGTATATAAATTCTTGAAAATCTTCAATGCCATCCGTCTTTGATCCGTGGTACCATCCATCTCCAATCCGCTCCATCCGCACCAAATCATCACACTAACCTTACAAAACAACTTTTAAGCATAATTAAGCACATATTTCATCAAACAAGAACTAATATGGACCAAAATTATGAGTTATTGCCTCGTAAAATAAAGATGATTTGTGCAATATCAGTATGCCTGATCCACAGCCCGTAGGTGGCATTTTATGTAAGACTATAAATACCCTCTACCTCCCAAGGTAGAGGGTTGGAGCTCATAATAACACTTTTACTTTCTCTCACTAAGTTCCCAAACCTCTAACTATTTCTCTCTCTAAAACCTTACATTATACGCCTATATGTGATCATGATTTGATGTGTTTGTGAAATCCAATATGTTACAATTGGTGTCAAGAGCCATGGTTTGATCATCTCTCTTACATATCCTTGGATTTCTAGTGGTTTTATATGGTTTTTGGGTTTGAAAAAGTTTAGTGGTTTTTGCATCATTTGGATCATTTCTTGTGTTAAAGTTTGAATTTTGAGTGTACTTTTGTGTTTAGAATCATTGTAAGTGCTTGGGTTTTGATTTGGAAAGCTTGAATCACTGTGGTTGGGCTTGTTTTGGATTGAAAAGTATTGTTCTTAAAGTTTTCTACCTAGCGACTTGGCTCTCGGAGTGATTTTCTTGGTAGCGATTTACTTTGTTAAATTCCAGAGACTTGTAGTTAGAGGAGTAGCGACTTGAGCCTAGCGACTTGTCTATTGAGACAAGCCGACAAATAGTACAACGTAGTGGAGGTTCCACTTCGGCTAGCGACTTGGTTGGCGTAGCGACTTGTCTCTATTATTTCTAGCGACTTGTCCTTATTGTTCTTAGCGAGTTGATTCTTAGCGACTTGGATACTTAGCGAGTTGCTCTTTAGCGACTTGTCTGCTTAGCGATTTGGTGCTTTAGCGACTAGTGTTCAGCGACTTGGGTCTTAGTGACTTGTTTTCAGCGACTTGATTCACATCGACTTGAGGTTTAGCGAGTTGCTACTTAGCGACTTGGTGACTTAGCGACTTGGATCAAGGGTTATAGCGACTCAGTTGATATTTGTTTCTAATACGGTTTTCTCTTGATTTAGTAAAATCCCGTGAAAGAATCTATTTCCCAGTTTAATCATAGAGTTATAAAATCCCGTGAAATCTGTAAACATGTCTACCAACGTGCCTACAATCATCTCTACTGTAGCTGAGGACGTTCAAGCAGCTGGTTCAGACACTCGTCCACCCATGCTTGGCAGAACTGACTATGACTCATGGGCTCAACGAATTAGGTTGTATTGTCTGGGAAAGGAAAATGAAGTCAACATTCTCAAGTCAATTGATGAAGGACCTTATCAGATTGAGACTACAAGAGACATAATTGATACTGCTGCAGATGGAACAAAGATCTTTGGATTGGACAGACCAAAGACGTATGCTGAGCTCAGTGATAAGGAGAAAAAGAGATTCGATGCTGATTTCAGGGCTTCAAACATTATACTTCAAGGTCTTCCAAAAGATATCTACAACCTTATCAATCACAACACTGAAGCCAAGGCGGTTTGGGATAATGTCAAGATGCTTCTCTCGGGTTCCGAATTAACTAAGGAAGACAGAGAATCACAATTGTATGATGAATTTGAGCACTTTAAGATGAAACCAGAAGAAAGTGTCTATGAATATTACGTGAGATTCCACAAGCTTGTGAATGATATGAGGAATATCAAAATGACTATGCCAAATATTCAGCTGAACTCAAAGTTTGTGAACAACATGAATCCCGAATGGCACAAATTTGTCACCTATGTGAAGCTAACCAAAGGATTGAAGAACACCAACTATGAGCAACTGTATGCCTTCCTTCTTCAGAATGAGAGACATGCTATGTTTGAACGAAGGATTCTTGAACAGCTCAAATCTAAGCAGGGAGAAACTAGTTCGTCAAATGACTCTATAGCCTTTTACACCAATGTTGGAATTACCACCAAAGCTTCTCAAGTCATACCCACGGGTAATGGTAATTACAAACTCATTCCCGATCCGAGGTTCAAGCAATCTGATGCTGATGCAGTCCTGGAACACTTCATCAATCAATCAACTGGCTCTTATGATTAAACAAAACTTGACCCTTACTCCACATACTAACAGTCTTCACACTAACAACGAAATCAGAACTGCTTCCAATCTACACAATCATGCTACTGTCAGAGATGGAAAGGTTATGGTGGAACCAGTTCAAGGAAGGCAGTATGAACAAGGAAGATGTGGAGTTGGTGGAGGGTATGTGGCTAATCAGAATCGTGGAAGGACTGCAAATCAAGGACGAGCAAAGCAAATCAAGTGTTACAACTGTGGTGGTGATGGACACATTGCAACGAACTGCACATCTCCAAAACGCCCTCAAAATGCAGAGTACTTCAGGGACAAGATGCTGCTGGTATAAGCTCAGGACAGTGGAGAGGTTTTGGATGAAGAAGAATTGTTGTTTCTTGCTGAGGGAAATGCCAAAACCTATGATGCTGATGTAGATGAGCAACCAATTCAAGAAACAGGTCAAAATCATCAAAATGCCTTTCTAGTAGCAGACTGTGATGCATTTGACTCTGATGTCAATGATGAACCTACTGCCCAGACAATCTTCATAGCTAGCATCTCACCTATGGTCTCTCCAAAGGTCCCATCACTACAACAAGCTGGTCAATCAAAAGATTTAATCATTTCAGAGGTATTAAAACTATACGCTGGAGTTGATGTGCAAAAAATGCATAATGAAGTACAATCTCTTGAAACTTTTGAATCAGATATTGATAATGAGGGTAATAGCAATATTGTCCCATATGATCAATATGTGAAGCAAAGTGAAAGTGAGATTGTACCAAGTGATGCATCTTCTGCAGTCAATAATGACTATGTTTTTGATGAATATACTGCATGTGCTCCTGATGATTCTGTTATCTCTGAACTGAATGCATATAAAGAACAAGTTGATATTTATGAACAACGTGCTAATTTTGAGTTAACTACTCGTGAGCAGGAAATGGATGAACAAATGCGTACAGTTATTAGAAAAAGTAATTTTAGAGAAGAAGTGTTAAAACAAGAGTTAAACTCCTTACAAGAAAAGCTTTCTAAAACTGTTAAGCAAAAGCAAGAGCTGCAAGATAATGTTAAAGTGCTTAAACAAGAATTCAGTGCTAAGGAATCAAAACTTTTGAATGATTTTTCTAATCTAAAAACTTTGAAAAACAAGCTTGAAAATAAGTTGTACGTACAAGGGAACACCGTTCAGACTGCTCACATGATCACTAAGCATAGAGTCTTAAGCGATAAGAACAGTATTCCCCTTGTAGAGGAACCAAATCCCGAATATTGCAAAAGAGCTAAAGCTTTCCATAAGATTGTATATGATGGCAATGAGATTCTTAAGTCTAGGCAAACACCATCATGTATTGGAAGCACGGAAGAGGATAGAAAATTAGATGATGCATCTAGGGAGAAAATGGATAAGAAGCTTAACGATCCTGCGTGTAAAAAGAATAATAGAATGATCAAACCCCATGATTACACTAAGGAAAATTGGATCTCCCTGAACATGTTTAAGCCTCAAACTCAATTCACCCCAGAACAGATTTTTTGGAAGAAAGATATGGATAAACAAAAAGTTAATGTATTTGTTGAAACAAACACTCCCTTTAGGAAAATGCCTGCAGCTACTGTGTATCCTCCAAATACACCAACGCACTTAGTTCCTAGAACTATTGCCACTAATAGCAAGACCTTAATCAGCCTGTATGTTGTTTATCAACTAGTCGTTGATTTTGAGAAGACATGTAAGAAGAGAATTACACCTACAGGGATAACTGAAGGGAAAAGGGGTTTTGAGCAAAATAAAGAATGTTATTTAACTGAGATCATGCCCTTCTTTAAAAAATTAAAAGGTCAATTTGGGAGTCTTCAAAAGGGGATTAACTCAGATATCAAAGAAATGGAAAAGGAATTTGATGCAATGATTGTTGAGGTAAATGATTATGAACGGGGAACTCAAATATAATGAAATTAAAAGGACGAACTTGCATATCTTAAATGATAACTTAGTATTAAGTTGTGTGGCTCAAGATGTGTTTTATACTGTTACTAAGCATTCTATTACTGCTTCTCAATTTCATGAATTAACTGTTGCCTTGAAAGTTTCCCATGATCGTGTCATTGAGCTTGAAATCAAAAACTCAGAACTGAATGAGAAAATTGATCAGGATGATCACGATAATTTGGTAAAACAGTTTTCTAAACTAGAAGTTGACCATTTTAATTTGCAACTAAAATATCAACATCTTAAAGAAAATGTCAAAATCTCAAACATCAAGACATCCTCAAATGTTCCAGAGTTTGATGCACTATTTGAAATAAACAAACGTGACGAACAGATTCAAGCTCATTGTAACACGATCAGAAAGTTGAAAGCCTAAATTTCACAATTAAAGGGTGAAAAGAACAACGTGACTGGCTCTCAAATGCCTCCTCCTTTAGATTCTCAGTGTTCTCAAACGTTTCATCTTCAAAACTTGGTTAATGTTTTACAAAAGGAAAATGAGAGTTTTCTAGAAGAAAATGAAAAGGTTAAACGACACTTTAAAGAGTTATATGATTCAATGAAAGTCACTCGTGACAAGAACAACGAAAAAATAACATCTTTACAAAAGGAAATTGAGAATCTGAGGAGTCAGGAAAAAGGGAAAATGCCACTTATTTATAATGAGAATGTTGTGTTTACATTCCTCCTCATCTTATAAATAACGAACTTGTGTTTCATAACTATTTCGCTCACCTTAAGGATAGTCTAGAATGTCTCCGTGAGATTGTAGAAGAGGATTTCATAAATAAGCCACTTGATAGAGAGATTAGGTTTGCTTGCATTCAGGTTAAACGATCTCAAGAGCTGCTAGAATGTTTAAGAGCAACATTTCCTAAATCCTTAGGTGCAAAAGATAAAGCTATGATGCCTTGTTCTATGCCTAGTGCCAATTATGCAACCCATTCTATGCCCAGTATTAAGAAAGTGAACTCTAAAGTGCCTACAAGTAGTTCTGATCCATACACGTCTAGTTCAGGAATGCAAAAAGTAGCCCAACCAACTAATGTTCCAATAATTCCCTCTACAAGAGTAATCAGTGACATAAAAGCAAGCGGGTCAAAGCCTCCAGGCAATACAAATGAAGATAGGACCTCGCAAGCTAAGAATGTGCATTGGAAGAGAGTAGAAGACCACCCTAGGAACACTAAGTTTGAGTTGAATAAAACGAATCGTGTTGATTCTAGTATTAGCTATAAGCGTACTATAATTAATTCGAATTCTGCTACTATCTGCAAACCATGTAATGATGACTGTTTGATTTCTGTTACTGATCATGAATGTGGTGTGAATGTTTTGCTTAATGCTGTTAAATGCCCAGTTAAAGTTGTTAATGTCAAAAATCAAGCTAAGAAGGCTAAAAGGCAAAAGCGAAAGAAAGTTAGAAAACATTGGAAACCCACAGGAAGAAAATTTAGTAATATTGGTTATCAATGGATACCTACTGGCCGTAAGTTTAATCTTAATGAGTTTTGCCCTAAATTTGCTAAGTCAATGCCCATTAGAAAATGGATGCCTACTGGTAGAACTATTCCTTTAAGAAGTGAACATACTTTGAATAGGTCAAACACGGACACTAGCACTGCATCTATTCCTGATGATTCCATTGTTTCTACTTCCAATGTGGGTGTTCCAATCACTGTTACTAACCAAATGGAACCCATTCTTGCATGGGGATCCCAATTATCCAGTTATCCATTCTTGTCTGTGTTCAACTGCAGATCGTTCAAATCGTTTTGTGGTACCTGGACTCAGGCTGTTCCAAGAATATGACTGGAGATCGCTCGCGGCTCATGAACTTCGTGAGTAAATTCATCGGGACTGTTAGATTCAGGAACGACCATTTTGGAGCAATTATGGGTTATGGAGACTATGTTGTTGGCAAAAGTGTAATCTCCAGGGTATATTATGTTGAAGGTCTTGGTCATAACTTGTTTTCTGTTGGTCAATTCTGTGATTCCGATCTAGAAGTGGCATTTAGAAAACATACTTGTTTCGTTAGAGACCTCGATGGTGTGGAATTGTTAAGAGGAACTCGTGGTTCAACTCTATACACCATCTCTATCGAAGACATGATGAAGTCTTCTCCAATATGCTTGTTGTCAAAGGCTTCAAAAACATAATCAAACTTATCAAGCAGCTTCAGGTTCGACTTAACAATACGGTTAGAATTGTTCGAACAGACAATGGCACAAAGTTCGTTAACAAAGACTTAAGTCAATTTTATGAAAGTGTTGGAATCAGTCATCAAAAAAGTGTTCCACGAACTCCTTAACAGAACGGTGTAGTTGAAAGACGAAATCAAACTCTTGTGGAAGCCGCAAGAACAATGCTAATTTATTCAAAGGTTCCAATGTTTCTCTGGGCTGAAGTCATTGCCACTGCTTGCTACACCCAAAATCGTTCCCTCATACACACATCTCATGGAAAAACTCCATATGAACTTGTCCATAAACGAAAACCTGATCTCTCCTACCTTCGTGTGTTTGGTGCTTTGTGCTATCCAATGAATGACGGTCAAGATCTAGGTAAATTAAGAGCTAAGGCGGACATTGGAGTTTTTGTAGGTTATGCATCAAACAAGAAGGGTTACCGAATCTACAACAAAAGAGCTCGAGATATCATGGAAACTATTCACGTCACGTTCGATGAGATGTCCGGGCAAATGGCTCCAGGACAATCCAGTTCTAGACCCGCATCTCAACCTTCATCAAGTAGTCCTATCAGTTCTACTCTTGTTTGAAATCCCTCACCCGCAACTCCTTATGTACCTCCTTTAGAAGATGATTTGAAGAAATTGTTTGATCCAATGTTTGATGAACACTATGAGCCAAGTGCTAATGATCTGTCAATTCCATCAACAGAGGCTGTTCCTATCCCTGTCAACGAAGTTAACCCTTCAGTTTCTATGTCATTAAGTCAAGAAGCGCCTGCTGCTGATCACTCTGTCTCATCAACAAATCATCAATCATCGAGTGTACATCATGGAAGTATGTCTGGCACCTATGATGGAGATAATCCCTTTGCTACTCCTGAAGATGCCCCCTTTGAAAATATATTTGCTCCTGAATCATCATCAGAACCATCTTCATCAGGAGAAATCAACTCTGCTACTTCAATTCCTCAACAACAACCACACAAACATCTTAGAGAATGGACACATGATCATCCATTGGATAACATCATTGGAAATCCCTCTCGTCCAGTATCCACTCGCAAACAACTTGCAATTGATGCCTTATGGTGCTTCTTCAATTTCGTACTATCCAAGATAGAACCAAAAGACGTTAAAACTGCCATGAATGAAGACAGCTGGTTCAATGCCATGCAAGAAGAAATTCATGAGTTTAATCGACTAGATGTATGGGAATTAGTACCTGCTCCTGACTGTGCTATGATCATTGCTCTAAAGTGGATCTTCAAAGTAAAACTTGATGAGCATGGTGATGTATTAAAGAACAAGGCTCGATTGGTTGCAAAAGGATACCGTCAAGAGGAGGGTATTGACTTTGAACAATCATTTGCTCCAGTTGCTCGTATCGAGGCAATCGGAATCTTCTTGGATAATGCTGCAAGTAAGAACATAGTAGTCTATCAGATGGATGTAAAGACGGCTTTTCTTAACGGAGATCTTAAAGAAGTCGTATATGTCAGCCAACCTGAAGGCTTTGTGAATCCATAGCATCCTACTCATGTCTATCGCTTGAAGAAGGCTCTTTACGGTTTGAAGCAAGCTCCAAGGGCATGGTATGATACGCTATCAAAGTTTCTTCTATCAACTGGATTCAGCAAAGGAGCAGTTGATCCGACATTGTTCACCAGAAAGTCAGACAAACATTTAATTCACGTTCAAATTTATGTTGATGATATTATTTTTGCCTCGACTGACCCCAATGAATGTGACCGTTTTTCTATGGAGATGGGCTCCAAATTTCAAATGTCAATGATGGGACAAATGTCATTTTTCTTGGGTTTACAAATTTCACAAAGTCCCGGAGGCATTTTTATTAATCAATCTAAATATGCAAATGAGATTTTAAAGAAACTTGGATTTGATTCTTGTGACCCTGTTGACACTCCCATGATAGAGCGTACTAAACTGGATGAGGACCACTCAGGGATCATGGTAGACCAAACGAAATATCGTAGTATGATTGGATCCCTGATGTACCTCACAGCCAGTAGACCAGACATTCTATTCGCTGTTTGCATGTGTGCTAGATACCAGGCTAAGCCTACCAAAAATCACCTTGAAGCGGTTAAACGGGTCTTTCGGTATCTCCAAGGAACCATCAATATGGGCCTTTGGTACCCGAAGGACACCGGTATGTCACTAACAGCCTATGCAGATGTTGATCATGTAGGATGTCAAGATACACGTCTAAGTACGTCTGGAGGTGCTCAGTTTTTGGGTTATAAGCTTGTGAGCTGGTCTTCTAAGAAACAAATGTGTACTTCGATATCCTCTACAGAGGCTGAATACATAGCCATGTCATCTTGTTGTGCTCAAATCCTATGGATGAGATCCCAATTATCTGACTATGACTTTGAATTCAACAAAATCCCTCTGTATTGTGATAACAAAAGTGCCATTGCTCTCTCATGCAACAACGTACAACACTCAAGAGCAAAGCACATCGACATTCGACATCATTTCATCAGGGAACAAGTAGAAAACGGTGTGGTGGAACTTTATTTTGTGAGGACTGAACACCAGTTAGCAGACATCTTTACCAAAGCTCTTCCTAGAAAACGTTTTGAGTTTATCCTCCCACGACTTGGTCTAAAGAGTCTACAGCCGGAAACACTTAAACGTCTTCAAGAGGAAGAAGAGGAGTAAAAGGTTTTCTTCATCCATCTCTTATAAATAGTTATTCAAAAAAAGCAAAATACAAAATTTCAAAACCAACAAAAAGCAAATAGAAAAATATAAAATTTTCAAAATCCATAAAAATTAGAAAATCTTGAAAAATGCCAAAAACAAAAATTGTTATTTTGTCATGTTTTCCTTGTTCGATATCATCTACAGACTTTGTGTTGACATTCAAAGAATTTCACGGGTTTTTAGATGTTCTTCGAATGTACATACTCTGATTCTTTAAACAAATATTTACTATCTAATGAAAACTAAAAGCTTTGAAAAATAAGTCGGACTCAATTTTGGAAAATCATCTGGACTTATTTGTCAAAATCTTTTTCTCTCAATCAACAACTTATGTCATTGATTGAGGCGGAGAATGATTTCAATAAAATCAAAAGGTTATTTGCCATACAATTGTTTTCAAAAGATACTCATGCATGTTTAATCTTTGGAGTTTAAAGTCTCAGATTTGATCCTTATCGGTAAAATGTTTTCATAAGCAAGTCACAATTCTCCTTAAAAGCTTTCAAAATCAATTTAAATCTCCAGAGATCACAAATCTCAAATGATTTGAAAATTGTGATCGGGGGAGAATTTGTGATTTAAATTGGATTTAAACTGATAATTCGATAAATGGTTGTATAATGATTTACGAGCTCTCCTTCCCACATGTGCCAAACGATTTCAAATTTTCCATGCACATGTTGAGGAGGAGCATCTATTTCAAACCAAAATGGATTGAAACGTGATTGATTTGTTTCAACGTGCATATTTTCCCTAATATGTGCAAAACACTCTCAAATCTCTATGCACATATTCAGGGGGAGCAACTCTTTGAAAACCACATCCTTTCCAAAAATACCCTTAACAAAGTATGGAAAATGCTAATTTTGATCAGGAAAGTAATGTTGATATCTTTTAGAAAATGGTAATCAAAGAAGTGAATCCTTCCTCTTGCCTTCGTGTGCCAAAACGATTTCAAATACATGATGCACATGTTGAGGGGGAGCTCTTTTTCTAAAAATATCTAAAACAATTCAGGTACAAAATGCATTGATAATATATCACAAGTATCTGGAT
Source organism: Chrysanthemum seticuspe (assembly GCA_019973895.1). Taxonomy (NCBI): domain Eukaryota; kingdom Viridiplantae; phylum Streptophyta; class Magnoliopsida; order Asterales; family Asteraceae; genus Chrysanthemum; species Chrysanthemum seticuspe. The sequence goes on from BPTQ01000008.1 coordinate 139,345,178, forward strand.
TGATTTTCAAATGGTTTTCAATTGGTTCTAATGGCAGATGAACAATACCAAAAGACCGAACAATTTACTTTATGTATGGTGATATAAGGATGGGTAGGTTTGGTATTCGTTCCCACGATCCCGCTAGAGCCGGAAGGATCTGCCCAGGGACAATCCACTAGATAGTGTAGAAGTCCTTAGGTATGATGAAAAAAGGAGAAAAGTGAGATATGGGAAGAGTGCGGACTGAGATAGAGCTAGAACTGGAATAAACCCAATAAGGTTCTAGTTATGAAATCTAGGTAAGTACTGAAGGGAATGAAAAAGAATTGAATGAAAAAAGGGTGAAAATAAATAGCCCTCCAATTATTCAACCTTAGGGCAGAAATCGGGTTCAATTCAAATGCTACTGGTGGTTACTAAGGTAACACTGGTATTGAAGACAAGATATCATGGACCCAGTGATGCACTGCACTACAACTTCCCAAGCCACTTAAGTTCCTCTTAAAAGGACTTGTTTCACTCTCACGGGGAACCGACATAATCTATCGACTTTCTCTTATAGATTGTTGGTATTGAAGAAGGAGACCCTCTCCCTAGTCTCTGGCATAGGAACCAAATGTGCACAATTGAGTCTAGAGCCACGAGATCATCAAATAAATCTCTTTAGGACACTGTCAATGAAGACTCTCTGTTTCACACAATGTGGAAAGAAAGATTATATCTTATGAGTCCTACGCATTATCCTTGTGGTATTTCCAGAACATCTGAGTGATATGCAAACATATTCACAATGAAGATGGAAAGCCTTCTAGAGCCAACATCAAACAAGTTCTTGGTAGGTGGCATGTGAGATCTATCCAATAGATCAACCATGTGACAACTGAACAGAAACAATGGTGCGATTCAAACTTATGAATCAATCCTGGTTCAGGTTATGGATTGACGGATACCTTTGAAAAAACCGGTCATTGTGTTTAAAAATTCTTTTCTTTAGCACATCGACTGTGTACTAATATTTCAAATATAAAAGGTGTTTATGATTGATACTTGATTTTTCTCAAAAACCCTCGTTGTATTGCAAAAAACACTTTATTGAGCAGTACTCGATTGTTTTTCAAGTCTCTTTTCATCAATCAGTGAATCTCAAATTCGCTGGTTCACTCACTCCGTGTTGTCTTCTTTGAGACGTTCCGGTTTGAGAACAGCTAGAACAGCTGCGAAACCCTGTCAAGGAGATTCTTCAGAATTATACCTGATCACAGGCAGTACTTGTACTGATCAACGGGGAACCGTGGGCCGTGTACCTCAATTCAACGAATGTGATCAAAGACACTTTCGTGCGCTTTATTGCTAACTGTTGTATGCACGTACGTCCGACGTTTGCAGCTGATCAGAATGGAGAGGTCAATCCATAGCCGCATGCTCACTCATCACACTCATTTCTAAAGAAATCATGATAAGTGCATCAATGACTCTGATATTTTCACTCCATGCTTCTGCTACGCTGCTGCAAATATCATGAATCAACTAAAGCTTTCGCTACTCTGATGAAAAGATTTCATGATCTAGAATGTGAGCATGTCGGTCCAAAAGTCACAACTTCATAATGTCAACACCACAATGGAAGAGTCAGAGATCTATGGTAGCTGATGATCTCAATGCTGGCTCAAAACTCATTATCACGTGGATCAGTTAAAGACCTCCACTTGGATTAACCAAACATGCAAAAATGAATAATCAATGACTACTGGCTGCAGAGCAAAGAACATTATCAAGAATCCAAGAACAATCTTAATGTAATATCTGTTTGTATTCTATGTAATCTGAGGTGACCTCCCTTAGGGGGAGATTGTTAGGATTTAGTAAATCTAGTTATTAAACTGTCGGTCACCTCAAGTATATGTAATCGTTAGAAAGCTCGTAGTCGTAGTTATTTAATGTTAAGTACTATTTAGTTAAGTAACACCGTGGAGGACGGACGGGTCTTACCCACTGTATGCCTGATCCACAGCACGTAGGTGGCGTTTTATGTAAGACTATAAATACCGTCTACCTCCCAAGGTAGAGGGTTAGAGCTCATAATAACACATTTACTTTCTCTCACTAAGTTCACAAACCTCTAACTATTTATCTCTCTAAAACCTTACATTATACGCCTATATGTGATCATGATTTGATGTGTTTGTGAAATCCAATATGTTACAAGTAAGCTACACACTTACTTATTATGGAATTGTATCTTAAAGACCTATAATTAATGCAACTAATAAAACTCCTCTTACATGAAAAATACCATGGTTGTTAGGATCGATCCTGATCCTAGGATCTTACAATTTTACAATAATACAACGCAAAAATGATCCTGATTCTACGTAGGATCATTGCGGGATAGGATCTGTTAGCCGCAAAAGTGAAGCCATTATAGGGAATTGTATTAGTTTCTTACTTCTTATACGACAAGGACTAATAATATCAAACATGTAAAGTTTGGCTTGGAGTTCCCTGTAAATACCCTCCTAGTTGCAACTAGGAGGGGTAGGAATTCTCATTGTAATATCACAAGGTGTGTGTTTTTTTCTTCTTTCTCTCTCTAGAAACATACACATCTCCCCTTTCTTCTAATCTAATAATACCATGTCTTTCTTTTATTTTGAGCTTCCCCGACCCCCCAAACCACACAAATTAACAATCTTTCGGTCCTACAATTGGTATAAGGAGCCACATTATTTGTTCTTTTGATATTTATTGGTTCGAATCTAGTTATAAGTTGTTTATTTAACCATTTTTTATCTGAGGAAATTTTTTTATCATCTATGGTTAACAGTTTTATTTTACAAGATTTTAGTATAAAAAATGGTCAAAACAATCAGTTTTAATCTTTCATTTCCATTTTATTAACACTGTTACTTGTGTCTTTTTGTCCAAGTTTATCAGTTTTTTGTAAATTTTTTTGGTGCTCAAGGTGAAAATATATTACCACACAACAAAGATTACAAGGCTATAATAAGAATCTGTTTGAACATGCTCATACAGACAATGCTACTAAATGATATCATCCAAACTACAAAGAACAATGCCTCATAGCAACATTACAAACCAGACTAAAACATTCCTGAAACACTACAACAATTAGCCAACTTCAGTAGAACCTTGAATCCATAAGTACCAAGCTGCACTATAACTTGAACCATGTCAGCTTGAATCATTTTTCACCTTGATGCACCTACCATCTAGCTACATTTCCACATCACTCCCCATCAAAACCATTCAACCATCATACACAATGGCAATGACAGGAGAAGTGTGTGGCTTCACTAGGGACCCAAACCCATCCATTGGGGGGCTCTTCCAAACAGCCTACATTTCCTTCTCTAGAAAGTCTTCAACTGTTTGGAAACACTCTCCCTCAATGATGACCAACCATTTCCTCCTTTGCCAATGTATAAAGAGGACCAAGCAGGATCATCTTTCACTCCTCGCTATTCCACTCAACATACAAAGGCCACCCCTACCATATACCCTTCACAATGGGATGCTCTACATTTTGGTACAGTCAAAGGAATGAGACCTCTCATTTGATCATCAAAGCCTAACCCAGTTCCCTCCCAAGGCCAAACTGGATAGAAGAATGAAGACCCAATGAGAACATTCTCACCCAAAGAACTCCAAGGTACTAGACACATACCCACTGTTATGGTTTGCAACATAGATCAATTATACTGTAATGACCCATTTCACTCTACTGAGAGAATTTTGAAACTATCTACCTCATATCAGAATTGAAAACAAACTTAACCAAACATCCCTGAAATCAGATCCTTCCATAACACCCTGACTTTTTTTAACAAAAGTTCATTTGAATTTCCCAGTATTTACTTACTTTGGTGGTAGCTGCAGTTTTCCTCACTTTCAAGCACATAAGTTGCAGCTTTATGCTCTCCAAAATCCCATTAAGAAGAATTTGACTATCCCTTTGGCTATTATTAAACAACCTCATGTTTCTTTCACTCCAAATGAAGTACACTGAAATGGCCACCACTATTCTATGTAGCACACTGTATATAGAATTATTGCATCTACCATTAGCTAACACACTCACCACATCTCTCAAATCCCCATCCCAGTTCACCTTGTTGATCTTTACTTTAACTTTGTTCCATACATCTTCGGAATAGGGACAATTGAAAAATAGATGCTCATGAGAGTCACTAACAACTGTACACAGAGGGCACTTTAAAGAGGCATGAGTATTCCATGACATTATTCTATCTTGAGTAGCAAGCTTACCAAGAATGGATAACCATAGAATAAATGCATGCCTTAGGTTACATTGGGAAAACCATACCACTTTATACCAGCTAACCTCATTATTCATATCTCTAAAATTTTCCCAAACATTTCTTATGGAGAACTTCCCTTTCTCCCCATTACTCAAAATCCACATGATCTTATCTTCTTTCCCCTTTATCAAACTTGGAACCTTTAAACTTGTCAAAATCTGAAACTGTTGACACCATTGCTCAGGCCATATCCATTTTCCATCAACTATGCCCTCATCAATAGTCAACTGCTCAGACAATCTAGCTTCATATCTCTTCCTAAAAGGAATGATGTCATCCAAAGGACCATTCATATGCCACCTATCATGCCAAATATTAATTTTTTTACTATCACCAATTTCATACCACACCTTACTTCTAATTTTTCTTCTGAGGTTCATAAGAGCCTTCCAAGTACCACTATCAGTCTTCTCCACATTTAGATTCCAAATACTTATTCCTTTTAGCTTTACCACATTCACCCATTTAACTGAAAGACTTTCCTTCTGAATAATGATGTTCCATAGATGCTTACACAATAAAGCTTCATTCCATTGGCCAAGGTTCTTAAGCCCTAGACCACCTTGGATTTTAGGAGTACAAACCTTCTTCCAAGAAGCTCCTTTATTTAAAATACCTTGACTCCACAAAAAACCTTTCAACACCTTATCAATTTCTTTAACTGTAGTCTTTTGGATTAGGAAAATTGAAGCCCAATACTCATGCATTGATGCTAACACGGCTGATATGAGTTGAAGCCTTCCTGCATGGGATAAGGCTTTGTTTTTCCAATCATTAACTCTGTTCATGACCTTATCCACTAGCTAATTACATTCTGAGACTCCAATATTTTTAGTGATAAGAGGAACCCCTAAATATTTCATATAGCACTATTTTTGTAAATTGCTATATGTCGCGATTGTTTTGTACCAAAATCATGAAAGATTTTTGGTAAAAAAGGGTTGAAAATGGGTATACAGATTTGTGGCCAGATCCAAATTTTAAGGGTTTTTTATTTTTGTTCGCAAAATTTATGTTCGCATACCTTTGCTCGCAAAGGTAAAAAACGCTCGGAAAAAAAGAGGGTTTGAGATTACGAGATCTTTTGCTCACTAAATTTAGTTGCAAGAGTATCTGGCAAGACTTGCTTGCGAGACCTCTCTTGCGAGAACTTTCTTGCGAAAGAGTATTGCAAAACTGAGTTGCGATAACTAATCTTACGAGGCTACCCACTTACAATTTGGAGTCGAAACTCTGCCCGTTTCAAGACTCACGTTGCGAGATCTACCATTGACCCGTGTCTCAACTTTGACCAAAACCGAATATATATAACTCTTTGTTGACTTCAGTTTACACATTATAAGTAAAAAAAGAAAACGTAAATTATCATAACGTGATTGTGATGTAAATGAAAGTTACCACAGCCAAAACAATTCCGCATCAAAACCTAATCATAATCTAGACACAATCATCACCCTCATCATCACTCCCCAACAGTCACAAATCATTCTAACTACGTAACTGAAAAGAGGAAATCAAATAAATCTCAGATATTATTTCGGTGTATTCAGAGTCATATCAGACCTTTGTAGGCCAATCACATGAAATAACATTCATCATTGATCCAGTGTGAAGCAACCTTAAATTTTAATATCCGGTACTAACAATAATAGAAAGATAACATTTGTGACATTTCCTTTCTTTGTCTCGTTCAAGTGACGAATACTAAATTAAAAATAACAACAAACCTACCCGTGACCCTTTAAGGATCTTGAAGCCTTTCAATCGCTTTCATGATTTGAATTAAACAGAAAATAACAATAAGGTAAAGGTACGGTTGTGTTTATGTATGTGGAATTCGATTGAAAGAGATTGTTATTAGGTTTTAATGGAGATGATCATTGAACTGAGATTGAGATGAGATGAATTGGCTTGATGAGGAAGGGAATGGAGGTGAGAAGGGGGCGGAGGAAATAAGGAGTGTGGCTATGTGTGAGATTAGGTTATCACAAATGAGTGATATCAGGGTTATTAGAGGTTTATATCACTAGTAGATTGGATCAGGTTCAAATGATTTGCACTGGAATGCGTTGAGCTAAAAAGCTATATCAAACAAATTGTTTAGCGGGATGAAATGAGTTACATTAATGGATTGTCATGATTTATCTGTTATTGGTTTCGAAAATTGCTAAAATTGAGCTGAAATGTTTTTATTATCCAATGTATTTTAATACATTGTATTAACTTTGGCATTTTCGTTGGCAAAAAGAGTGGTATTTTGGTTATACAAATCTTCATCAAGTTAATATTACACGGCTAAAGTTTGCAATGCATATCAACTGTGACTATGGAGATGATTCTTTATTATTTATTTGGGTTTGAAGTGAAGTTTTACGGATGCGTATACTTATTTCATCTTCTTTATTTCTTCCCCTTTTGCGAATATGACTTGTTTGGGCAATTATTGATTGTGATGAAGACTTGGATATCTAGTTACTTTTGTAATTCTTTCTCTTTATAACCACAAAATGGCTACACTTTAAGGAGTTATGTTGTATTGCTCACTATCTCAAGCAGTTGAGGATTTGTCAAGAGGAGTTGTGCTTCTCATACTTTGGTGGTGAGGTATAGGGTACACCATTCTTAGTTACAGGAAAACCTCGGGTCATAAGTTTAGGGGATTTTACTCCATTCTCAAGTTCGTCAAATCGGGTTGTCTCCACATGTGGTTACTAGAGACATCTTTTGTTTTTTATATAGGGGGTTGGTAAAGAGTTATAAATGGTATTGTCAATAGATTGGGATTATCGACATTTTATCACGGGCTGAATGATGTATGATATAGTGCTTCCAGTTATTGCTTCATGTACATAATTTTATGTTGATTTCGATGAGATCGCAACCATCAGGGAAGAGAAATGTGTACATCGGGGACATACAACGAGTTCACAAGATCGAGCTTAATGATTTATGTCAGAGATTGGTTGATTTTATATCCTTTTCTCATCTTTTTTCTATGCACTTATCCCTTATCTACCTTCACCAATTTCGGGCAACAAATTCAAGATGATCAGTGATTCAACTTGTTACTACATTGTTATCGTTTCATCTGTACATTTTAGGCTGATTTGATATTCTATTCCCCCGAATGGACAATCTTGAAGAAGGTCGAGTCTACAGTCTGCTCTATATTTTTCGTTGCATGATTTAGAAGACTATAGACATTATTCAGAGATTCGTCAAAAGACTTCTTTGAACTTAGCACATTTATCAGAAGAATTGTCAGTTTGGGGGAGAGCACTAATAAGGGGAGAGTAAAATGGCATATTTAATCCCAAATTAGATTTGCTCACACTGTTCTTTTACAACTAGAAAGATGGTAGCTGATAAGGATTTAAAACGTACACTTTTAAGGGGTCATTTAAGCCCTTAATTGACGACTTTTATATCCGTTGTTGCTTAATTTCGTTCCTTTTCACTTTTTAGGTCTCTTGGAAGCAAAATGCTGGAATGATGCACATTTGGACGAAAAGGAGTGAAAACATGAAGAAAACGGCAAAGTAAAGATCGAAGCCACTCAGGCTGCTCAAACTGAACCTAACGGCGTCCCAATCTAAGGGCGACGCCGTCCCTCTATACAGAGATAATTACATGCACCAAAAGGCTCAGTGGCAATTTTGCTCATAAGACTTGACGGCGTCAGGCTTTGAAGAAGAAGGGCGTCACTTAGACTTTTCATCTCAGACGGCCCAGATCCAAAACCAAGACGACGTCCCATCTGAAGGCCGAAGGCGTCACAACTCCAAGGTGACGTCGTCCCATCGATAACTTGGCCAAGACGAAAACCCTAATGACGGCTATCTGACGGCGTCCCACCTATAAGGCGACGCCGTCGCAAGTGTAAATCTATATATAAAATTCGATTTTTCTGCATTTAAAGGGGTAGACTTTTGGAATAAAAACCCTAAACGTTTGTAGTCCGACTTGGACAGTATCTTAGGGTCCCAAACCCTATTTTACATATTAAGATAATTGTTTTAATCCAATAGTATCACTATGTCTTCCATTTATTGTGTGTATGCTTGCTTGTTTAACATGTCTAGCTAAATTTCTTGTGTGTTTGCTTAGATCTATGAAACCTAGTTATTAATTATTATTAGGTTGTCTCTTATCTTAATTGTAATTGGCTTAGGAGTGCAACTAGGCTATCATTGTATTTAAATGCTTGAGTAATCTTTGTGAAAGTTAGTTTATGAATCACCTAGCGGATTTTGTAGTTTAAAAACCCAAAGATAACCTTAAAGTTAGTTTATGAATGACTCGTGGATTTCATAAGCAAAACCAATAGGTAATCTCAAAGAGTTAGGGCATAGGCACACCCTACGACCTTAGAAAACACAACGCGTTAAGAATAAGGACGTGGCAATTAAACCAACAATAAAAGATAACTAGGGAGTAATAGTATCTAGGTAAACACATTTTTAATCATCATACGAGCACACATCAAATAGACATATCTACCCGTAGTAATAGATTATTAGAATAGTAGAACTAATCGGTAGAAGTACCACCCCCAAACCAATTGCCCCGAGATTTTACCCTTAGCTTTCTAAAAAACCAACAAAAAGATAAAATAATAATAATAATAATCATTCTCAAACCCACCTTAGCGTAATACACGTCTTGCTAGCATTCCTATTCCTATAGAAAATGATATCAATACCCGAGGCTTACCCAATACTACACTACAACGATTAGGTTCACTGCCTAGGGTGTTGAAAAACTTGCTCGACAAAAAGGAAGTTCCTTTGACCCCGAACGCGCTTCGTACGCGCATCAAGTTTTTGGCGCCGCTGCTGGGGAATAGAATAGCTAGTTAGATTTCTATCTCGTTTAGGTTCCTTTGCTTGATTCCTATGAAGTGATATTTTTTCTCATTTTTAGCTTCCTTGTAGTCTATCCTCTTTCTTCGTGAATTTGTTCGTAATCCCATCATTTTCATCATGGAAGGTGATAACCCACCAAACAACAACCCACCGTCAAACTACTACCCACCACTCGATCCAACTTTTTCCAACCAACTTCGAGCTCGTATTGCTAGTGAAATGGGAAAACTTAAGAAATTGAATAGGATAATTGAAGTGCACTTGAGAAAGCCCTTATGGAATCCACTGGTACTTTAGATAGTAATTCAACCACGAGCGATGATTCGGAGGATGAAATTGGAGATGGGGATTATAAGGTAGTGGAAATTATGGAGGGTAGTGAGGAATGGGTACTTAGGAAGTATTTCGAGTCATACCCTAACGGAAAGGAAACCGCCTATCACTATAATGTAGTTAACTACCCGCGACCACCTTTTAAGCCATGCATAAAAAGGGTGACCCTAAAAATATTAAGATACCGTGCATGATTGGATACTCATATAAGGATCACACTTACATAGACTATAAGGCACCCATGAACATAATGTCTAGGCTCTATTACAATTGGATCATGAGCGAGAAGTTAGGACCTGGGAGAGATCCCTTTTACCCTAGGAAAGTAAGTAACTATGTTGGGATAGCTAGAGGATTGCATGTCTTTGTAGGTAATTTCACATATAGGTGTGATTTCATGATCTTGGAAGACGTTAAAGGCATCATTGATGGATTCTTAGGAGATGTGATACTTGGGAGACCATTTATTGAGGAATCCATGATGATTTATGATCAAGAGGAAGGAATAGCCAAGTTCTCTAATGGCGACCGAATGTGTTAAATATATAATGCCCAACAAAAATAAAAAGTTTAAGGGTATTGATGACTTAGATGTGGACAACATTCCGGCCTTTGAAGTTGATTGGGAGAACAAAGTTTACTACACCGCTTGTCTAGAGTTAGGCCCTGAATATATTCGTGATGAAAGAAGAGTTAAGGAAATCGAATGGACATCTAAGATAAGAGGAAAATAGGAGCACGACTTCGAGTCTAGCTACAAGACTCACAAATAAAGAAAAACACTTCGTGGGAGGCAACCTATGCTTAATTGTTTGCTTGTTTGTGTGTCATACATCTTTTTCATTGTTGTTTCTTCTCATGTTTGATTTTGTGAAAATGCTTTATTTTGTCTTTAACCTCGTCTTAATTACATATAAAGGTATTTTACAAAAAGATAAGTGTAGGGAAGATTACATACGTTTTTAAAAGGAAACATGAACATGAGAATTACAATTATTGAAATTGATGTATATGTGTGTTTGTTAGAGTCAAATGCTTGTATCGAGTCATAATGGATGTTTTGCAGGAATTTTTCCAGATTCTAAAGATGTAATTTTTCCAGAATTTTTCCAGGAAAACACAACTGACCGGTTTCTGTCATGACAACCTGACGGCGTTAGGATTAAAGCCTGACGACGTCAGGTGAAGCATAAACAGCTTATACAATTTTTTTCGTTTTCTGTGCTACATATAAATTTTTGGAAATTCTCAGGTCTTATTTTTCCAAAAAATCTGTAAACATCCATTCCACAAGCATTATATCGTAGTGTAGTTGTGTCATATATAGTTTTACCGCCGATTTTATGTGAATGTTTTATCTGTTTTCTTAAAGTGTGCAGGTTATATTTGGCAAGAAGAAGAAACTCAACATTGGATGGAGCTTATCACGTACACATTCTTCTTGGGAAAGAATTTAACCACAACTTCACACGAATCCTACCGAGCTAATCAGGGGAGTACTAGTTTCTTTCTCTTTTACTTACCTTCCTTTATCATAACTTTGATACTTTCGGGGAACATTGGGGACAATGTTTAGTTTAAGTGTAGGGAGGGAGAATAAAATGGGAACTTAAAAACTATGCTTATCCTTGATTATTTGTCTTGTCCTTGGTCATTTGTGTAATAAACTATGAGAAATATTTGTTAGGGCAATTTTAGCACCAAATTTAAAATTTTTTATGATATGTACGAGCTAAAATTTTAGTCTTAATAAAGCGTCTCATGGATAGGAGTTATATGACTAGCACAAAAACCGTTTACCACTCAAATTCCACCCCAAAAATGTGAGGTTCGCCCTAGATCTTGAGGAATAAAACATTCACCTTTAATGCTTAGAGAGTGTACCGGTAGTATAATAGATTCTAGAACTTGTTTTGTGATGCATTCCGAGATCGCTAGTGAGACTACACTTGTGTAGTTAGAAATAACTAAATGATAAGAGGCATTAGGATAACTCTTGTTTGAAACCTGTATTATAATTACTTCTTCCACATCGGTCGAGTAATTACCCCACACCCTTGCGATGTACTCGCACGATACCCCTATTTAACCCCTCAGATCCTATCCTTTTCGCGGTTCCCGTGATGTTTCGGTTTTGCAGAATATCAATGAAGAGCATTGCTTATAATCCACCCCCAAATGTACACCCAAATCGCCTTAGCCTACATTATATGCACTCACCTTTAGTGCATTATTGTTATCATTACTAAACCCTTAGTTCAATTATCTAGTTACTTGCATGGTTGCTAAGTCGAGTCATATCTTTTGTACACAGTTTTGGGATGATTGAGACTCATGGGCGAAAGTAATATTTTATGGAGTAACGGGAAGGAACGTTAAATTCAAATTCTTTGTCTATGTAATTAAATACTCCAAGTGTTTTGATCTTTTCAAAATGGGTCAAATTAGTATTAGAGTAATAAAAAACTCAAGGGTAGGGAAGCTCCTATAAATCCCTTATATTTTGATGTTATCGTAGAGGATGGTAGAGTAAAAATGTATAAAAAAAAATCGAAAAAAAGAGTGTGAAAAAAAACATACGGGCTACCATCCTACATCTATCTTTATGTTTATGTCTTTTAAATTTATGTATGTTTGTTTCAAGTAATCTAGAGTTTAGTGGGTCGAGTCTTGGCTTAGCAACGTCACGCTTTTCATGCTTGTAACATAAGATTTTTGACTTGCCACCACTAAATCGCCTATCCAACAAAACCCTTTGCTTCCCTACCGTAAGCCTAACGGTACAACCCTTGTAAAGACCTCTTAGATAGTTGTTCCTAGGTGCTTACGCCAAAGCGGTGAAGGTTTGATCTAGTCTCAAGTCTATGGTAATCTATGTACTATGCCGTGTAATAAGTGTTTATCTTCCATTTCCATTTACTATATTTCATATAAACCCGAGAGATGAGAAAATCCAAACACCCCTTATGAGGTGCTAGTATATAATTTCCGTGCTTGTTATGACTATTGCGGTGCTTTTACTTGTTTTGAATTATTTTAAACCCATGCTTCAGGCCCGCTAACTTATAAATTGATTGGCCAAAATCACATTTGCTTGAGGACAAGCAAATACCAAGTAAAGGAATATTTGATAAGGATTTAAAACGTACACTTTTAAGGGGTCATTTAAGCCCTTAATTGACCACTTTTATATCCGTTAATGCTTAATTTCGTTTCTTTTCACTTTTTAGGTCTCTTGGAAGCAAAATGCTGGAATGATGCACATTTGGACCAAAAGGAGTGAAAACATGAAGAAAACGGCAAAGTCAAGATCGAAGCCACTCAAGCTGCTCAAACTGAACCTGGCGGCGTCACAATCTAAGGGCGACGCCGTCCCACTATACAGATTTGATAATTACATGCACCAGAAAACTCAGTGGAAATTTTGCTCATAACACCTGACGGCGTCAGGCTTTGAAGAAGAAGGGCGTCACTTAGACTTTTCATCACAGACGACACAGATCCATAACCAAGACGACGTCCCATCCGAAGCCTGACGGCGTCACAACTCAAAGGTGATGCCGTCCCATCGATAACTTGGCCAAGACGAAAACCCTAATGACGGCGATCTGACAGCGTCCCACTTATAAGGCGATGCCGTCGCAAGTGTAAATCTATATATAGAATTCGATTTTTCTGCATTTAAAGGGGTAGACTTTTGGAATAAAAACCCTAAATGTTTGTAGTCCGACTTGGACAGTATCTTAGAGTCTCAAACCCATTTTACATATCAAGATAAGTGTTTTAATGCAATAGTGTCACTATGTTTTCCATTTATTGTGTGTATGCTTGCTTGTTTAACATGTCTAGCTAAATTTCTTGTGTGTTTGCTTAGATCTATGAAACATATTTATTAATTATTGTTATATTGTCTCTTATCTTATTTGTAATTGGCTTAGGAGTGCAACTAGGCTATCGTTGTGTTTAAATGCTTGAGTAATCTTTGTCAAAGTTAGTTTATGAATCACCTAGCGGATTTCGTAGTTTAAAAACCCAAAGATAACCTTAAAGTTAGTTTATGAATGACTCGTGGATTTCGTAAGCAAAACCAATAGGTAATCTCAAAGAGTTAGGGCATAGGCACACCCTACGACCTTAGAAAACACAACGCGTTAAGAATAAGGACGTGGCAATTCAACCAACAATAAAAGATAACTAGGGAGTAATAGTATATAGGTAAACACATTTTTAATCATCATACGAGCACACATCGAATAGACATAGCTACCCGTAGTAATAGATAATTAGAATAGTAGAAGTAATCAGTAGAAGTACCACCCCCAAACCAATTGCCCCGAGATTTTACCCTTAGCTTTCTAAAAAACCAACAAAAAGATAAAAAAAAGAAAAGAATCATCCTCAACCCCACCTTAGCGTAATACACTTCTTGCTAGCATTCCTATTCCCCTAGAGAACGATATCAATACCCGAGGCTTACCCAATACTATACTACAGTGATTAGGTTCACTACCTAGGGTGTTGAAAAACTTGCTCGACGAAAAGGAAGTTCCTTTGATGCCGAACGCACTTCGTACGCGCATCAGTAGCTGAGAAGATTGATGAAGCTATAAAGATTAATGAAGTTTTAAGACCATGAAGACATTAACGGAATTGCATTACTTTCTTATTTCTTATACGACAGGGACTAATAATGTCAAACATGTAAAGTTTAGCTTGGAGTTCCCTATGAATAACCTCCTAGTTTCAACTAGGAAGGGTAGGAAGTCTCATTGTAATATCACAAGGTGTGTGTGTTTTTCTTCTTTTCCTCTCTAGAAACACACACATCTTTCTTTTCTTCTAATCTAATAATATCACGTCTTTCTTTTATTTCAAGCTTCCCCGAACCCCCGAACCATACAAATTAACAATCTTTCGGTCCTACAATATCTTAGTAGGATCTCGATCTTGATCATAGGATATTAAGATCTCGATCGATCCGAATTTACTTTTCTGGAACCACAAGTTAAAAAACTACAAATTTATGTATTAAGTTTTGTAGAATATAAAAAAACAAGAGGCTAATTGTATTAAACATTTAATAATCATAATTTTGACATACATTTTTATTATATATGATATATAATAATATGTAGATTTGCATATTTTTATAATGCCTATTAAGCAAATGAGACCATAGTAAAATCCTAAGATCCCGATCTTGTAAAAATGAAAATGATCATATGTAGGATCTCGATTTTAAAAATATTGAAAATTACAACTAATAAAAAAATATTATAAATGATGAAAGCTACTAACTAATTTAAACACCTACAATTAATGAAACTAATAAAACACCCCTACATGAAAAGTATAACTAATAAAACAAATGATACAAATGATGAAAGCTACTACTAACTAATGTGTCATAATTTATTTGACATGATACAAGCCAACTATATGTTTTCTACTTTTACAATCACTTACTTTATACCAAAGGGTGATAACCCTTAAACTACCTTAATATTTTAAGCGTAATGGCCATATGTTTTATACTTTTCCCTTTATCGTTGTCATCTTTCTTATCTTTATGTTTTCTTTTTAACAAACGGCCACTCTTACATTTGTTATTGTAAGAAAAAATGGTTGAGTACCTATTAACTGCATAATATCATCCACATTCGTCGCGAAAACATATAAATAAAAATTACTAGTCGCCGGAAATTTTAATTACAAGATATCCGCCGCTGCAACGCACTACTAATATTTCTAAAAAAATTCATTCAAATGCTCTTTTTAAATAGTTAACTTAAGGTAAAATCGTACAAAAAGGTATCACACTTAAGGTCATTTTAAATTTTAGGTACTCAACTTAATTTTTCTCAATTTAAAGTAACCAAGTTATTTTTTGTGCGAAGTAAGGTTTTTTGACTTTTTGAAAGATGTTATCGGTCATTTTTTTCATCGAAATTAGTTGATTAATATGATGTATTATTATAATTGAGCGTTAAAAGCCATTTTAACTAAAATTATGACCGATAATCGCTTTTGAAATGTCGAGAAAACATGGCATTGCACAAAAAATAGTTCCAATACCTTAAATTGAGGGAAAAAAGTTGAGTACTTAAAATTAAAATTAAACTTAAGTATAATACCTTTTTGTGTGATTTACCATTAAGTTAAATGTCAAGGATAAACTATTCCAATTAGACTGCAGAATTTATACAGTATCTCCTTTAATTGATAGCATGTATATGTAAAGTTTCATCCGCCGGCCAGGTCCAAGTGTCTAACTAACTTACCAAAAGCTTCAACAAGTAGAGCATATACGTTTTAACAGTCGTAAAATTAATTAGTATCCCCTTTTGATATTTACATAATGGAAACCATGATCTTCACTTTAGAGTTGCAAAACCAAAAGCAGAAGCATGGAAATGCACAAAAGCATAATTTAATGTTTTTTTAAGTGACTCGAAGATTTAAATCTAAGTCTCTATTCCAAAAAGTTGACAAGGGATGATGATGCGGATATTGTAAATACACTAAGTTTTACAATCCTCATAGGTAGTGTATCTAACCATTAAAGTGTAGTATAGGTAACACTCGGAGGATTGAACGTTCTCTAAGAGAATAGTGTTGTGAAGGCCGAAGTGTATGTCGATTAAGTCTAGAGGTTGTAGGAAGATTATTTTTGTGTATTTGTATTTTTTAGAAAGCAATTAACATTTTGGGGTTTGAGAGATTTGGTTTTTTAACTAATAATTAAACTATATTAAACTAAATTAAACTAATATGCAAGAAAGTAAATTGGTGAACTCGTATGATGAGAAGATGTGTTTACTTAGAATATTCTTACTCACTAGTTCTTCTATTGATTAGTCGAGTTGTCACGTCTTTGTTTTAGTTAGCGCATTGTATTCCGTAATTATTAGTCGAAGGGTGGTGCCAAAGTCCCTAACTCTATGAATGCATATAACTCGTTAAGAACCCTAATTCTATATGTATCCTTAATTCTGCGATTGCAATTCATGCAATAAATACAACGTATCAACCATATATTACACTATAGTAGGGAGTTTAGTTAGACGTGCTTCGCAGAAGTCCTAAGATAACGCTAGTTTTCTAACTCCTAATGCAACACCAACCAATTAAACAAGAGACGAAAATCAATATTCAATAACTAGGTTTCATGTAACCCTAAGTAAACACTAATTAATTTAGCATAACATGTTAAAGAGAAGAAAAGATAAACAAATAATCAAACAATACATAGACATATTGAATGATTATAGGGATAACTTATCTTCAATAAAACATGGAGTTTGGGAGCTGCAAAACCCTTACAAAACTGCAAAAAATCATGTACCAAAGTTTTCCCAATACATGTTACACATAATAAAAATCCTACGAAAAGTATATATAGATTTACAATCGTGACGGCGTCACTGTATGGGTGTGACACCTTCAGCTCGCCGTAATTAGAGTTTCTGGAATCGCCCCAACTTCATTGTGACGGTGTCAGGTTGTAAGTTGTGACCCCGTCACCCTTCATGGATCTGGTACTGACGCCATTAGATTTAGACCGTGACCACAAGCTAAACCGTCACTTGGAGAACTTTTCAAATTTTATCACTGTAATTAACAAGTGACGGCGTCATGTTATACTTGTGACGCCGTCATAAGCTCTTTTCCAGCTTGTGTTTCACGAATTTGTCGTTTTCTTCGTTTTCTCGTCCAATCGAGCCCAAAACATCATGATTTCCGTCATTTACTCCCCAAGCACCTAAAATGCAAATATGAACAATTTGGGGCAATAATTGATCAAATGTGTACTAGTTTAGATGATAAATGACCTTTTAAAACCATATAAAATTACTCCTCATCAAATATTCCTACACTTGGGATTTGCTTGTCCTCAATTAAATGTGCTTTTATCCTTATCAATTTACAAGTTAGGGGTCATTTAACATTGGTTTAAAAATAGTTTACAACATTACTCATTCTACAATAGTCAAGTATTTGGATTCTCACGTCTCTCGGGTGTATAGGTTGTATAATATGTATGGAAACAGGAAAATTAAACACTCTCTACATGTCATAGCACATAGATTACCATAGGCTTGATAAATGATCAAACCTCCACCGCTTTGGCGTAAGTACTTAGGATAAAATATCAAAGAGGACTTTTAAAGGGTTGTAATGTCAGGTGTAAGGGTAAGGAAAAACACAATTTTGTTGGATATAGGGAATTTTTACTAATGGGAAGTTAATCATCTAAGTTAATTATATGCATAACGTGGCGTTGCTAAGCCAAGACTCAACTCGCTAACTTTGAATTATTTTTATGTTTTTCTTGACTCTTTCTTGATTTAGACCAAAAAATAAAAGATAGAAGGTGGGATGGTAGTCCGTATTTTTGTTTTTTTTTTGCATACACTCTTGCCCTGCCATCGGCAAAATAATACATCATAACTAAGGGATTTATGGTTGCATCCCTACACTTGAACTTTTAAATACATAAAAACTAACTAATTACTCGAATTGCAAGGATCAAAACACGTAGAGTACTTAAAAATTTATATATATATGGGGGGTAATGAATTTAACGTTCTTCCCCATTACTACATAATAAATATTACTAAACCTACGAGTCCCAAAATTGTATACACAAGATATGACTCGACTTAGCAACCATGTAATCAACAAAACTAACTAAGGGTTTAAACACATAACAATACTGCACTAAAAATAAGTATATACAAGGAAGGCTAAGGCGATTTAGGTGTACATTTGGGGGTGGATTGTAAACAATTCTCTTCATTAATATTTCAGAATCCACCGAAATATTACGAGAACCACAAAAAGTGTTGGATCGATGTACTCTAACCAAACTAACTTATATAGCTTGTTAAGGGTTTAATAACCTCGGATAAATCCTAAGTTACTAACAATGAAACACTGAACAACTCTATTAAGTATGCGGAATTTACTTAACAAAGCTAAGAAGAATTAACTTTAACTTTCAACAATTTTATTAATAACTCTGAACCTGCTTGTTATACAGATTCTTTAACAACTCTAAAACTCTAATATCGTACTTTTCTAAAAACAAAACGTATTCTCTAATGCCAACCTAGGGGTCCTTTTATAGGCTTAAGGATAACCCTAGTCGGTTTACAATTACAAACCTTGTACGACAAGTAATACTATACTAAGCTTAGAACATTCTAGAATTACAATATAATCCTTAACGCTTTTGCATATCAGTCCTTTAAGCATGCAGTACTTTGATGAATCGAACAGTACTTTGACTTTATACTTTAGCAGTACTTTGACTTCAGTACTTTAACCCTTCAGCACTTTGACTCTTCAACACTTTGACTTTCTATATCCCAACAATCCTCCCCTAACTTGAATTCTACTTGCTTGATTTCAAGTTCCTTTGTATATTCAGCTTTAACATCTTTGTCTTTAAAGAGAGATTGTGGCTTTATCTTCAACTTTTGTGTCTGTAGATTCTGTACTTATATCATCATCATCAAAGTAATCTTTATCATTAATTCTTTTCAGCAACAATCAGCAAGCTCCATCTTCTTATCAACTCAACAACATATGGCAAATTGTACATCAGTTCAGTTTAAGTTTCAGTCTATTCTCATCACTTCCAGGTGTGTAAACTCCTGTGAGAGGTGAATCATTGAAATTTAATGGATTTTGATGTCTCTTTACCAAAGCCATTAATTCTGGAGTAGCCAAATGTTTAGGTGTGTAAGACCATGGTACATTGATAACCATATGATTTTTAGCAAATCATCAGCTATGAACATATTTGATTTGTATTTACCAATAGTTGTACCCTTTTGGACTAGTTAGTTCTTTCAACCATGGTGAACTAATTACCATATAAATGATTTTTCCACAGCCTTTACCATAAGCCATTTTTCTTTTGGGCTAGCCAACTCTTTACATTGCTGATATGGTGAGGTGATTACCATACAACTTATTAGCAAGTTGTCAACTATATAACGGATTTGAGATATCTTTGCTGATATGGTGAGTGCTTTTGTAAACATGGTGAACTGATAACCTATTATTATAACCATCTCAAAAACCATTGTTGCTGTTAACTTTTGTTTCGAAATATTCTTTACTTAACAAAAATTTCTCTTTCAAAAACATTTACTGGTTTATGCTGCAAGCAGTACTTTGGTTAAAGTACTGTTTGTTCCTGCAGTACTTTGAATAAAGTACTTATTTTTCAAAATATTTATACAATTAAACATCATACCAGTACTTATGCTTCATCCTCATCCTCTGTCCATTTGATATACAATTCAATAACCATTAAGGCTGTGTCATTCTCTTCCTCAACTTCCATTCCATGATCCAGCATCCTTCTCATAAGATCTCTTGTCAAAGGATATCTTCTTTCAGCTAACATGTGGATCATAGTTCCATCTTCTAATTCTAAAGCATGAACTCCTGATTCTTCAAAGAATCTCCAGCTTGTAATCTCCCAGTTCTCTTGATTTTTCCAGAGTTCATCATTGCTTGTTTCCTCAGTTTCAAAGATAGTTGTCAGATCTCCTAGTAATACTAAGCCAACTCCACTTTATGTAATATGTTCAAAGTATTCTTGCACTAGTTGGTATAGTTGAAACAGATCTGCTCTATCAATAATATGCAGTATATCCCATAGTAAATTGAATACTCTGAAGCTTTCATCCTCCCTATGGTACATCAAATAGTTTCCATCCTCCTTTGATTCTACTACTTCAAATGTAGTTATCTTTGTCTTCTTTATTGCATCATCTTTGGATTTAGGATTTTTGAAGTCAACAACTCTAATGTAATTCATCAGCTCATCAACTGTATCTGATCTCAGCTCAATCTTCTCTGATTTCTGTTCAGCTTCAGTTGCCCTTTTTCTTTTTAAGCTTCCTTTACTGAAATCCTCCTTGTGCTAATCATCCTTGAAAGAAATAATACTTTCAACTTGCTTCTGATAAGCTTTTCTAACATTTTCATACAAATCTTTCATCTCGATATAATTCAGCTCAAGGTTGTCAAGATCGGGATCCTACCCAGGATTGTTTTCGTCTTTGCAAGATCGTGATCGTAAGATCGGATCGGGATCTTAAGATCCTACTTTAATGTTATTTCTTAATACTTTATGTAATTTAATAGAAATCTACAAATTCTAATACATTATAACCATAAAATACTATGAATGTTTCATATAAATGTTGTCCTAAATTATGATTATAAAATGTTTTAAAATATTAGCATGTTGTTTTTTGAATTCTACAAACAAACAACCCATAAATTTGTAGTTTTTTAGTTTGTAATCCGAGAAAATTAAGATCGGATCGGATTAGATCGTAAGATCGTATGGTCAAGATCGGGATCCTATAAGATCTTAAGCTTGCAAAGATCCTATGTAGGATCCGGATCGTTTTTGCTTTGCAGTATCGTAAAATCGTAAGATCCAAAGATCAGGATCGGGATCCTGACAACCATGATTCAGCTTTTGTAATCCAGTATACCCTTGACCTTTTAAGTAAGCCCTCATAGCATTTTTTTCTTTAGCTTTACTCA
The DNA here is from genome assembly GCA_019973895.1 of Chrysanthemum seticuspe. Classification (NCBI taxonomy): domain Eukaryota; kingdom Viridiplantae; phylum Streptophyta; class Magnoliopsida; order Asterales; family Asteraceae; genus Chrysanthemum; species Chrysanthemum seticuspe. Next base: position 139,366,275 of record BPTQ01000008.1, read on the forward strand.
TTGGTCTTCTAGGTATAATAACTTCAGGCTCCTTTATTGGTACAACAACATACTTAGCTTGAAATTCTCTAGCAACTTCTTCATTCTTGGCTACCTGAATTGCTCTTATTTCTGCTAAAGTTAGCTTCTTTTTCTTCTTTGTTTCCACCATTTTGCCTTTACCTTTATCTTTAGGATCTAAAACTGGTTGAGAAGCTTGTGATTGTTCTTCAGCAACTCCTGGAATGTGAACACCTCTTGGTCTTGATAAGTTGTGCAATATCTCAGCTATAGTTTCATCATCACTTTCAGTGTGCACTACTTTTGGTGTATCAGCTTCCTCTTCTTGAAGAACAGTAGAAGGACCAGCTTCTTCATCAAAATTCAAAACTCTTGGTGTTATCAGTTCTTGTCTATGAGTTTCCTAAAGACCGGTACTTTGATCAGCAGCACCTTGATCATCAACACTTTGAACACCAGTTCTTTGAACTTCAGCTCTTTCAGGCTCAATACTTAGAATATTAACTTGTGCATCAGTACTTTGAGGTTCATCTTCTTTTTCTTCATAAAATCTATCATCTTCTTTCAAATTCTCTTGCTCTAAATTCCTCCCCAATTGGATAGAAGATGACTGTTGAACCTTTGTGCCTGTAGAAACCTTCTTAAAGTGTTTTCTTTTCTTCTTTTCAGCCTTGACCTATAATCTGTGATGCTTTACCAAAGGCCAGACAGACCTCCTAAATCTTCTAAACTTGATCTTCAACTGTGCTATTTGTGCAGCTTGAGCCTCAGTTATCTCCCTTAATCTTACTAGCTCCCTTGTCAGAACATAATTATTTAGCACTTCTCCTTCAGGGGGTATATCAGCTTTATCTCCTTCAAAGGATGATGAGGGAATAAGGATATCTGGTTCTGACTCAATAGCATGGGGAGATGAGGTAGGAGAAACCGCAGTACCTTCGTTGACATCAGTACCTTGAGAAGCAGTTCCTTGAGATGCAGTACCTTGAGTCGAAGTAGTACCTTCTCTTGCATCACTAGCTGCAGCCTCATCTCTAATAGCTTGAACAATCTCCATCATTGAACTAGTCAATGGAGTGTTCCTTCCAGTAAACAAATCACTCTTCCTAGCCATGAAGGTGAAGATCTTGGCTGGTTGTACCACAACATGTAGTAGACTTGAAGGCTTTGGTACATCTGGAAGTTGTTTATTCAAGAAGACTTTAATAAATCTTGGATACATCAACCAGCAAGATCCATGACAGATGTGAGATAGCATACCATCCAAAATTAGCCTGGAAAAATTGAAGATACGATTTGTTGCCAATCCCACCAGTGCAGATGCTATATTAGAGCCAAACTGCTCCCATGAAGTACTCTTAGAACTGATACAATGAAGAAGAACATGAACCAAGTACTTCCAATGCAGAGTAAATAAGGGCTTCTTAAATGTAGTTTCTGTTAAAGACCCTTCATATCCAATATCACGCAACGTATCCCAAAGAAGTTGTTTATCAAATCGAACAGCTCCTTCTTCATCATCAAATAATAGATCTTCTCTAATTGTAGCTTCACTAACCTTCACTATCCGTCCAGCAACCTTAGCCTGTATATAGGACACATCATTTTCCATATGAGCTCTAGCAGTCGCCCAAAACTGTTGGATCCATGGTTTAATAATGTCTGGTTCAACCAAAAGTGCATAACTAATTAGAGACCCCGTGAGAAAATCAATGATGTCATGGAATGCGACATTAGCTTCAGTTTTATCCAAATTCGCCACCATGTTGTGTTTGGAAACGGTGTTTCGGTTTGCCATTGATGGTTGTAAAAGTGATTGATTCAATGAATGAGTAATTGTTAGAGAGAGAGAAATATGGAAAAGATTGATACGAATAAATATGAGAGGAAAAATCAGAAAGTAGTTATTTATAGGTAGGATTTAAAAAATCACAGCCCATAATAACAAAGTTACCGTTATTTGAATTTACCCCTCTTTGTGACCGTTGGAATAGTACGTTGATAAGACAAGCAGTTCTTTCCACGTGTTCAGTACTTTCCAGAGCAGTACTTTTAGTGCAGTACTTTCATATGACAAAACAGCAGTACTTTTCCATCCTCTTCTCTATAATGACAAAAACTCCAAATAGGCATTGTAATGCCTCCCCTTAAGCAAAGCATAGGACTGTCTAACCAACTAACCAGTCCTCCCCTTAAATGTAGCTTAGTAATTAATCATTCCAATGCTTACCACCAAGTGATTGAAGCGTGAATCATCAAATCCTTTGGTGAGTAAATCAGCTACATTGTCATCTGTGTGAACCTTAACAACATTAATGAGCCTATGCTCATAACAATCTCTGATGAAGTGATGCCTAATTTGAATGTGCTTGGTCTTGGAGTGATAAACAGGATTCTTCACAATACAAATGGTACTCTCATTATCAATGTTGATAGGAGTATTCTTGAAGTTGAACCCATAATCCAAGAGTTGATTCTGCATCCACAAAACTTGTCCACAACAGCTTGCAGCAGCCACATACTCTGCTTCAGTGGATGATGTTGCTGCAATAGTTTGCTTCTTACATTGCCATGAGACTAATCTTCTTCCAAGATATTGACATCCTCCAGTGGTTGATCTTCTATCGTAGTTGTCACCTACATAATCACTATATGAAAAAGCTTCCAAGTGAAAAGGTGAATCCTTTGGATACCACAACCCCAACTTAGGTTGTTGTTTCAAATAACTAAAAATTCGCTTTACTGCATTCATATGGGAGACCTTAGGTGAGACTTGATATCTTGCACATAAACAAACAACAAACATGATATCAGGCCTTGATGCAGTTAACTACATAAGACAGCCAATCATAGATCTGTACAGCTTGACTTCAACAAGTTGACCATCTTCATCCTTGCCCAATGAGTTAATTGACTTGATAGGTGTAGTGACTGGCTTCATAGCATCAAAATTGAACTTCTTAAGAATGTCAGAGACATACTTATCTTGACTTATGAAAATTCCTTCCTTTGACTGTTTAACTTGAAGCCCCAAAAAGAATGTTAATTCACCCATAGAACTCATTTGAAATTCATGTTGCATCTGCTGCTCAAACTCCTTTACCATGGACTGTTTTGTAGCTCCAAAGATGGTATCATCTACATAAACTTAAACCAGCATGATATCCTTCTTATCTCTCTTGATAAACAAAGTCTTGTCTATAGCTCCCCTCCTATAACCTTGTTGCAATAAGAAAGTAGAGAGCCTTTCATACCAAGCTCTAGGTGCTTGATGAAGACCATAAAGAGCTTTAACAACTTTGTAGACTTTGTTAGGATGTGTAGGATCTTCAAAACTAGGAGGCTGTTTGACATAAACCTCTTCTGTAATAGTGCCATAGAGAAAGGCACTCTTGACATCCATTTGATAAACCTGAAATCCAATATATGATGCAAAAGCAAGGAATATTCGAATGGCTTCAATCCTTGCTACAAGAGCAAAAACTTCATCATAATCTACTCCTTCTTCTTGTCTGTAGCCTTGTGCAACTAACCTTGCCTTGTTCTTGATGACATTCCCTCTTTCATCTCTCTTGACTCTGAACACCCATCGTGTACCAATGACTTTCTTTCCATCTGGTAGATCACATAGTACCCAAACTTCTTGAAGTTTGAATTGAAGAAGTTCTTCTTGCATAGCTTCAACCCAACTTTCTTTAGTCAATGCTTGAGCTATATTCTTGGGTTCTTCTTAAGAGATAAAACAAGTAAACAGGCATGTTTGATGATCCTTGTGATTCAACCTGTTTTGTTTATAGAAAAAGCTAAGTACAGCATTGTGAGGTTTAGAAAAACCCTTAGCTTTGGTTCTTGTAAGCACTCCAGAGTTAGAAGGTCTAATGATTTGACTAGTAGGATGATTCTTATGAACTCTTAAGATAGGAGTTTGTGGAACTTCAACAGTATCATCCAAATTTGTGAAGTCAGCTCCTTCATTGGAATCTGAGAAAATACCTTCATCTTCAAATTCATCATCAGTGTCTTCTAAGCCAGGCATGGTAGGATCATCCAAATCATCCAAAGTGTTGTCAACAGGTGCAACAGTACTTTGATCTAAAGTACTGTTATCCAAAGTACTGTGAGAGAAATATGCAGTCATGTTCTTTTTCTTTGCTTCCTCATAAACTCTTCTTTGATCATCATCATAAGATTGTGCTACTACATCTTGAAAAATCATCATATTAAGCTCATCTTGAATAGCTTGATCTTCTGCAGACAATGTAGATTTTGGATCATCAGTACCTTTGTCCTTCTCAACAGTTATAGGTTCTTCATCAGGAACAACATTAGGTCTAATATGACTCCATGAATAATGTACTACAATTCATCTTCCTTGTGATCTACTTGATTTTCTTCTCTAACAGGTACATAATTCATAGAAGGAGTCAAAACCTCAAGATCAAACATCCAATCAGGACCTTTACCCTTCTGATTTTCTTGATCTTCTAAAAATTCAACATGAAGACAATCTTGAACCTTTTTGGTGACCCTGTTATACATTCTAAATCCTTTGCTATTGGTGCAGTACCCCAATAAGTATCCTTCTTCTGACTTGCCATCAAATTTGCCCAAATTATCAATTGTGTTGAGAATAGTCAGAGGGCATCCAAAAGGTTTCATAAAACAAATGTTAGGTTTGTTACCCATCAGCAACTCATAAGGTGTCTTCATCTGAGGTTTGGTAACTGATACTCTATTAAGCACATAACAAGCAGTACTTACAGCTTCAGCCCATAATTGAATAGGTAATAATGAATCTACAAGCATTGTTCTGGCTGCTTCAATCAAAGTTCTGTTCTTTCTTTTTGCAACACCATTCTGCTGTGGAGTTCTAGCAATACTGAACTCCCTCTTGATTCCTTTCTTAGCACAAAATTTATCCATAAGCTTGTTCTTAAATTCAGTCCCATTATCACATCTAATACCTCTTACTTTGAGTCTCAGTTGATTTTCAAGGGCTATTATTAGATCATGAATAGCATCAAAGGTGTCATCTTTAAATCCCAAGAAAAATACCCAACTAAATCTACTGCAATCATCTGTCACAACCAGACAATACTTCTTCTTGTTTAGAATAGCAACAGAAACAGGTCCAAACAAATCCATGTGCAGCAATTCCAAAGGTTCTCTGATAGTTCTTTCCTCAAGCTTCTTGCATGAAGCTTTGTGTTGTTTACCCTTCTTGCACGCCAAACATGAGTGATCATTCTTGTAAGTCTTTGAAGGTAAACCTCTAACTAAATTTCCTTTGACCAATTTGTTGATATTCTTAAAATTTACATGGCCCAATCTTCTATGCCACTGATGTGCTTCTTCAAGTTTTGCCTTTGCTACTAAACATGTAGCTCTTCCAGAAGAGTGAAGACTCTTCATATCCAGACTATACACATCATTGGTTCTTGGTACTCTCAGTATTACCAAGTTGTCATCAATAAGCTTGTAATCAGGGGAAAGAATGAGACATTCTGTGTCAGTGAATAACACAGGGTGCTTCTTATCACAGATCTGAGAGACTGAAAAAAGGTTGAACTTGAGCTCTTTCACATATCTAACATTCTCAAAATCTATGCTCCCTGCCTTAATAGTTCCTTTGCCTGTAATTCTTCCTCCACTAGCATCATTCCCAAATGCAACTCTTCCTGCACAATATGATCTAAAATCTGACAGAATATCTTTGTCTCCTGTCATGCTTCCAGAGCAACCACTATCCACAATAAGATGATCTTTAAGCTCCTCTTCTGGGTTGCCCTGCACAAAGATAAACGAGTTAATTAATTTTAGGAACCCAAGCCATTACTGACTTGTGTTCCCCTTGTGGAGTTACATACTTCAATTCTTTAGGTATGTAATTTCCACTGTCTTTAAGCACATGATCAATTATCTTTGGTTGGTCAAAAACTTGTGTTTGTTTTTCAATAAAAATCTCTTTTTCATCCAAGTTTTCTTTATTATTATCAACAAAAATCTCTGTGTCACTCTCATTTGTTGAAAGTACTGTTTGTTCCCCATCAGTACTTTCCTTCTTAACCCATTTGGTTTTAACTTATGGTGTAGAGTCCCTTGATCTAGCTACTTTCTTTGAGTTGTAACGCCTTCTAGCTTGATAGTAATTAGATCTCCTAGGGTTCCTATTCCAAAAGGTGTTTGGTGAAAACTGAGTAGTACTTTGAGAAAGTACTGTTTTTGGCTTAATAGTACCTTGGAAAGTGTTTGAAAGTACTGGGGGTTTTGAATAAGGTCTTCTCTGGTGAGGGTACCTATAGTATTGTGAGAAGTTGCTATGGTTAACCCTATGTGAATGATTCCAGACTGGTTTATTCTCTCTAGGCTTATGGTTGGTAGATCTGTTCTTTGGGAATTTGCTTAGGTACTCTGAGTGAAAGTCACAGTGCTTAATTAAATGATCAGAACTGTAACAAACAAAACACAATTTTTGACCTGTAATCCCAAAATTGCTTCTTCTATGTGTATGTCCAAACCTATCCTGTCTTCTATGTGAATGATGAGAATTATTATGACCAAAGTTATCCCAAAAAGGTTTAGCAGTATGGCGAAAAGGTTTCCTTGAAGGTACTGCTAAACGTCTAGCAGTACTTTGAGAAGAAGGTACTGCTTGACTCTTAACACTATCATCCTTAGGTTTTTCAACTGTTTCTTTTGAATTTTCAGAATTACATAGACCTGTATTAGTTTGACCAATAAGTTTTTCCTAAATTCTAGATTGTCTACTCCAAAACAAGAAACATCAGGCCTAAGTGGTTGAAAACTACCAGTGGGATGTGGGACTGCATGATAACCCTTGTCTTTCTTAAATTCAGGAGGTGTTTTACTAATTGATTCCTCATTACTAGATGTATCTACATAGTTAATGAGTTCATCATCACTAGTTGTTATATCCTCAAAATTACATTCATCCTGATCACTAGGTTAGTTTTCATTTGTACTACTAAAGTCCATGCCAAAACCTAGTCCAGTTTTAAGATAAGCTCTTTTCTACTTTTCAACAAAGCTAACATGTGAAAGACCAGATTTTCCCCAAGCAGCAAACTTTTCTAGCAATTCATCCCTTTCCTTAGTTATCTTTTCTAGTTCAGAGACCTTACATCCTAACTTCCATTCACTTAATTTTAATTGGTAATCCTGTTGTTCATACTTATCAGCCCAAGCCATTTCATTATTTTCATGTGTTATTATTTTGGCTTCCATTGACTCTAAAGTAATTTGATAGCCAGCTACCTCAGACCTAGCCCTTCTACACTTATCTCTTTCAGTCACATAATCATTAAGTACTTTTTGATAAAAGTCATGACACTTAGAACATACCTCAAAGATAGGGGGTGAACTTGGTGAAGTGGCTACCAAAGCAAGCAGAACAGGTTCATCTTCACACTCCATACTCCAATAAAAGATTCCTAGACCATCTCTGGAATCCAAAGCAGCAAATCCAGGTTCCTCATCAAAAGCTGTGCTCCAATCAAACTCTTCCATTGCCACCATACAGTAGGTTACTGGTTCATCATCAAACTCAGCACTCCAGTCAACCTCTGATAGATTCTCTTGAGCAACCAAAGCTTTTGTTTCAGTAATAGGAATTTCCTTTAGTTCAAGCTTTGGTTTCTCAGTCATCCTGTTTGCCTGATATTTAGCAAACCTGCATTCCCTTGCAAAGTGTCCAGTCTTCTGACAGTTAAAGCATTCAATCTTGGACTTGTCAAAAGTGATACCCTGTTTGGGTTTGAAGTCAATGCCTCTTCCTGTTTTCTTCATGAACTTCTTGATCCGAGCAGTGATCATAGCAACTTGCCACCTTATATCAATTTCTTCAAGAGCATCCTCTTCTATTTGTGAAAAATCTTCTTCATACGTAACAGGTAGAGTAGCTTGCTGAGCAAAGAATGAGCATACGAATTCATCAGAATGGATGGTGCTTGATGGTGATGATGTGGGGTTGGTCATGGTTGTGATAGAATGAGCAGGATAGCCAGTACTTTGAGCAACAGTACTTTGAGTAGGATAAGCAGTACTTTTAGTGGAAGTACTGCCTCTCTTTTCAGACGACACAAAAGCTATACTGTGAGACTTTGAACTTGTTTGGCCATTCATCTCATGCTCATACACCTTCAGATGGTTGTAGAGATCATCAAAGTCGATAGTGTCCAAACCAGGTTGTCCTCTGATCATAGTAGCAATTACATGCCATGTAGATGGCAAATTCCTTAAGAACTTCAGATTGGCATCTTCAACATATACCTCTGCCTTGTATAACTCTAGCATACTAAGGAGATTTTGGAATCTATCATAAGCAGCATCAAGACCTTCTCTTTCACCAATAGTGAAAGTTTCAAACTGTTGCTTCAACAGATTTCTGTGCATCTTCTTAGAAGCATCATTACCTCTAAACCTTGTCTTGAGAGCAGCCCATAACTGTTTTGCATCCTTAGCATCATGAAACTTGAGTAGGTGACCATCAGGAATAACAGACAATAGTATGTTGAGAGCCTTCTCTTGATTTCTTATTGTAGCAGCTGGCAAGATGGGTTTAGGTGCTTTAGGTTGTCCAGGAATGTCTACAGGTTCGTCCACAACTTCATTACCATTGACAATCACATTCCACAGTGCATGGTCTGTAATTGCAATATACTGCCTCATCTTCATGCTCCACAGATCGTATTCTCCCTTCTTGATGATTGGTATTCTGAGTGAGGTGATGGATGGGGGTGGTGCAGCTTCAGTCGACATCTTTAGGGATTGTTGTTAACTAGGTTTTGAGGGTTTCTTCTTAGTCGGAGTTTCCATACAAGCTCTTATACCACTTGATGGATCGATGTACTCTAACCAAACTAACTTATATAGCTTGTTAAGGGTTTAATAACCGCGGATAAATCCTAAGTTACTAACAATGAAACACTGAACAAACTCTATTAAGTATGCGGAATTTACTTAACAAAGCTAAGAAGAATTAACTTTAACTTTCAACGATTTTATTAATAACTCTGAACCTGCTTGTTATACAGATTCTTTAACAACTCTAAAACTCTAATATCGTACTTTTCTAAAAACAAAACGTATTCTCTAATGCCAACCTAGGGGTCCTTTTATAGGCTTAAGGATAACCCTAGTCGGTTTACAATTACAAACCTTGTACGACAAGTAATACTATACTAAGCTTTGAACATTCTAGAATTACAATATAATCCTTAACGCTTTTGCATATCAGTCCTTTAAGCATGCAGTACTTTGAGGAATCGAACAGTACTTTGACTTTATACTTTAGCAGTACTTTGACTTCAATACTTTAACTCTTCAACACTTTGACTCTTCAGCACTTTGACTTTCTATATCCCAACAAAAAGGTTAGGCTCAGAGGGGTTAACTAGGAGTATCTTGTACTAAAAATTAGTACATAGCAAGGGTGTGGAGTAATTACTTGACCAATGTAGCAAATGTAATTGAACATTGTCCTCAATGTTCTTAAAAGTACCAAAACTGATAACGGGAAAATTAAAAGAGATAAGAGAAACCAATACTCTCCGGACTTAGCTTGGTATGAATGATGAACGGATGTACGGTTAAATATTCCTCCAAGATAATAAAATTTTCTAATTATATGTCTTTTGTCCAATATAACATGTAATCAATAAAAAAACAAGCACGAAACCTCGCATAAAATAGGCGGTAAACACTATATATGATAAAAACTATCCTAGAAAGCAAATAACGTATAATGCTTGCAAAATAAATTTTCAAAGAAACCCGAAAAATTTAAAAATTATGTAAATTTTCAAAAATTATGTTTTGACAGAAAAACAAAAATCTATAAATCTTTTTGCTACAGTGCCTGACGCCGTCAGGTATGACCTGACAGATTTTTAAGTTTTGTTTCCTGGAAAATTTCTGGAAAAATCTAACTTTTAAAATCTGTATTATCCACTATAACTTGATACAAGCATTTGACACAAACCAACACACAAATATGATAGAATATATGTTCATCATAAATTGGAAATTCTCATGTAAGAATTTCCTTCTATTAAACAAATATAAACTTCCCTACACTATTATTTTGTAAATACCTTTAGATTTGATTAAGACGAAGTTAAAAACAAAATAAAGCATTTTCACAACTTTATAAGAAACATAAAAATTTAAGGAATTATGATGAAACATATATGATGTGCTACGTGTGTACAAGTTTTAAATTTATAAAAGGTGAATTACCAATATTACCAATAACACATACGAGCAAGTATCCTCGTCCGTTATAGCAAGATTATGAAGGTAAGTCGGGATCGTTCGAGGGGATTTGAGTGAATCTAAACACAAGTTTGAATCAAAAGAGTCTATCGAAAACATATAACGAAGCAACTAGATATAATGAAATTCAGATGATTAAAAACTACACTTGCTTAAACTAGTTTCATATCATAGATTAATGTGATTGTGTTAACCTCTTAACATGTTGGTTATGATAATTAGTTGGAAGACTAATCTATTGTTCTTACAAGTTAAACCTTCGTCAAGATTTTAGTTCATAAAAACAAGCATTACGTTTAACCAATCAATTCAAGATCAATTCAAGTTTCACAAGACTACATACATAAACTTAAACACAAAAACATCCATTTGTTTCATCAAATTGCTTAAGAAATGGTCAATACAAAAGGTAACCGATCATAGACAAAAGGCTACAATTGATTCTCAACAACTAATCTTATGACCGTTTAGATGTATCCAACCAATCCAATTTGATAATCAAAAAGCGTTTCTATTACAACCACACCTTAGTTCCTTTGTATAATCAAGAATAATGGGTAAAAACAATCATCCATAGACAAAATGATTATGACTAGTTGAATAACAATAAGTTCTTTCGACCTCTACGATTACTATCAATTAGCCAAACTTGATTAACAAATGTCACTACGAAACTTTAGCAAAATTGGATCTTAGAATCAACTTGAAATTGAATTAAAACATGTTAACACAATCACTAACTAATCATATGATAATCAACATCATTTAAGCAAGTGTATAAAGAAACTAGCCACTCATAGCAAACATGAACATAAACTCAGAACTTTGAACATTAGAAAACATGATTAAAAGTCTTACAATGCTTGGAACAAGATTACAAATGGTGAAGTAATGATTCCTAAAGTATTGGGGTAGACTTCTTGGTGATTTGGCCTCCAAATGTGGAACTTCTGGAACTCCAAACTTCCCTGGACTTCTAAGGACGAATTTGAGAGCTTAAAGCTTTGTTTGATGAGTAGAGAGATTTGTATATGAAGTGTGTGTCATATGCTCACAAATGGTCTCTAGTTATACTAATTCCAAAGCCTAGGGTATTAATTGCTGAACTTGGCCTCCAAGGAGTAAGGAAGGGACTAGAATACACCAAGAGAAGGACCTAGAATCGTTTGGATGCAAAGGGGAAACTTAGTGATGAAGATTTGGCAGATGCAGCTTCTCCAACCGGATCGGTTATATGACCAACCGATCCGGTTGGTCTTCTACAAAAGGGGCCAACCGTTCCGGTTGCGGGTGGCGACCGAACGGTTGGTGATGGTCATTTGGCGTTTCTGGTCATATTCCAACCGATCCGGTTGCACTTGCAACCGATCCGGTTGGATTTCCTGAGATACGGAAACTTGATCTTTTCTTTTCTTTATCTTGTAGAACTTGGTTCTTCAATCGCTATGGTCTTCAAAAGTCCTTGAGATACTGATTTATGCCTCACTTTAACGGGAATCTTTTATTTGCTGAACATTTCTTTACTTTCCTTCCGTTTCCCTGCACTTGGTTATAAACACTAGAAAAACATCTTTTGATGCGTTTAAGCACTATAATCACGTAAATATAACCAAATAACATATATAAAAGCACACATAACGCTACTAAAAACATGCACAATATGAGCGTTATCAAATTCCCCCACACTTAAACTTTGCTTGCCCTCAAGCAAATCTAGGAAAAACATCCACTGGTACAAGATCGTGATTATGAAAAATGTGATGCAAATCAACCAAGTATAAATACGAGAGAAGATTCATCAATTATGCTTTATAAAGGTCAAACATCAAGATGTTTGACAATATCCAATGATTTTCTTGCATGATTAACATTTCAAAACACCTCACGAAAAAGGAACGAAATATAATTCACTCAATCACTCATTTTTAGTGGAGTAAAAAGATAAATCAGACTCATTGCTCAGTCATGATTAGATTATTACCATAAGCTTGTACAAGAAACAAAATTCCACCGACGTGGCGTGAGCACCAAGTAAAAACATCTAAAGAGGACGTTTATTTGGGTTATAATGATATGGCTAGGGGTTAAGGGTATGGATAAAGCATGGGAATGTTTATGAAATTGGTGTTAAAATAAAAATGAAATCAAGTCTAATACCCGTGTTGCTAGCTACCAAACATTCCACGAACCAAATAAATGATTATAGCTTCAATTTCTTCTTTTCCGCTTTCCACAGCTTTTTGCTTTGCCATGACAATTGTTCTTCGATCATAGCACATTGGCTATTATTTCCATACTTTCAACACTTTTTTTCTTTCAACACTTTTTTTTTAACATATAACATAACGCATGGCTCAATCAAACTCACAGGATGTGGTACTCATAATCATTTGAACAATCTTCACTTTCCAGGTGACTAGCAACCAACCGTTTAGACATTGATACGGGTTAGGCTAAGGTTTAAAGTGTAAAATCTTTTTGTATTTTCTGGGTGAAGCAAAAATGAAAAGGATGGCTCAGAGGGTGTAACTAGGGGTATCTAGTGCTAAAAATGAGCACTACAAATGGGTCCATGTGGTGGTTAACTAACCAATGCGGTTAGCTAATATATCATTAGATGTAAAATGGAAGGCCATTTGGGTTAAATCCTAAGGTGCCTCTTTATCACACGAATTCAGTTATATCGCACGAATGCAATCTCACTGCGGTCTGGTAATGATTTACAAGTACAAGTTCTATAATAAATAAAATCACCGGCACACTCATAGCAAAAGATCCAAGCATAAAAGATGTATGATGTTTATGAAATAGGCTCAAATCCTCACAATTTAGTGGAAAAAGGATATAATATGTGCTAGCAAATGTTTATCGATCCCAAAATGGATTGCATTAGTAATCGGAACACATCTCAAAGTTTCAACTATTACCAGTTTTACCAGTGGTTTGATCCAGTTATCTAATAGATAATCCTAAAAGTGTGAAAACAACTAGATCACAAGGGCAAACAAAATTTAAAATTTAAGCATGAAAACTCTAATTTTTCCTATTCACCCCCCCCCCACACTTAAGTTAGACATTGTCCTCAATGAAAAACGATCTTCAAAGTATAGAAATAGGGAAAATGGAGATGAAACCGGCTATGTCAACGAGTTTATCAGCTTAAAATTCTTTTCTTCATTCCTAGCGTCCATATGGAGAAATCATTACCTGCACACAATCTTATAAGCAAACAAAAGGTTTTATTAAAAGGTGGCACCCCCCACACTTAAGTTCAACCAAAGGTTTAAAATTTGGGGAGTGACCACAGAAAATCAAATCTGAAACACACGGGTTGCCTCCCGAGAAGTGCTTGTTTTATTACCGAGTCATCAGCCTGACTCGAATCTTCCCGAATTCACTTGGCCACAAGAGCAGCCTTGAACATTTTGAAAAGTTCGGGGATATACATGAATTCTTCACCAGTAGCTTCAATATCGTCCCAGACGAACTCAGCAGATGGTTTCCATGGAACAATTTGTGGGATTCTTCCTGGAAATGGTGCTACAAAGGTGATATTTTCGAATTCAGTTTCTGGGGAAACTGTTGCAACTGAAACTTCATTTGTTTGCTCCTTGTCGTAATATAACTTGATTCGGTGCACATTAACAATGAAACTTCCACCCTGTTTGTCATAGAGTTCGACGTACCCGGATGGATATCCATGTTTAACGATATATGCTCCAAACCACTTTGGTTGTAATTTAGGAGCTTTGAATTTGAATTTCATGTTAAAAAGTAGAACATTATCTCCGGCTTTGAATTCTTTTCGAACTCATAGCTTTTTATCGTGATAAGCTTTTGTTCTAGCTTTATACAGTTTGGAATTCTCATAAGCTCGGAGTCTAAATTCTTCGAGTTCGTGCAATTGCAGGAATCTCTTTTCTCCAGCTATTTTGAGATCGGTGTTACAGTTTCTGAGAGCCCAATAAGCACGATGTTCAACTTCGAACGACAAATGACAAGTCTTTCCATACAAGAGTCTGTAAGGAGTTGTGCCAATTGGAGTTTTATAAGCCATACAAAATGCCCACAGAGCATCGTCAAGTTTCTTTGCCCACACTAAAGGATTGTCCTTCACTATTTTCTCTAGTATCCTTTTGAGAGCTCTGTTGGTATTTTCAACTTAACCACTGGTTTGTGGATGATAGGCCGTCGCGAATCGGTGATGAACTCCATATCTTTTCATGGTTTTTTCCATTTGTTGGTTACAGAAATAGGTTCCTCGATCGCTTATCAAAGCCTTGGGAATTCCATAACGAGTGAAAAGGTTTTTGAGGAAATTAACAACGACACGAGCATCGTTCGTTGGTAAAGCTTCAGCTTCTGCCCATTTGGACACATAATCTATAGCAACAATAATGTATTCGAATTTGTGGGATTTAGGAAAAGGTCCCATGAAATCTATTCCCTAAATATCGAATATTTCACACACTTGAATGCTTGTTAATGGCGTTTCATCTCTTCGAAAAAGATTGGTGGTTCTTTGACAAGCGTCACAATTTTGAACAAGTGTGTGTGCTTCTTTGAATATTGTTGGCCAATAGAATCTAGCATCAAAAACGTTTTTAGCTGTGGTGGAAGGACCATAATGTCCCCCAGTTGGGCCATGATGACATTCGTCAAGAATTTTGCGGGTTTCGGAACCAGAAACGCATCTTCGGATCATTCCGTCAGGACACATTTTGAAAAGATATGGCTCTTCCCAAAAATAGTATTTCAGTTCCGAAAAGAATTTGCTTCTTTGAGCATGAGTTAGACCTTTTCTGAGAATTCCTCCTGCAAGGTAGTTCGCAAAGTCAGAAAACCAAGGATCGTCAGTTCCATCGATGGTCATGAGAGTTTCATCGGGAAAATAGTCATCGATTTCCTCTTCTTTTAACTCCTGAAGATCGGGGTTTTCAAGACGAGATAAGTGATCAGCAGCAAGATTTTCTGCTCCTTTCTTATCTTTGATTTCGATGTCAAATTCTTGGAGTAGAAAAATCCATCGAATAAGACGTGGTTTAGCATCTTGCTTGGTGAACAGATACTTGAGCGCTGAATGATCGGTAAAAACGACTGTTTTTTAGAGCAAGAGGTATGATCGGAATTTGTCGAATGCGAAAACGACGGCCAGTAATTCTTTTTCGGTGACGGTATAATTTTGCTGAGCACTATTCAGTGTCTTGCTAGCAAAATATATAGGCCGAAAATGTTTTCTTTCACGTTGGCCTAAGACGGCTCCAACAGCAAAATCGCTTGCATCGCACATAAGTTCGAAGGGTAGTGACCAATTAGGTGTAACCATGATCGGAGCACTAGTAAGTTGAGATTTCAGTGTTTCGAAAGCTTTTATGCAATCAGCATTGAAGTCAAAGATAGATTCTTTCTCAAGAAGTTTTGTCATCGGACGAGATATTTTTGAAAAATCTTTGATAAATCGGAGGTAAAAACCAGCATGTCCTAAAAAACTTCTAACGGCTTTGACGTTAGTTGGTGGTGGAAGTTTCGAGATGACATCGACCTTTGCTTTGTCTACTTCCATTCCTGCACTGGAGATTTTGTGGCCAAGCACAATTCCTTCGGTTACCATAAAGTGACATTTTTCCCAGTTAAGGACAAGATGTGCAGCTTCGCATCTATCAAGCATTTTATCGAGATTAGAAAGACAATCTTCAAATGAGTCTCCAAAGACTGAAAAGTCATCCATGAAAACTTCCATGGAGGTTTCTAGCATGTCTTGGAATATGGCGATCATACACCTTTGAAAAGTCGCAGGTGCATTGCAATGACCAAAAGGCATACGCCGATATGCGTAGGTTCCAAAAGGACAAGTGAAAGTGGTCTTTTCCTGATCGTTAGGATCGATAGGAATTTGGAAATATCCTGAAAATCCATCGAGGAAACAAAAGAATTTATTTCCTGCCAGTCTTTCAAGCATTTGATCCATGAACGGGAGTGGAAAGTGATCTTTTCTGGTGGCTTTGTTTAACTTACGATAGTCAATACAAACGCGCCAGCCTGTGACAGTTCTAGTAGGAAATAATTTATTTCGCTCATTAGTCACAACCGTCATTCCTCCTTTCTTGGGAACACAGTGAACAGGGCTTACCCAAGGGCTATCCTCAATTGGGTAAATGATTCCAGCATTGAGAAGTTTTATGATTTCCTTTTTAACAACTTCTTTCATGTTGGGATTGAGTCGACGTTGACGTTCTACCACAGGTTTAATCCCTTCTTCAAAATTGATTTTGTGTTTGCAGAAATTAGGACTAATTCCTGGGATGTCGGATGTTTTCCAAGCGAAAGCTTGTTTGTGATTTTTGAGGACAGAAACTAAACTTTATTTCTCATTATCCTCGAGCAATGAACATATGACTACTGGAAGAAGTGAGTTTTCCTCCAAGTAAGCATATTCAAGATGATCTGGGAGAGGTTTGAGTTCGAGATCTGTGGGTGGTTCTTCGATAGAGGATTTAATTCGCATCTCGTCATTGAAAGTTATTTCTTCAAAATTTTCTTCCTCTTCCTCCATTTCTTCTTCTTCTGAGTTATCTCCTTCGAATTATACCTTCATGCAATCATCAAACTCTTTGTCATAATCTGTTTCATTGATTTTTTCAGAAGTAGTCATGAATGGATCGGATTCGTTAAGTAATGCATCCAATTCTTCATCAGTGACTTCATCAATAATATCGATGTTAAAACAAGTGTCATCACTGGAATGTAGGTAGCGCATCGCTTTATCGATTAGAAAACTGATTCGATCTTCCCCAACTCCAAGGTTGAGTTCTTTTCCTTTCACTTTGATGATCGCATCAGCGGTATTTAGGAAAGGTCTTCCTAAGATGAGTGGAACTTTACTATCTTCTTCCATTTCCAAGATTACAAAGTCCACGGGAAAAATAAATTTACTAACTTGAACAAGTATATTCTCGGCGATTCCCACAGGATATTGATAGGAATGATTTGCTAATCGAATGCTCATTTTTGTTGGTTTCAGGCTGTTGTTGCACAACTTGGAATACAGCGAATAAGGCATCAAATTGATACTTGCGCCAAGATCGGCCAAAGCATCACATTTAACATTATTCCCGAAAGTACATGGAATAAGAAAGCTCCCAGGATCTCCGAGCTTTGGTGGGATCTTGTTTTGGACAATAGCTGAGCATTCTTCGTTAAAGAAAGTAGCTGATATTTGCTCAAGCTGGCTTTTGTTATTAAGAAGTTCTTTCAAAAATTTCTCGTAATTGGGCATTCCGGCTAAGACATCAACGAGAGAAACATTGAGTCTAACCTCTTTAATTATTTCAATAAACTTCTTATAACGTTCTTCCATCTTTTCTTTCTTCAGGCGTTGAGGATAAGGAAATTTTGGTGTATACGCCTTGACGGATGGAATGTTTTTCTTTTTGGTGGTTTGAGTTGTGTTTGGTTCCTCAGTTTCATCCTCACTATCAATGGTGACAGGAGTATTAGGATTTGGTGGTGGATCGTACGTGAGACCACTTCTTGTGAAGACCGCATTGATATGCTCATTTCTTGTTTGTGGTGGACGGTACGTTTTATCATTTGATGGTTTTGGGTTGGATTGGGTATTACTTGGTAATGAACCAGATGGTCTAGAGGAATGTTGGTCAGAAAGTCTGCCAAACTTGTTTTCAAGATCTTGGATAGATGCTTGATGATTTTTCTGTCCTTGCTCAACTTTGGCTTTGAGGTTGAAAAATTGATTTTTGATAAAATCATTTGAAGATTTTTGAGCAGCTATGAATTCTCTCATGGTTTTCTCGAATTCGG
Organism: Chrysanthemum seticuspe; assembly: GCA_019973895.1. NCBI lineage: Eukaryota > Viridiplantae > Streptophyta > Magnoliopsida > Asterales > Asteraceae > Chrysanthemum > Chrysanthemum seticuspe. The sequence continues at coordinate 139,384,386 of BPTQ01000008.1, forward strand.
TTTCTTCCATCTTTTTGTCGGGGTTTTATGGTGGTGGATCGTCAGTTCGTCGTTGAGAATCACGGTTGTCATCCCTTGGTCGTCGATCTTGCGAATTTCCAGAATTTTGACCGTAATAATTACTACGATATCCTCCTCCACGGTATCCTCCTTGAGCGTAACTCGCTTCTGCTTCCTTCGGTCCACCCATAGGTTTATCGTCGCACTCGGACGATGGATGATTTCCTCCACAATTGTTGCATCCGTCGCATTTCCTTCATTTCATCTTTGATATCTTTGTACTGTGAGTCGGTTTTTGAGGTTAACGCTTCCATTTTCTCCATGAGTTTTGAGGTGTCGGTGTTTTCAACAAAAGCAATAGTTTTTCAGAGAGGTTTAGTTTTGGAATCTTTGGACCAATCAAGTTTGAGAAGTACTCGATCTTCGAGCAATTGATGTGCATCGTTGGAAGTCTTATAGAGAAAAATTCCTCCAGCATCAAGGATGCCTTGAGAGATTTCATCTAGTCCATGGTAAAAGATTTGGATAATGGTTCCTTTGGATAGTCCATGTCCATGACAACTACGAAGCAAATCTTTCATTCGAATCCAAGCTTTGACAAGTGATTCCTTTGGGTTTTGGGTGAAAGCACGAATTTCTCCCATTAATCGATCAAACATGGCAGGTGGAAAGAATCGGCTTACAAAAGCTTTCCTCATCTCCTCCCAAGTATTGATGATTCCTGGGGTCAATTCATTGTACCATACTTTAGCATCTCCGGCGAGTGATGATGGGAAAAGTTTGAGTTTGATGGCATTGACATCGGTGTTGCCGTAACGGAACATGCCGCAAATTTTGATGAATTCGGCAATGTGCTTGTGCGGATCGGCCCGCGCACGGCCATCGAATTGACGGTCTTTGATCATAGAAAGGTGATGTCCCTTCACGGTGAAGTTGTCACCAAGATTGACAGCAACAATAACACTTTTGAGGGTTGGTGCTACGGCTCGGTTGGTTCCCCACATGGGTTAATCGTCCGCCATGGGGAAAGGTAAATTGGTGAAAGGGTTGTAAACAACTTTGGCTTCTACGAGGTTATCAAATGGTGGGTTTGGTACTCTTGGTACACGATTTTCCAATGGTATGAAAAGTGTTCTTCTTCTTCTTCTTCGAATCAAACGTTCGGGGTTGGTAAGAGGTGTAATTGGTTCTATTCCCGCTGCTCGTGTGTTCATACAATGTCCTAGAGAATCCAGCCAATATCTAAACACACGGACAAACAACGAAAAAAGTTTTTCTGGGTCAGATTGGGTAACTGGATCGGTTGCGGGTTGCGACCGATCAGTTAGACTAGTTGAGTTATGGGTAAAATCGTAACCGATTCGGTTGAATGACAACCGGATCCGGTTAAGGTTTCTGAGAGAAAAATTTTGGTTGAATCGACTGAGGGAAATTCAAAAACTTGCTGAAACACAATCAAATCCCCGGCAGCGGCGCCAAAAACTTGATGTGTTACGTGTGTACAAGTTTTAAATTTATAAAAGGTGAATTACCAATATTACCAATAACCTATACGAGCAAGTATTCTCGTCCGTTATAGCAAGATTATGAATGTAAGTCGGGATCGTTCGCGGGGATTTGAGTGAATCTAAACACAAGTTTGAATCAACAGAGTCTATCCAAAACATATAACGAAGCAAATAGATATAATGAAATTCAGATGATTAAAAACTACACTTGCTTAAATTAGTTTCGTATCATAGATTAATGTGATTGTGTTAACCTCTTAACATGTTGGTTATGATAGTTAGTCGGAAGACTAATCTATTGTTCTTACAAGTTAAACCTTCGTCAAGATTTTAGTTCATAAAAACAAGCATTACGTTTAACCAATCAATTCAAGATCAATTCAAGTTTCATAAGTCTACATACATAAACTTAAACACAAAAACATCCATTTGTTTCATCAAATTGCTTAAGAAATGGTCAATACAAAAGGTAACCGATCATAGACAAAAGGCTACAATTGATTCTCAACAACTAATCTTACGACCTTTTAAATGTTTCCAACACATCCAATTTGATAATCAAAAAGCGTTTCTATTACAACCACACCTTAGTTCCTTTGTATAATCAAGAATAATGGGTAAAAACAATCATCCATAGACAAAATGATTATGACTAGTTGAATAACAATAAGTTCTTTCGACCTCTACGATTACTATCAATTAGCCAAACTTGATTAAAAAATGTCACTACGAAACTTTAGCACAATTGGATCTTAGAATCAACTTGAAATTGAATTAAAACATGTTAACACAATCACTAACTAATCATATGATAATCAACATCATTTAAGCAAGTGTATAAAGAAACTAGCCACTCATAGCAAATATGAACATAAACTCAGAACTTTGAACATTAGAAAACATGATTAAAAGTCTTACAATGCTTGGAACAAGATTACAAATGGTGAAGTAATGATTCTCAAAGTATTGGGGTAGACTTCTTGGTGATTTGGCCTCCAAATGTGGAACTTCTGGAACTCCAAACTTCCCTGGACTTCTAAGGACGAATTTGAGAGCTTAAAGCTTTGTTTGATGAGTAGAGAGATTTTTATATGAAGTGTGTGTCATATGCTCACAAATGGTCTCTATTTATACTAATTCCAAAGCCTAGGGTATTAATTGCTAAACTTGGCCTCCAAGGAGTAAGGAAGGGACTAGAATACACCAAGAGAAGGACCTAGAATCGTTTGGATGCAAAGGGGAAACTTAGTGATGAAGATTTGGCAGATGCAGCTTCTCCAACCGGATCGGTTATTTGACCAACCGATCCGGTTGGTCTTCTACAAAAGGGGCCAACCGTTCCGGTTGCGGGTGGTGACAGAACGGTTGGTGATGGTCATTTGGCGTTTCTGGTCATATTCCAACCGATCCGGTTGCACTTGCAACCGATCCGGTTGGATTTCCTGAGGTACGGAAACTTGATCTTTTCTTTTCTTTATCTTGTAGAACTTGGTTCTTCAATCACTATGGTCTTCAAAAGTTCTTGAGATACTGATTTATGCCTCACTGGAACGGGAATCTTTTATTTGCTGAACATTTCTTTACTTTCCTTCCGTTTCCCTGCACTTGGTTATAAACACTAGACAAACATCTTTTGATGCGTTTAAGCACTATAATCACGTAAATATAACCAAATAACATATATCAAAGCACACATAATGCTACTAAAAACATGCACAATCTGAGCGTTATCAATATATATGACTCAAACAAACAAATAAAATAAAAACATCCAACGATTAAAATCATGGTTGCCGCCTAAGAAACGCTTGTTTTTGTTTGAGTCACGAGCCTGACTCTACCCTTATTTAATGGATATAAAGGAGTTTTTCCCTACACTTAAGATTTAGTGTAGGTGATAGTAGCGATACACACCATTTTGTTGGAACAAAGCCATATGATGAGAGATTGGTGGTTGAATTATATGCTTAATAGGGGGTGCTTCTTTCATCTTAACCTTAGCTAATTCATTTGGGCCAAAGGGTTAATCAAAATTTTCTCCTAAAAAGGGATCATCTTCTATTAACTTCGAGAGATTCCTAGCTAGGAATCCATCTTGATCTAATAAACCCGATTTAAACCCATAATGTTTTTTGTGATCAATCATAAATGTGCTATGTAAGTTTGTAAGGTTATGTTTCACTCCTATGTTCGCTTCCACTCCACATGTCTACTACCTTTATCCTAAAACTACTCAAATTATATGGTTTAATGGGTGAATCGGGGCCTATTTCAATTCCTAAATTCACATCTAAAAATGAAAAATTGGATAACAGGTTTGTTTGAGGATTCGGTTCATCAAAATTAGGAACTTCCCTAGAACTAAGAGAAATTTTATGACTACAAGTATTCAAACCAACTTCCTCCAATTTTGTTTGGTCCAAAGGTTCTACTTTAATTGGGGTTTCTATAGTCTCTTCTACTTCTTTCGGGTAAGTTACGGACTTGTGGGGTACTCGGCGGGCTTGGATTTTCTACTATATCCTCCATCTTATATAGATCACCAGATGTGTTTGAGTAAAATCAAACCCCAACATACACCTAAGTATCTCAATACTAACATTTTCATCCCCAAACAAACATCTTTCTTGATCTTTTAAATTTGTTATCAATTGATCCGTAATGACGTTTGTTGGGTTGTCCCATTCATAATCATATTGGGCTAAATACTCAATGATTTCCCATGCCTCTTCAACATTTAATTCCCTATATTTCCCATCTTCTGCATGCTCAATGTCCACTTACATATAATGGTCGATACAATGGTAAAATATTTGAATTTGGGACCATAAATCGAAGCTATGATAAGAGATTTTTTGGAGTAAATATTTGAAATGAGTTCATGTGTCATAGAGAGATTCATCTCGATATTGTTGAAATCTAAAGAGGTCATTTTTTACTGAAGGGGTTGGATTTCGTGGTAGGTAGTATGGTGAATTCGCGTTCTACATAATGGCTAACAGAATAGTAGATGAAATTTTTCATCAAAAAAGACACAAACAAAAGATAGACTATGACAAAGCTAATAAATTAAAAAAAAATCTCACTTGATAGGAATCTAGTGAGTAGACCTAATCGAGATAGAAATCGAAACCTAAACTATTCCCCAACAGCGGCGCCAAAAACTTGGTGTGGATATTGTAAACACACTAAGTTTTTGTAACAATTCACATTTTCAAGTTGCTATTCATCCTTGTATTTTTACTATTCATTCTTGTGTTTTTATTTTACTTATTTATTGTCATAATTTAACATACATTCATAATGACAAGAGAGTTTAATACTTGTCGAGTTATCATTAAAACGTACGTCGAATTTACTGAGAACTGGTTTAGCAAAACCAAGTCTACAATTTACGTTTTGGTCTAAACGTCATTTAAACTATAAGAACCTAAAACTCGGACTTACATTTCTAATACGTATTTAAATTAACCCAAGTTTCTAAATAATTTAGTTAGCAACATAACTATATATTAAACGTATAAATACACAATACGAAACTTAAAACTTAGTTATGGTAAATAGATCGAACCTAAACTGTGATAAACAACATACACTTTTGTCTTCCTAAGCCTATACACATTTTAGGTCGCATATGATTATACACCTACTCTAAGTAACATATAAATTAGCACACCCTCCTAAATGGTCATATCACACGTCCATAAGTCATGTTCTAGAACCGGTTATATTTTCTTTGTACACACTTTGAATCATGGATAAGCACAAGTGAATTTTGGAAAGGATTAAGGTGGATTAAATCTCCCTAAGAATCGGCATTCCCATCTATACTTCCAATCCCCACTTATATCACAAACTGTATTTCAGATTTCACTCTCTCATAAAACCTAAAACAAAAACAAAGTAGCAGCATTCCAAAATATAAACACACGCTTTGCCATCTATACTTCCGAGCCGTATATTATTTTCTCCCTCCCATCTTCTTTGTGTCGACCCAAAAACCAAAAAACACACACCATTGTCCTTTGTTTTGCTGCCAAGAAGAGAGGAAGAAGAGGACGATTATGGTTTGATTTGCAGCCTTCCTATTCGTCATAGCATCCATGGTTCTCATTCATTACAACCGTCATATTCAATCTAGTTGTGTTCCAGTTTTTTTGTTTCTCGGTTAGCAGCCAGGGTACCATCATAATCCTCTTTTGTTTTCTATTCATTCGACATTCTTATGACACATAATCTCAAGTTAAAACATGCCATACAAACTATAATAATCATGCTAATGTAACCTTTGATTTGCCTCATTAAATTGGTAATACGAATAACATATATGCATGCCACAAGAAATCATAGAAGAAAACCTTATATAATATGTTATTATAACCTTTCAACCCATGGTTTAATGGATGTCTAGACCTAATAGTTTTTACAGCCTATGTATTGTCGATAAAACCCTTAGAAAAACATTAATTAAGCATATATCACACAGGCTACAAATTTGAAAAACCTTACATGTTATTAACGAGTTAGAGTTAGGGTTTGATAGGGTTTATGATGGTGTGATCTTTGTCTGATAATTTGAATATGTTAAGATGATGTTAGAAACATGTTTCGTGAATTATAAGTTCTTGTGTGCGTTTATATAATTGAAACTTGTTAAATGATGGATTAAAAACGGATTTCTGGAAATGGACAGCTTTGTAGGTCGATTTGGCGTGAGTTATAAAATAAGTTTAATAAGTGTTGGAGTCTTGATTTTTCCTTGTAAAACTTTTTGTATGCCTTAATTAAGTTTTCTAATTGGTTTGGATGAATTTGGAGTTGTTTAGGTCGTGTTTCTGAATTTTATGAAATCATGTGCCAAAGCTGAATTCTGAGAACTTAATATCAGTCATGTTTTTGATTTTTCATTTTCATACAAAGGGAGTTAAGAGGTCTCCTTTTACAGGGTTTATAAATAAGATATATGTGACGTTTTGAAATTTTTGGGGATTTTTTTGAAGTATTAAAGTGGGCCTAATTAACGTAAAATATTGGGGTATACCTTCTATGCACTTTCTGTATAGGTATGTAAATATGAATTTTTAAACCATACTTATGCTTGAAATAAATTTTGGATTTTTTTTGAACATACTTAACTGATATGGGAATACCAGGGAATTTTCTCAGAATTATTGGAGTTCTTTTGATGGGTCGTTAAGTTCCTATGAAACTGGTCCAGACTTGAATTAAAGAATAAAAGATACTATAAGTATGATAACAAGTATAAGACCTATAAAATTAAGAGAAGCTTATGAAATAAATAAGCTTGTGATATGTGAATGTAATTTTTGTATATTCCGTGAAGAGGAAGTGATTTGTCTCTTGTGATCCTTTTCTCATTTGCTTGCTTTGCATAAGGTACATATATTCCATCCTTTTTCTGTAAGGACATCCACTGGTATCGTTACCCGTTATTGCTATTGATTTCCGTTCTGCTATCTGATTGATATCCGTTTTGATGTTCGTTTTGACATTTGATTTGCTATCTCATTCTGATATTCGTTGGTTATCTGTTTGATATGTTTCAGTTCAGTATTTGACATGATATGCTTTAGTTCAGTATTTGATATGATTGATTTGATATGACTATGATTGCTCTTGTATTGGCCAGCTTCTGTATCTGTATTCCTAGCCATGGACATGTCATTGAGGAACCGGTGGCATGACACTATCTAGGGCGGTGTGATTAGTCACCAACGATCCTATTTTTGTAAATGCTATATAACACTTTTGCCATTATGATTATCTGATTATGTATGCTAGCCTAGAGCTAGTGTATGTACTACATTGTTTTTCATGGAGTGTAGGATCCTTATTTTATTGTGTTAGATGATTCGGGTGGTCTTGGGAGATCAAAATACATGTTTGCCATTAGAGAGAGAAAGTTAGAGAGAGAGGGTGTTCTTGCTAGAGGTTTACACAAATGTTGAATATTAGATTATTGAAGAAGCACCACCCCTTCCATGGATGGAAGGGGTATTTATACTTACAAATACACGACCTCCTATCGGCCTGTGGATCAGGGATACAGTGGGTAATGACCCGTCCTTCCTCCACGGTGTTGCTCTAAACTAAATAACTAACTAATAAAACAGTAAATAACGATATGTCTACGAGCTAACTTATGCTAGATTATATTTGGGGTGACCGACTCTTCACTATGGAATTTCTAATTCCTAACAATCTCCCCCTAAGGGAGGTCACCCCATATTTTACATTTCGAATCCTAGCATTCTATTTAATCTTCAGTCTTGAGCTCGTAGACATTAATTCTTCAACATCTGCATCTTTGTGCTTTTGCAGTGATTCTTTAAAGTCTGATAACTTTGTACTTTAAGTGGAGGCCTTTATACTGATCCACATCATTGATGATCTTCGAGCTTTAATTGAGATCATCAGTCACAGTAAATCTCTGGATCACCATTTATTGTGTTGCCATCATGTGAAGTTGTGACTTTCGGACCGACATGCTCACACATTCTGGATCATGACATCTTTCCATCAGAGTAGCGGAAGCTTTACTGGTTCATGATATTTGTAGCAGCGTAGCAGAAGCATAGTATAAAAATATCAGAACCAGGTTATGTAGATATGCACCAGTCATGATTTCTTCAATTAAGTGTGGATGCTGTGAGCATGCGGCTTTGGATTGACCGCTCAATTCAGATCAACTGCAACCGTCCAAATGTACCTACAAACAACAGTTAGCAATAAAACACACGAAAGTGTCTTTGATCACTTTCGTTGAATTGAGGTACACGGCCCACGGTTCCCCGTTGATCAGTACAAGTACTGCCTGTGATCAGGTAGGATTCCTAAGAATCTCCTTGACAGGGTTTCGCAGCTGCTCTAGCCGTTCTCAAACCAGAACGTCTCAAAGAAGACAACACGGAGTGAGTGAACCAGCAAATTGAGATTCACTGATTGATGAAAAATGATTTGAAAAACAATCGCGTATTGCTTGAAGAAAGAGTTTTGCAATACGACGAAGGTTTTATGAGAAAGATCAATTTTCAAAAAAATACTTTTTGTATTAGAGAATGTGTACACATTCGACGTGCTAGTGAAAAGAAGAGATTCGCACATCGAACGGTTTTTCTAAAAGTATTTTTCAATCAGAGATACTTTTTGAATTTGAAAACATAAGTACACATTCGACGTGCTATAGAAAACAAGGTTTGCACATCGAACGGTTTTTCCAAAAGTATTCGTCAATTCCATACCTGGACCAAGGTTGATTCAGGTTTGAATCTCCCCATCGTTTCTATCCAGTTGTCACAAGCTTGATCTTACGAGAAGATCTCACATGTCACCCACCAAGAGCTTGTTTGATGTTGGCTCTAGAAGGATTTCCATCTTCATTGTGAATACTTTTACATACCACTCAGATGTTCTGGCAAAACCACAAGGATAATGCGTAGGACTCTTAATATATACTTACTTTCCACATTGTGTGAAAAAGCAAGTCTTCAAGAATTTAGTGTCCTAACGAGATATTGTGGATGATCTCTTGGCTCTAGACTCAATAGTGCATTTTTGGTTCCTTTGCCGGAGACTAGGGAGAGGGTCTCCTTCTTCAATATCAACAATCTCTAAGAGAAAGTCGATAGATTATGTAGGTTCCCCATGAGAATGAAACAAGCCCTTTTAAGAGGAACTTGAGTGGTTTGGGAAGTTTAGTGCAGTGCATCACTGGGTCCATGATGTCTTGTTTTCAATACCAGTGTTACCTTAGTAACCACCAGTAGTATATGAATTGAACCCGGTTTCTGCCCTAAGGTTGAATTGATGGAGGGCTATTTCTTTTCACCCTTTTATCATTCACTTATTTTTCATTCTTCAACCCCTTCAGTGCTTACCGAGACTTCATAACTAGAACCTTGTTGGGTTTATTCCAATACTAGCTCAGTCTCAGTCTGCACTCTTCCCATTCCTCACTTTTCTCCTTTTTTCAATATACCTAAGGACTCTACACTATCTAGTGGATTGTCCCTGGGTAGATCCCTCCGGTTCTGGCGGATCGTGGGAACAAATACCTAACCTAACCATCCTTATAACTCCATGCATAAAATAAATTGGTCGGTCTTTTGGTATTGTTCTTTCCTTCATGAAACCAATTGAAAAATCATTTGGAAAACCAATCAAGGTACTTGTGATACGAGATCAAAGCATTTTGTACCTTAATAGTTTTGATCATTTAGAAAACCTCCCCCTCAACATGTGCGTATGATTTAGAAATTGTTTAGCACAAGGAGGCAAGAGGACTTTGAAATATTTTCTTTGATCACAATTTTCATACGAAAAAGCCATTTGATTTTCATGGTAAAATTCTCCCCCTCAATATGTGCATAGGATATTTAAAATCATTTTATCACATAGAGGCAAGAGTTCTTTTGAAGTACATCCACAATCACACAAGCCATTAAGAAACCATTTAAAACTCAATCAAGGTACTTTATGTTAAAACATAAAAGCATTTGCACCTCGATAGTTTCTTTTCTTTTAAAATGCTCCCCCTCAATATGTGCTTCAAGATTCGAAAGCGTTTAGCACATATGAGCGAGCAGCGTGCACAATTAAATCAAAACGATCACCTTTTATCAAATTTCATTATTAAATCACAAATTCTCCCCCGATCAAAATTATCAAATCCTTTGAGATTTTGGATCCCAAGTGATTTAATTAGGTTTAGAAAACATGGGAGAAAATGTGGCCTTGTTTAAATACTCATCTGGTTTTTGGATAAATCCTCCTCCTCAACATGTGCATTATGTATATTGAAATCGTTTGACACATGGAGGCAGGAGTGCCTTTAAAGGACTAAAACCAATTCCATTTAAAACAGATTTGAGATTTAAATCACGATCTCTACCCCGATCAAAATTTCAAACCTTTTGAGATTTGTGATCCCAATTGATTTAAATCATTTAAAACATTTTGGGGAAAGACATGGCTTGATTTAACTTTGAAAAATGACAGATAAGGACCAACTCTAGACATTAAAGATTGTTAGTGTCAGGTATGATAGTTTTCTTTAAACGATCTTTAAGTAAAATAAAACAGTTTCACAATCAAACAAGAACAGAAAAAATTTCATTTTGTAAGATCTTTGAGTCTAAAGAAAAAATCATACCATGACATAACATTAAATCTTTAAATCACCACTTTTTGTTGTACAAAACGGACTTTTTTGAAGATATATTGTATGAAAATATTTTAAATTAAATCACTCTCCCCCTCAATCGATGACCGAAGTCGATAATTGAGTGACTTAAGTTTTTATAAAATGAAGTCCGGTGATTTTCAAATTTTAGTCCAATATATTTTCAAAACAATATATTCCATTTTCAAAACAATTTATTCAAATTTATTCAAAATTGTTTAAAAATGGTATCCTGCACAAAGATACGTTAGTGGTTGAGAAGCTTCCGTTGTTGTTGTTGTAGGGTTGGAAGAAAAACCGTCTGCAAATGCAGTGAGACTTCTTCTTACGTTGCATTTTGAATGCCAACTGAGGTCCAATTAAGCTCCGTTTCTTCACTTGCTGAAGAAAACCATCTGCTGATGCAGTAAGACCTCTTACGTTGCATTTCATGCCAACTCTCCATTGAAGTCCAGTTAAGCTCCGTTTCTTCATTTGTCAACCCAAGATATATTTACCCTTTCCTTTCGGCATCCAATCATCTTCAATTGTGGGATCCGGATCGGGAACATTCTTATAACCAATATACATGCATACGTTAGTGAACACACATACAAATATATGGTGGTCGACAACACCCAAACAGCAATCGACTAATAAAAGTCAATCCAACATATCAATCAGATCATGTAAGGTATGGGAATAATGTATTTCTCAAACTCTAATCATCTAAACCTAACAATCATATCCTAGAAACCTAGTCCTTCGACACAGGCAATTATCATTTTTAATTAAGCACGTAGGATAATTAAGAAAGTCTGTTAGATGATATAAATTTGAAAACATTCTCCCCCTCAATCAACGACTTATTTTCTGAAAAGATTAAAAGCGCTGAAGTCATTGATTGAGTTTTCAATTTAACAAAAACTCTGAATCTGATTGTTTTAAAAGCAACTCATTTACCACCATTTTAGAAAACACCAAATATTTTTCTGAAGAATTTTAGACGGAAAAACATTTGTGTAGGAACAGCAGTCCTTCGACATACTTTCCTTAAATTGTTTTAGGAAAAGTGCACGAAAATTTTTGAAAATCGATTAAGCGTAGCACTTTCCTTCTTTGAAGAGCGGGTTGCTATCTGAAATAATAGCAAACCATTGTTAAAGCACGGGTCACAGTCTGAAGTAACTGCAAGCCATATTTTGAAGCGCGGGTTACAGTCTGAAATAACTGTAAGCCATCATTTTAAGCACGGGTTACAGTCTGAAGTAACTGCAAGCCATATTTTTTTGACATGTTTAGAAAAGAATATTTACACCTCCTGCTCGAACTTCATCTAAAGTCCCGTGCCATTATTGAATGACATTTCTAAGACCGTAGATGTTATCGATACCAGAAGACATGTCTTGGAAAACATATTTTTGGAATTTTTGAAATTTTCTGATTTTTATGGATTTTTGAAGATTTTATAATTTTCTATTTTCTTTTGATGGTTTTATATTTTTCTATTTTGTTTTTGTTGGTTTTATAATTTTGTATTTTGTTTTCTGATAAATATATACAAGGATAGAGTAGATGATATAGTTAAAAAAGATGATGATACGAGTACCGAGATAAGGATATCGAGCAGCACGTCGTAGAAGATAGAAGTCATCAACTCTTAAACATTCACCACCAAAGCTTCCAGGGCTCTTGAATCGAAGAAAGAAATTGAACCATCTGAAAGTGAGACTCTGGCAGCTTCCCCCCAAACCGAAAATCCTTTAGCTGAGCAGATTCAAAGCTTTCTTTCAAGCTTCTCTTAGCCAGGTGCACAAAGAAGCACACCCTTATCATCGAACTTGCTGCTCCTTTTAAGAATAATCACTGTGATTCTTCGTTCGGGGTTATATCATCCAATAACAGCAACGTATCATCCCACTCATATATAATCTTCTCAAATTTCTTTTCCACTGAAGTCAGAAGCAATCCATTCCAAAAGGTGTCAAGAGAACAATTCCCCCTAGTAGTTGAATTGATGCAGTCAGTCTCTTTGTATAATGCTCAAGAACTCTCCCGAATACACATCATGAGGGTAATGAAGAACAACTCCCCAATGTTCACATCTTTCGTCCCTGATGAATGTGTATGAAGCTCAAGAACCCGAAGTACACCAATATCCAAGAACTCTCCCGAATACACATCATGCCCGGAAGGAAAACACCTCCCCAATGTTTGTGGTAAACAATGGCTTTCTTCCCTGATGATCGTGTATGAAGCTCAAGGACCCGAAGTACACACATTCCCCAAAGAGAGAACAACCGATAACATTGAAGAAGCAGGCCGAATCACTGATTATCTCTGCGGGTGACAATCTCTGAGGATGTCAACACCGGAATAAGTGATTATATCTCTGAATCACAGATTAAGCCCTCAAGTAAAACAGCTGAGCATCCCCAATGTACACAATTCTCTCTCCCCTGATGATTGCGATAACATCGAGATCATGACACACCAATGTACCTCTTATATCTTCAGAAACTTTCATTTACATCACTTCCCCCACGACGTTGGAATAAGAACACTAAACGCTTTGATGAGTAAAACCTTGAGTTTCTCTGCGGTCATGACATTTGTTTTCCCGGGATAACTTCAATCACTTAGAAGTATTAAGTCCATCAAGTTTACTCGCCATGAGTCAAACATTGAGTTTCTCTGCGGTAATAACATTTGTCTTCCCGGGATATCTTCAATTACTTAGAAGTATTAAGTTCATCAAGTTTACTCGCGTTTAGATACGTGTCTCCTTCCCCCTTGCTGGTTTTGACACTTCAGAATCAGCAACATATTATAAGCCCAAATACTTGAAATCTTTATGAGAAGAACATTTGTAATCTTGTAGGAATCAACTTGCTGAAGAATATGAGCAAGTCTAATTGGGGATTAAATTCGACATTTCACTCTCCCCCAATTAGTGCTCTCCCCTAAACCGACAATCTGTTTGATAAATGCTCAGATTAAGAAGAAGACTTCAGATAATCAAATGCAACGCGTCTTTAGTCTTCTAACATGTATCAGAAAATGTAGAACCGACTGTAGACTCGACCTTCTTCAAGATTGTCCAGTTGGGGAATAGATAGTTAACATCTTCGACTCACCAAAACACAAGAACATCACCAAAAAGCTTCCCAATTAACTTACATCTTGCAAATCCCCTTAATTAAGATCCCTCCCAATCAAACAAGAACAGAAAGATGTTCATCAAGGAAATCAGCAATCAGGCCGCAGCGAGCACACGAAATGGTAACACCAAGCAAACAATCACATCAAACAAGAACAGAAGGTTGTTCGGAATCATCATGTTGATGTGCACGTGAAGCATTAACCGGAAGCACTTTGTCAATAAGCTCATATCAGCTTGTGAAGATGTCAACTAACGGCTCTTAGAAGAAACACCATGTAAAGATGACCCGATAAGAAGAAGCTCGGTTCTTACATATGTTTGGAGCCGTTTGACCATTTATTCTCAGATATCGATCAACCATGCATAATTATCATACTTCTTCTCCCCCTCAAGAATTGCATACGGAGATGCCATTCTTGATTAAACAAGTGAACATCATCCAAATGTAGTCTATTCACACTTCTCCCCCGCAAAATTAGGACAGGATGTCGCCATCCTCATTATAGTTGAGAAAGCGGAATCAGAAAACAATCAACAGTAGCCCGTTTCACTTGATGACTGAAGCGCATGGAAAAAGTATGAGGCATGTTGATGAGAATGGTCATATTAAGAAGATTTCTCTTCTTCAGAAGATAAAGCGCACTGACGCGTACACCTTTCTTTTCTTTAGAGAACGAGGCCTGTACTGATGTGAACAGACGTCATAATCTCTCTCTTTTCATCATCTCTTGGCAAAACATGTAAATATCAACCCCATTATCATTCAGTAGGCTCTTTGTAGTGACAGCTGATGGAGAAAACCCAATATGATGAATTTGACCCTAAGGTAAAATACCCCGAACTCGCGACTTAAACTTGCACATATGTAACAAAGAGCGGTGCCGAGACTTCATGCCCATTTGAATCTCTAAGTACTCTATACTCTTCAACCAACCAACCATCGAGTATAAGACGTATATCACCTCTTGAAAATCCACAATTGAATGTGACACTGAGCACTACAACGTAACTCCTTTAAGTGATAGTTATTTTGAGGTGATAAGAGCCCAGTTCCCCCAAGTGGTAAAAGAAAAGGTAAAAGACACCCAACAATAACTAGATTTCCAAGTCTTCATTTTTGATAATAAGCTCGAACAAGGATCTCGAAGAATCTTCATCCATCCATCCCCGATATCTTCAGATACTAAGTACACTTGCCCGTGATAATTCACTTCAACCTCAAATAAATAATACTGAATTAGCTCCGTTGTCACATCTTCTAGTTAAATGCTCAATTCTAGCCTCCTTTAACGTTTTAAGTGAACTCTGATAATGGTTTCATCCCGACCATGGTTTAATAAGCATAACCCCGTAAAACTTTGAAGTAGCCAAACCGCCATGACGAAAATCCAAACACACATCCAATTCATGAAGTACACCCTTTTATCCTTTCTTTGAAGCAGAAACCGTAGCACCAGCATCAGAAAAGATCCCGAAATACACTTTCCTTTTCTCCAGGATGGTTCCATCAATACGGGATTTTACAACTCTATGGTTTAAACCGAAAAATAGTTTCTTTCGCGGGATTTTACAAAACCAAGAATAAACCGTAAGATAGATCCCGAAATGCACTTTATAATTACCAGGATGTTTCCATTGTCACGGGATTTTACAAGTCTATGATTTAAACCGAGAAATAGGTTCTTTCGCGGGATTTTACAAAATCAAGACAAAACCGTAAACAATGTCAGCTTGAATGTGTTACGACGACTTTGGTTTCAGTGAATATCCGTTTTAGGGGAACATGCAGCGGTTCATCAACGGTCCATTATCCAACATCATCAACATCATCAACCATCCAATCAACACTATGGAAAACACATCAATCACGCAATCTGTCGGCTATTGTAATGACCACATGGAGAAGTAAACCCGATATACCAAACTTGACCATGAAGTAAAATTCCCCAGATTTGTTACTTAAACTTGTACTAATCCTTGTGAAAAAGAAACGGTGTACCCAATGTACAAAATCTCTTGACATATCCTCAACTGCGTGAGACACCAAAGTGATAGCTACGTTGTGGGTTAAGCGAGAAAGGAATCACAACCGTAACTAAATAGCCAAGTCTTTATCACACTCTTTAAAAGCCTAAACAAGTCATCTTCGCGGAAGGGTAGAAAGAAAGAAGACGAAATAAGTAAACACGTCCGGAAAACCATACTTCAAATCCAAATAAGAAATATCGTTTAAACAATCCCGTTGACAACATTTTCCAACAAGCACTTCAAGTCGTGACAAAATATACTTCGTGAGAATGCATAAACCAAAGTATCAAAGCAGCATAGCATAACGAATCTCATTATCACCCCACATCTCATCCAAACATATCAATTACTTACCGAATCAATCCAACATCCAACATACTCAAATCACAAAAATTCACAAACTCAAATAATACACAATATACTTACAAGCCTCATAACATTTCGTATAATTGACTCTCATGTATGAGGTCCATAAAAAATCTCAATGGTTCATGAAATTAGTTCCGCATCCAATATTACCAATAATCATGTGGTCAAACACTAACATCACCAAGACCTTAAATAAAGTCACATGGCCATTTATACCGAGAACCAAGTCTACATCTAAATTCATGAAATGAATCCCAATACTCGGATATAATTTACTCCCATAGACCATGCGCATAATAAAACGATATAACCTCACATCCAAAGTACCAATACCCACGAAATACATAGAACCAATTCCACATATAGGCCCATGAAGTCATAAAATACAGCCCATCATTGACAAAAGCCCATAAAGTGATAATAACACATAATCCACATCAAGCAATGACCTAATTATCACTAGGTATAAAACACTCACTACACACAAAAACCCTAATATTGCTCCTGTTAATCCTCACGCCTCTCTCATCAAACATATCACACTAGTCACCAAACCCTAATCACAAATCATCCGCCCCCCTTAATGATCACTCAAAACTGCAATAAAAAAATTCTCCCTTGCAAACACAAATAAATCTCACGTCTAATCCTCCAACCTCCTAACAATCAGAAACCTAAAAAAAATTGTATCCGCCCCCATCAGCAAAGTTTCTCCCAACAAACCCTAGATACTCCAACAAGTAATCAGCCTCCATCCTTAATTTATGCTTGTACGATAAAGACAAATCCGAATATGCCACAGGGATGGCCATGAGCGACTAGTGACTGCCACAGGGATGGCTTGATGCTTATTGAGTAAGCCACGAGGTCAATCAACAACTTCACGGTAGGTTTTAATTTTGTTCCTTTTGTTCTTATAATTCAAAACGAATCAAGATAAAGGTTTTAACATATATGTTAACAACCTTATCTTATATTCGTATAGACAAAACATGTTGGGATTATATCTGAGATCTTTCATGATGGATTAAATCTTGTGTACGATCTTGGATTAAACCTTATCTTATGCGTGGGGGATCGATGATGGATTAAATCTTGTGAAAGATCTTTCATGGTCTTCGAAAAACAAAAGATAATCTGAGATCTTTTATTAATCAGTTTTCGATACTTGTTTTGAGTATTTGGTTTTGAAAGATGTGGGATTGAAATTGTAAGTGGATGATGAGTAATTGATTTGAGTCATATGAGATAGATCAGTTGAATGCTAAAATGGACCAATGATGTATGTAACTGAGGTCATGAGAGATTCATGTGGTATTTGGTTTGGTCAAAAAGTCACTCTTCTTCATCCTTTCTGTCAAGTCGCCAACCAAAACTGATAAGTCGCTATACTTAGTTGAGTCCAAATTGCTAGTCTAAGTCGCTAGACATTCAGTTTGACTCAAAAGTCAAAATGTCACCAAATCGCTACCATATTTTCATAATAAGTCGCTAGCATTTGTAAAGCCAAGTCGCTACCTTATTAAAACACATAAATCGCTAACTTGTTCAATAACAAGTCGCTAGCCTAAATCGCTACCAAGAAATGACAAGTCGCTAGGTAGATTAAACCAACTCGCCATGAAGAGTAACCCAGAAGACTGCATCTGTTTTGACCCATTTGTTCTCGTTTTGACCAGATGACATTATGAGGCGTGTATACCGACTATGGTTACCAAGCAGCTTAAAATACACCCAGAAAACTTGACAAAAGCTGTATTATATAACCCATTACAATGACCAGCAATGACCAGAATGGACAGAAAAGAAGACACAAACCAGCAAAAATGTTGAGACCATGACATGATAAACCAAGATAAGAGTTGTTTAAAAACTGTTACACCATAAGAATAAGAAAGACATAATCTTTTGACCAAAAAATGATACAGAAACAGTTTTTAAAACACTATTCGAACCAACATAAGTCAAAGAAACACAATAACCATGGTACGAAAACCACACAAATCAACACAACACAATAACCATGGCTCTGGTACCAATTGTAGGATCCTTATTTTATTGTGTTAGATGATTCGGGTGGTCTTAGGAGATCAAAATACATGTTTGCCATTAGAGAGAGAAAGTTAGAGAGAGAGGGTGTTCTTGCTAGAGGTTTACACAAATGTTGAATATTAGATTATTGAAGAAGCACCACCCCTTCCATGGATGGAAGGGGTATTTATACTTACAAATACACGACCTCCTATCGGCCTGTGGATCAGGGATACAGTGGGTAAAGACCCGTCCTTCCTCCACGGTGTTGCTCTAAACTAAATAACTAACTAATAAAACAGTAAATAACGATATGTCTACGAGCTAACTTATGCTAGATTATATTTGGGGTGACCGACTCTTCACTATGGAATTTCTAATTCCTAACAGGGAGCGTATGGATGCATCCTAGGGAATCTGTATATGTATTTGATGATTGGTCGGTGTGTGTTCCTACACCCCATCATATTCTGTTACATTGTGAGCTAGCTACTCCATGTACAACTTATGAAATTGACGGTATATGATTTGTGATATGATTGTGATATTATTATTTGGCCTATTCATGTATCATGCTTAGGCAGCTGGGCAATGCATTCTGATCCTATATTGATTGATAATTTAATATTTGTTGGGCACTTTGAGTCAGTATATGATTCATATGCATTTTGTATTCTGTTTCATCTAACGTTATCTCAGCAGGCTCTTTTTCCTTTTCTTTGATTTGACATAATTTGATATGTATGTCATTTGACTGTCTTATTATCAGTTATTGTTTATATCTGTTCACTGAGCGTTAGATCAACCACGTTTTCTTTACCATGCGGCAGGTATTTAGCTGGGAGCAGGGCTATGGAATTCGAGAGTAGGAGAGGAAGACCTACCTTAGTGAACCCCCATTATTTGGACTTATGCATTTTAGAAAATCTTTTGATTTAGTATTTTTGGACTATTTCATTTCAGTTGTTTGTTATATTTTAGACCTTATGGGAGTCATATGTTTTTTGATTTTTTTTATTATTTTAATAAGAGACTTCCGATTGCATTTTTATTAGTATGTTATAATATGAATCTATATTGTGACATTCGGACCCTTGTCGGGTTGAGGTGTTACAATAATGGTATCAGAGACTAGGTTTCGTCCTGTAGAGGTTAGGCTATAACCTGTGAGGATTTGGGTAGACATTAGGCTTCCTTTTGCTATGCTCTCTTCCTTTCATTATGATCCTTTATGTAGGGAATTAAACAATGGCAGTACTAACTGCTATAAGTACTGCCAAGCATACAGACTAGACTAGTGATTAATACACTAGCAGTACTAACTGACTTAGTACTGCTAGTACATATTGTTTGTACTGCTAATAGGATATGCACACGTTTTGTATTTAAAGAATATATATTATATATCTTATACGATTTAATAGTGATAGGTTTCTTGTAAAGGACTCCTTATCCTATAAAAGGATATCATAGGTTATATTATAAAACATACCAATACACAATCAATTAGCACAGTCGTGTTAATAACTTCAAGGTTGTATACCCTCATACTAGCCAAAGTATCCGTATTATTGTTTAATAATATTGAAGTTTTTTTATCACTACTTTGTCCATTGCATATTTATTTTTCTATTAATTATTCTTTTAAGTGTTATCAAGTAGATTTCGCATACTTGATTAACATTAAGCTTTGTTTCATTCACATTTGTTTTGGATTCATTCAAGGTGTTAATACAAATAAATCATAAAAACGTTTATTCATATTTAGCGATCTCGTTATGTTTTGTTGATAACAAATATAAAGTTATCATAAGTAAAATTATAAAAATACATGTTATTTTGCAAAATTTGGTCATTTACATAAAATGTTGTAATAAATTAATTGTTGTAATAGTTTATGTAATAGGATGGGTAATATCCAAGACCCATGACCCATACTCATGGAGCTATTCCATAACCCATGACCAATTGCATGACATCATACATGAAATCATGTTGGGTATTATCCATGACCCATGACCCAATGTCCATAACCCAGGACCCAAGACCCATGACCTATTGTCTAGATACATTGTATCTAGTTGGGTACCCATGACCCAAAGTCCATGACCCATGGCTCACACTGATAACCCATAACCCGGTTTGCAACCCAAAATCCGGACTGTTCCGACCTAAACTGCCGGATCCCTTGTCTTGCACTGGCCGGATCCCCCAAGTGAGGGATTCGCCAGAACGGTGGGACAGAATGGTTTTATGCCTATATATAGTGAGCCATTTCTTCATTGTTACTCACCCTTCTTCTTACTACTCTCTCATATATTATCTCACTCTCCTAACCTCTGATCATTTTATCATTCTAGTAGTTCTTCTATCTTTTGTTGTGATTCTTATATAGGTCCTTCACAAAGGCGAGATCACGCTATACCACAAGTCATCCAAGATTTCTGTAGCAAGATCTTGTAATTCATATTTCACATAGTTGTTGTGTGATAGTTGTGTAAAGGTTTGCTTCTACCTCGTGGAAGAACTCGGTATTTAGCTTTGTACCAGAAAAAGTGTAAGCGACGTTGTGAGGCTTCTCTGCCAAGTTGAAGGAGCTTGTTGACATATTGCTTGAAATCTCGAGTGGGGTACTCGGGGAGTGGAGTATGGTAAGGAAGGTGTCCTTGTAGCCGAACCACTATAATCACTTGTGTCGCTACTTTCTATCCTCTACTTTACTTGCTTTCATTATTTACTTTACTTATTGTTTCAAACTATCTATCCATCCATACGAATTCACATAAGATCGAATATATATCTTTAAAACTTAAATTAAAATCGGTAAAACTATTCAACCCCCTTCTAGTTTTCAACACAAGGCAATATACTTATACAAGTTAAGTAGATCCAAGGTTTGGGACTCACAAGTGGTATCAGAGCTTGTGTATCTGAAACTCTAAATTAGAAGAAGTTCATTCCAAACAAAAAGTAATGGAATCTAAAAACAGCCAAACATATGTTACTACAAAGATCCCTAAGGTGAAGCAGGGAGAATCTGATGTGTGGAGGATAAAGATTGAGCAGTATATTCTAATGCTGGACTACAATCTCTGGGAGATCATTGAGAATGGAAACTCCTTTGTTGCAATGCCCATTCTAGGCGAAGAAGGAGAACCTCCAACCATTCCAAAGCCAACATCCACTGATGAAAATATCAGAAGAGGAATGATCTAAAGGCAAAAAGCCTATTGCTAATGTATCTCCCTAATGAACTATTGTTTACCTACTCCAAGCATCAGGATACAAAGAAGCTGTTTGAAGCTATTAAAGATGGTTTTCATGGGAATGAAGCCACCAGAAAGACTCACAAGACTATACTAAAACAACAGTTTGAAAACTTCTGTGCAACCAATGCAGAATCTCTTGATTCCATATATAATAGGCTTCAAAATATTGTTAGTAAACTATGCATTCTGGGTGTGGATCTCTCTATTGAAAATGTGAACTCTATGTTCATGAGAAGCCTACGAAGTTAGTGGAATACACATGTAGTGGTTTGGACTAACAAACCAAACTTTAAAAAGATGAAACTTGTTGATCTATACAAAAATTTTAAAATTGTTGAGCATCTAGTTAAGAAGTCCACTACAACTGCAAACTCAGAGTCACCAAATCTTGCATTTGTGGCTCAACCAAGCACTGGCAGCACCAATGATGTTCTTGAATTTAGTAATGCCAGTACTAATTTTGGTACTGCTGGCTCACAGGATACTTCAGGTAGCCTGAGTAATGCCACTGTCAATGCTTTTCTAGCCAGTCAACCAAATAGATCTCAGGTTATTCATGATGATTTGGAGCAGATACATGAAGATGACCTTGAAGAGATGGATATTAAATGGCAGGTAGCACTCCCGAGTTTAAGGGCGAAGAAATTCCATCAGGAGACTAGGAAGAAGATCATCATCTACAATGATAAAACTGCTGGTTTTGACAAGTCCAAAGTAGAATGTTACAACTGCAAGAAGCTGGGACATTTTGCTAGGGAATGCAGGAGCCCAAGATTACAGGATGGAAGAAATAGGAGCAAAAAAGTTAATGGTGAAGATTCATCTTCCCAGGAAATGGTGGCCATTGATGGAGTTGGGTATGATTGGAGCTACGTGGCTCATGAAGAAAAAACTCCTCCCAACATGGCACTAATGGCATTTTCAGACTCTAAGGTATACAATGATAAATCTTGTACTAAAACTTGTCTGAATAACTATTGATTTGATCGTTTTCGTACACAAATATTTTTCCGAAGAAATACAAAGGAATGTATTTCCCGGGTCGTTTTCCCAACGAGGGTTGAATGGAATTTCCAACTCACGTCTCAATAATCGGGATTTGAATAAGAAAAGGGGATGAAATATGATATTATCTAAACTGACGGGATAAGGAAAGTAAATGGAACATAAAATCTACGGGAAATCCTAAACGCGATCTAAAAATAAAACGTAATTAACAAACGCGAATAAAAATGCAACTACGTCTAAACGATACCCTAAAAATGCCTAAATTTACTTTTACTCTAAAAATGTAATAAGAAAACTATTTTAGAATTAAAACTATTTTTTTTTTATTTTTCTTGATTTAATAAAAATTAAAAACTAATTATAACTATTTAAAATTCTAAAAATTACCAAATAAAGGGAGAAAAATAAGGAAAAATCTTTTTTATGCTTTTTATATTTTTCTTAAACTATTAAAGTTGAAAAATTATTTTTTTGGAACTTTTTCTCAATTATTTGCAATAAAAGGCTATTTAAAATTGATTAAAATCTAATTAAATTGAGAAAAATAGCAAATGAAGACCAAAAATTATGAAATCTACAGGAAAATTCTAAAATGATATAACTATTCTATGAAAAATAAGAAAATAGCAGGTTATGTGTGAAATAATGAAGCTATAGTGCAACTGATGATGGAATAAGCTACTAATTAAGGGCAAATAAGCTAATTATGAAACCAAACAGTGACTACAGCTAACTTAAGCTAGAATAAGCTAAATACTACTAGTTATATCTACTCCTAACAAGCTTAAAGCTCAGAACCTATGATTCAAGCAAACTGCTATATGAATCCAAACAGTGGTGACCCCCACTGTTCAAGCTTATACACCAGCTTATCAGATAAGCTAGACCAAAAACTAAAAGTGCAGACCTATAGAATACCTGGCTAGCTACAATTAATCTAAAAACCAGACTCTGACTCTCTAAATTGAACCTAATGCATCAGCTGCAAAATCTGCATAAACTGCTGCAGACAAGTTTTTTGACTTTTGAAAATAGATTTGAAGTTTGACTATATTGAGATTTGATCCAAAGTTATGAACTGATATTGATGAATTTAGACTACTGATGATATCCAAAAGCTAGATCTACTGATTTAGAACCAAATTGCAGCTAATGAATCCTACTGATTTCAACAGATGCAACAACTAGAACAGTTAATAGCTGATTTTGACTTTTAGAGCTAAACTTGCTAAAACAATACCTCAATTCACTTCCAATTAACTACTGAAACTTGTATCAAACACTAAACGCTACACTGCTATCCTCTAACACAGTTATAACAGATGATCCAAACACTACTTTAAGCTATTGTAATGAGAACTAGCTAACAGATTAATACTAAATTGAGCCAAACAAACTTCAACAACAGATCAAGCAGTAACAATGATAACTAAATGACAGATTCAAACACAGATTCACTTATCAAAACAGAAATTAGAACTTACAAAATTCCATAGCCACTATGGCTTGCACTTTGAAGACAATAGAACCACTAACCTAACAACCTCTAACCTATTCCAAACCAGCTCAGATCTCAACCCAAAACAAGCATCATAACCATACCAATCCAGATCCAAAACAACAAATCCATATCAGCTACTGTAGCTTCTGATGTAACATGAGATTTTTGTGAATCTGAGTGAGAAAACTAGTACAAGCTCACAATAAGCTACCAAAGCTTAAATGAACTATGAGAAACAATAAATCAGTGGTGGATTAATCCAAGACACTGATCTAAAGTGATTTTTGATTTTTCAAATGATTTTATGTGATTTTTGATTTTTCAAATGATTTTATGTGATTTTTTTGTATTTTTGAGATTTTGAAGAATTAAGCTAAAACATTGTTTATAAAACTGAGATAAGCATTAGAATAAGGTAATAAGCAGATGTAGAACATAAAAACTTAATCAATAACAATTGAAAGTGAAATTCAAATTTTATTAATAAAGGAGATTGAGTACAAATACGAAATTGCAAAAGTATTTAAAACATTTTAAATGGAAATAACCACTACAACTAAGTCTAGAGAGATGAAAAAAATACAGAAAGTAAGATACAATCTTTTTGAATGCTAATGAGGTCTATTTATAATTGAGCTAGAAGTAAGAAGCTTCTCGAATTCTTTCATGTTGTGCTTTCTCTGAGCTCATGTACACCCTTGGATCACATCCCACAAACCTCCTTTCATCACAGCCTTTGGATTGAATCTGGTGACAAGCTTCGGCCAATAAGAGAATGACAGGTGTCCAATATCACACGGATCAATGATGTGTCAGTCCCATGTCAGTGTGGTGTCAGGGGAAAGTACTATTGTACCCTTAATTGTGGTCAATTCTGATTAATTACATGCGGGGTGAATTAGGGTTCTTATTTTACCAGAATTGGGTAAAAGGGGTAAAAAGATTGGCGGGAAAGATTTTTTTATTAATCTTCGGGTGTTTGACTGGTGGGTTGGGGGTTGACTTGGGTAAATACACCGGGTCACGTTTGGTTTCGGGTTAGGATTTAAACCGGGGAGTAGTAGTTATTTTGGGCTCGGGTAATTATTCTTTGGGCCGAAGGTATTAATAAGTGTTTTTGGGCTTTGGATTAAATATGTGATCCAATAAGTAATATAGGGACCAAACTTGTATAATTGGATTTCCAAGGGACTAAATGTGTACTTTCTGAAAATCTGATCAAGGACTAATCATGTAAAGCTCAATAATCCAAGGGTGCATTTGTAACTTTCTGAATCTTCAGGGATCAATTCTGTCATTTATTGAAACTTGAGGGACTAATCTTGTCTTTTCTTCAAACTTTGCTGAAACTTCCAAAATCATCTTCCGAGAATAATATCTTCCAAAATATACAATCTTGACCTTCCAGCTCATCTAAAACTCTCTTGATCTCTCGTGCTC
Source organism: Chrysanthemum seticuspe (assembly GCA_019973895.1). Classification (NCBI taxonomy): domain Eukaryota; kingdom Viridiplantae; phylum Streptophyta; class Magnoliopsida; order Asterales; family Asteraceae; genus Chrysanthemum; species Chrysanthemum seticuspe. Next base: position 139,409,884 of record BPTQ01000008.1, read on the forward strand.
GGATTTACATCTGATTTGGATCCTTTTTGCGTGTTTTTGCATATCCGTACCTGCACAAGCACAACTCAAGAAAACTACAAATATAAGCAATAAACGGCTTTTCCTTGGTTGTTTTGGGTCAGTTTTGATAATGAAAAGATATGTGAATAAGCACATATCAAAATACCCCAGACGAGACTATTGTCGTGTCCTCACGCAATGCAATCAACTCACGCTTCTAAAACCAAGGATTTCCATCTCTTTCTACTAAACCTATGAAGAAGTAGCAAAGATTCCTCAAAAGAGACTAAAAACCCTTAATTCTAAAAACGCCCCGTTTACCTTTTATTTCACATATATAGATATTACGATTTAGCACATTCCGGTTATGAATGACGGTTTGTTGAACTTTCATGTCGATCAATAACTCAAACATTTTTCAAACGACACGTTAGGATCACGGAGTAGAAAACACAACACAGCGTGAAGTGACCATACGGATAGAATACATCGTCCCTGATTTTTCACAAGCTCCCAAACTAAGCGTAAAACCGAAATCATTGTTACGAATGATTCTAGATGCTAACACTACCCATGGAAGTTACTTGTGTACTTACTTTTCGTTCCCATTTTCCTATTTCCTCTAGATTTTTTTATTTTTGTGAGAAATGAATTTCTCCAAATTCTCGTTTCGATAAGAATTATTCCGATAAAGATACAAAGCTAAGTCGATAATTAGTTATCCTCCTTCTCTCAAGAACCATTGTTGTAAAAATGAGGTCCACATCAAGGAATTTTATTACTAACTTTTTTTTTTCATTTTTCATCATACCATTTTTTTTTTTTTTTTTTTTTTTTTTTTCACATAAACTTTTATTTATACTAGTATGAGCTGTGAACCACGGAGCTTCACGGGGTAATTCCAAGACTATAGGCTTCATGAGATGAGAATCCCGGCTGGTTAGGCTAAGACCTCATTCAATCCCGGCTAAAGATCCAAGGGTCCGATCTCGACACCGCAGCTCACAACTTTACTTATTACTTTATCACTTGATACTCAACACTTATTTATTCATTACGGATCCTTGATGTGTACCCAATTTTTAAAACAAAGATTCTTTCAAGAAGATAAAGAACTAACTATCGCCAAAAACTCGACATCTCTAATTATTTAGACAGATATGGGGTGAAACAATTTTGTGGGAACAAAAAGCCATAAGTACCTTCGATGGGCTCTAAAGAGAACCAACTACTCCACGTTTAGCATCTAAACTCATAAGTAACTCTATCATTTCTCGATCTCTGCAAATTTAAAATCCCAAATAATGAGATCCGCAGATGCTTAGCCGATAATTTTTAGATTATCTATGGTTAAGGGAACAAGCTAGGGCTCAACACGCACGGTCAAGTCAGAATTCTATTCCTACTCTCACCAGCGGAAAGTCAATCAAGGTGTCAAAACATATATTAACTTAGCAAATGCTTCGTCAAATAATCTCAAGTCTCGCATTTTTAAAGTCACTTATTAGAAACTAGCAAATCCTTGTTTAAGCTACGCATATTTAAAATCACTTAGGGAGACTTGCAAAATCTTGGCCTTGTGAGCTAGAATCGCATTTTAAAGCCTCTAGTCTAAGCAATTAGCAAAGGCTACGTCAAGAAAAACGCATATTTAAAGTAACTTCTAAGAGACTAGCAAAAACTTTTCGATCATAAAACTAGCAAAAGCTTACGAAAAATTTTAAATTTTCACATTTTTAGCACAATTTTTCAATTTCAAAGGAAAAACGGGGTTACGAGAGAAACACAACAGAAATAAGCAAGTGCGGTCAAATCAAATCGAAGATTACCCTACCCCAGACTAGAACGAAACATTGTCCTCAATGTTTAAAGCAAGGGTATCACGAAAATCTAAAAGCCGTTTATTAAGTATGCTAGAAGATAAACGTTAGTCGATAAGATTAGGATATCGGATTTCCATCAGCATCGATCATGAAACTCGAGTGGAGAGAAAGACAAACTTCGAGCACGAGAGTCTTCATATCGGGAACATCCTACACAACATCACAAACAACCAAACACGAGAAATCGAAGAGGCAGACCTCTTCGCGTCACTTATTAGAAAATAGAAAGAAGATAAGGATAAGCATGGGGTGCCTCCCATGAAGCGCTACTGTTTTTGATTACCGAGTCGCTAGCCTGACTCGTCCCCGAATTCATTTGTCCTTGGGGAAGAAAGTGGTAGAGATACCAGGGTCAAAAACGGTGTCTTCATTCCCGAAAGAATGAGACTGGGTGGGTTGGGTGGTGAAGAAAGTGTCGGGCTCAAGCACAAATGGGATAACATGAAAGAATGATCCATCATCCGGCGGTTTTGCGGGTGGACGAAAGGATGACGGATCAGAGTGAGAAAACTCCAAAGAAGACGGGAGCTCGTGGTAAAAGATAAGAGGTGTAGGCTCAAACATGAAGGCATCCAAGAGAGGATCCTTATCACGAATAACGGTTTTAACAAAGAACTCATCAATGAATATCCCGGGTTTAAAGATCTTGTCTTCACATGCGGGCTCAACGGGATAAGTGATGGTGGACTCATCAGAAGAAGGAGAGTCGAGCAGTCCATCAAGAAACATCATATCCCCCTCGGGATCATTCATAACAACATCCTCAATACCCGGTGGTATTGGGTCATCAATCGCATCCTCCATGATCGGATCATTTGTCGTAGTATCGGAAATTTCGTTCAAAACCTTGTTCACATCAACCTCGAAATAGAATCGCTCAAGAATCGGAGGATAAACATCATCAATAGTGGGATTGCCACTAATCTCTTCATCAAATCGGAAAGTCTCAAGCTCGGGAGAGAAATCACTATCTTTAACGGAGATAGGATGCGAACTTGAATTAAGGGCTTCAATCTTAGCAATGAGAAGATAAACATTTGACAATGTTTCACGTAATGCTGGATCCTCGATCTCAATATCATCGGGCTCAATCTCTTCTTCTTCTGGCATGAAATCATTCTCTTCTTCTATATGGACGGGCTCAGAAGGTAAATCGTCAACAAAATCGATGTCTCCATAAGAATCGTCATCAGAATCGGAGAACATCTCAACATGATCATTTGAAATATCAAGAGAAGGCTCATCACAAATATCAACAACCCCAGACTCTCTTGGGATTGGGATAAGGATCTCATCACTAAGATCTTCATCCCCCATTATGAGAGAATCAACGGGTTCAACAATGTTAGTAGAAATATAATCATCGACCTCTTCCAAAAGAACATCACTTCTCTCAACCGGCGTGAGTGAAGGGGAAAAGTCGGAAATGAAAGGCTCAGAAATGAAAGAAGGATAAGAATCCGGAGGTGGGACAAGTGGTGTGCTCTTAGAGCTAGCAAGTTCCACCACTTCCGTTGTGATCTCCGGTTCTTTCTGTTTAGAAATCGTTTTAAGCTCATAATTTCGTTCCGTTTTGTTGTAACTCGACGGACTCGTAATAGTGAATCGTGAAAGATAAGGATCGATTCTAGAATTCTTCGGATTAGAGTCGAGAGTACAAACGGGAATCACCTCGGGTTCAGAAACGTGTTCCATCTCCTTCACCGGAGAGGGAGTAGGAATCGAGGATTCTTTATACTTATCATTCATTTTCGATATTTTTGACAAGGCTTGAAGTCTTTCAAGTTCGTGATTTAAAGCATTTAGTTCAAAAAAATCGTATCCGTGACCCTCGGTGGGTTCTTCGGGTAGCTCCGGAATAGTGTGATCATCTTTCGTAACTTGAACGGGTTCTTCATTAATACTTTGTTGATATTGACTCATGAAAGTTATTAACATGCATTCCATTGCAATTCGATGTTGCGCAAAAGTGTCGCCAATCCATGAAAAATCGTCCATGACGCCCCCGGTGGGTTCTTCAATTATGGAATCATAATTCTCAATCGGCACGGGTTCTTCATAATTAAAATGTATCTCGGGCATACACCGTAAACAACGAAAATCGTTCGACGAGTCTACCATATCTCCACAGCCATAACAATAATATGGATCAAACGAAAATATCTCGGGCTGTGGAGGATAGTCGGAAAAATTTTGAGGGTTATTGAAAGCATTGGGGCACATATGATTATAACATCGATAATCATATCCCAAACGAGCATTACAACACTGACAGAAATAGTCGAAAGAGTCCATAAGAATCAAATATAAGAGGGATAAGAGGAAAGAATTATCGAATCAGAGGGCAAAGAAGAATATTTTTGGGTTTTAGAAAACATATTTTGAAAAGGAAAATCTTTTTGGGTTTTTATATTTAAGAAAACACAATCTTTTTGTAACCGTCGCGTCAACCGGTGCTCGGTAGCTCTCAAAAGTACGCGCAGCGGAGCGGGAACGAAGAGTGGATCGTTCTTCAGTCTGCAATTTAATGTCAAGACTTTCCTTATACCCCGTGTATAGGTTGTACCTTCAAGGTGAGCCGACGTAACAATTGACGTTTCAGTTTCTTTTGTTGGTTTTTAAATTTTTTATGGTTTTGCAAACACTCTAGGAAGAATGTTTTGGTATTTTCTAGATGTTTTTGGGTTTTCAAAAATATATAATTACAAAAACAACGGGAACTTCACTCGGGGAAGGATCTTCAAATGCACGCGATACGAGACGGAATACGAAAACTCGCTACAAGCCCTCCCCGGCAGCGGCGCCATTTTGATTTGATCGTTTTCGTACACAAATATTTTTCCGAAGAAATACAAAGGAATGTATTTCCCGGGTCGTTTTCCCAACGAGGGTTGAATGGAATTTCCAACTCACGTCTCAATAATCGGGATTTGAATAAGAGAAAAGGGGATAATATGATATATTCTAAACTACGGGATAAGGAAAGCATAAAGGATCATCTAATCTACGGGAAATCCTAAGAATAAAGGCAACTACTAAATTCTACACTAAAACGCAAATACGGAAGTTAAACGAAACGCGAATAAAATGCAACAACGACTATTCTAACTCCTAAAATCAACCTAAAATTACTTTTACTCTAAAAATGTAATTAGAAAACTAATTTAGAATTAAAACTATTTTTTTGGATTTAAATCCATATCAGCTACTGTAGCTTCTGATGTAACATGAGATTTTTGTGAATCTGAGTGAGAAAACTAGTACAAGCTCACAATAAGCTACCAAAGCTTAAATGAACTATGAGAAACAATAAATCAGTGGTGGATTAATCCAAGACACTGATCTAAAGTGATTTTTGATTTTTCAAATGATTTTATGTGATTTTTGATTTTTCAAATGATTTTATGTGATTTTTTTGTATTTTTGAGATTTTGAAGAATTAAGCTAAAACATTGTTTATAAAACTGAGATAAGCATTAGAATAAGGTAATAAGCAGATGTAGAACATAAAAACTTAATCAATAACAATTGAAAGTGAAATTCAAATTTTATTAATAAAGGAGATTGAGTACAAATACGAAATTGCAAAAGTATTTAAAACATTTTAAATGGAAATAACCACTACAACTAAGTCTAGAGAGATGAAAAAAATACAGAAAGTAAGATACAATCTTTTTGAATGCTAATGAGGTCTATTTATAATTGAGCTAGAAGTAAGAAGCTTCTCGAATTCTTTCATGTTGTGCTTTCTCTGAGCTCATGTACACCCTTGGATCACATCCCACAAACCTCCTTTCATCACAGCCTTTGGATTGAATCTGGTGACAAGCTTCGGCCAATAAGAGAACGACAGGTGTCCAATATCACACGGATCAATGATGTGTCAGTCCCATGTCAGTGTGGTGTCAGGGGAAAGTACTATTGTACCCTTAATTGTGGTCAATTCTGATTAATTACATGCGGGGTGAATTAGGGTTCTTATTTTACCAGAATTGGGTAAAAGGGGTAAAAAGATTGGCGGGAAAGATTTTTTTATTAATCTTCGGGTGTTTGACTGGTGGGTTGGGGGTTGACTTGGGTAAATACACCGGGTCACGTTTGGTTTCGGGTTAGGATTTAAACCGGGGAGTAGTAGTTATTTTGGGCTCGGGTAATTATTCTTTGGGCCGAAGGTATTAATAAGTGTTTTTGGGCTTTGGATTAAATATGTGATCCAATAAGTAATATAGGGACCAAACTTGTATAATTGGATTTCCAAGGGACTAAATGTGTACTTTCTGAAAATCTGATCAAGGACTAATCATGTAAAGCTCAATAATCCAAGGGTGCATTTGTAACTATCTGAATCTTCAGGGATCAATTCTGTCATTTATTGAAACTTGAGGGACTAATCTTGTCTTTTCTTCAAACTTTGCTGAAACTTCCAAAATCATCTTCTGAGAATAATATCTTCCAAAATATACAATCTTGACCTTCCAGCTCATCTAAAACTCTCTTGATCTCTCGTGCTCGGATTTACATCTGATTTGGATCCTTTTTGCGTGTTTTTGCATATCCGTACCTGCACAAGCACAACTCAAGAAAACTACAAATATAAGCAATAAACGGCTTTTCCTTGGTTGTTTTGGGTCAGTTTTGATAATGAAAAGATATGTGAATAAGCACATATCAACTATGAATCTTTGAAAACTCATTATGACAAGTTAAGGATAGAATTAAATCAAACTAAGTATGACTTAGCAAATCATAAGAGAGGATTAGCCTTTGTAAAAAAGTAGTTAGAATACTACAGAAAAAATGAGGAAGCTTTGAATGAACACGTTTTTATTCTTAAGAGGGACATGTTGTATAAAGATGCTGAAATATCCTTGCTTAAAACTGACTTAGATAACTTCAAGTTAAAAAAGGATAACATTCAAGCTCGTGTGGACAAATATGCTTATTCAAAAGATTGTTCACATAGGATCATAGAGGCTGGTCTTCTTAAACCAGGAAAAGGTTTAGGATACAAAAGTGTTGCACCACCCACTTTAGATTTATACAAGCCTCCTAAATTTGAGCTTTCTAGCACATGAATAGAGGATTTTAAAGAACCTAAAATGCAGTATGTGATTAAAAAGGATGAAAAAGAAGTGACTAGTGAGGTTAAGAACAATTCTGATACCTCACAAGTTAAACCTTCTCAAGATGGTGATACTAAATCTTTCCTACATATAGAGACTGTTAAACCTAATAAAAAGGCAAAACCATTTAGGAACACAGTCAGGTATGCTGAGATGTATAGGTCTAAAGAAAGATCACCTACTCCCAGGGGAAACCAAAGGAGTTGGAATAGACAACAATCATAGAACTTAAAAGATGAGTTTGTTAGGCACAACAAATCATGTTTTGAATGTGGAAGTATTAAGCATCATCAAAGGGGTAGTATGATTCAGGAGAACAATTTTTCTAGGAAGGATGACTATTCTCATTCAACCTATTTCACTCCAAGAGCAATACTCTTGAAAACTGGCCTTAAAACTGTCACTTCAAGGCCAAATTATACTACTTACCCCCAACCAACTATTTTTGGTGCAAGACCCATGAAAACTTTTGAAAAAGCAAGCACCATCAACTGAACCAAGACCCATTAAAAGAATAACAACATCAACCTTTCAACACTTTAATCAACAGGTTGAATTTTACAAAAGGAAGTTTAGTACTGCCAAACCAACAGTTTGTACTGGTAGGCCTAAACTTGATACTGCTAGACCAAAATCTAACACTTTCAGGTCTAAAAGTAATGTTGTTTGGGGTAATAAAGGGAATGCTGCTAAGACCACATCTGTTTGGGTTAGAAAGACCAATCAAACCCAATTGTGCATCTATTAAATTGAAGAAAAATGCACATCTTGATGCACATCGAAGATCCAAGCCAGTAATGGTTTGGGTTCCCAAAGGAATCTAATTTCCTTTCTTTTGAAATGTTAGTCATACTTTCTCCTGTTAAAATATAAATACTTTGTTTTGTGTTTCCTTGGTTTTATACTAACATTTGCAGGTAGGGCACAAACACTTTAAATGGATTAAGATGTGTGAAACCTTGGCAGTTGTCACACCCCCAAATTACATGTTTTGCAGCGGAATGGAATTCTTGGGGGATGACTGTCATAGCATCAAAGTTACAGTTATATTGAACGACCTAAAGTGTCGTTTTGAAAATACCATTTGATTAAGTAAAATAATCAGAGTTTACAAAGAATAGGTCCCAAAAGATTTCCAATGTACCAAAATGAGTTTGTAACAATCAAACGATAGTTAAGTGCATAAAATATATGTGAAACGCGTCGACACCGCGACTCTATGATAAGTCCACATGCATGCCATGAAGTGAATGCCTTAGATACCTGAGATAAAACATGCTAAAAGTGTCAACACAATGGTTGAGTGAGTTCATAGAGTTTGGTTGAATTTTAAAGCCTTTAAAGAATGTTCATGCAGCAAAGGCAAAGTTTTTGGTCATTTAGAATAGTCCACAAAGCAAAGGCATTGTAAATCCACTCCATTCCAAGTTTCGCCCATACAAAACTTGCAACCTGTGTGTTCACAACCCACTGCCAAAATATGTCTAGTTTATGTTCAAGCACACGTGGTCAAATGAGTTCTCAAAGCAAAGGCATTGTAAATACACTCAGTTCCAAGTTCCGCCCATACAAAACTTGCAACCTGTGTGTTCACAATCCACTGCCAAAAGTAGTATGTCTAATAGTCAAGTATACACTGTCATAATAGTTCATAGTATAGTACCACGTATATAATAATGTATGCCAGGCAAAGCCCCTAAAATAAATAATATGCGTCCCGTAACATAGTGGACAAGAGGTTGGCCGACCTCTAATAGCATTATCCATACTACCTACTGATAGGAGACTAACAATGCGAATGTACGAACAGTACATAATACAACTATTATATACAATTAAGAACACTCCGAACATGGGAGAATTTGCACTGCTCCGTACAAGGGAGACTTAGTATTGCTCCGTTCACATAGGGAGACTTTATAGTGATGCTCTGAACATGGGACACTTTATAGTGATGCTCCGATCATGGGAGACTTTAGGTCAAGGTCATAGCACGTACGGTTCAATAAGTTCAAACAAGTCATAAGTTCGTATTTAAGTTCAAGGGTTCCATTCAAAAGTTCGTAATTAAGTTCAAGTGTTCCATTCAAAAGTTCGTAATTAAGTTCAAGAGTTTAAGTCGAGTTCAAAAGTTCAAAACAGTCAAAGAGCTCAAAATAAAGTCAAAAGGTTCAAAATAGTCAAAGAGTTCAACATTATGTCAAACAAGTTCAAAATAGTCAAACGGTTCAATATAAAGTCGAACAAGTTCAAAATAGTCAAAGGGTTCAATATAAAGTCAAACAAGTTCAAAGTAGTCAAAAAGTTCAATATTAAGTTAAAAGAGATTAATTATATGTCAAAATGTTTTAAATCAAGTTAAAAGAGATTAATTATAAGTTAAAGTGTTTTAAATCAAGTTAAATGAGATTAATTATATGTCAAAAGAATTAAATCAAGTTAAAAGTGTTCAAATCTATGCCAATATGTTCCTATCAAGTTAAAAGAATTCAATATATATGTCGAAGGGCTCAAAATCAAGGAAAGTGGTTCAAATAATAGCGTTCATAACATAGTGATCAATTTAGTTCGGGCACAATCTACTTACTAGCATAAGTAGTGAAACAACAGTTATTTAAATTCATATAAAGGTAAAGTAAAAGCATGTAGTTGAGCATGTATCTCTCCCAAAGAGTTTATAAAATGATTAAACGAGTAAAAGTGAGGCTACGAACTCACCTGTTGCAATAGTTATGATGACAAAGTGGATGCACAAAAATGAGATGCAACTCTCTAACCGCGACCTATTATGAATAATATGATCTAATATAAGTCATGTAACAATGTCGTGCATGCAAACCCATATGATATCCATACCACTTGTGCATTTTTGAAAATAAAGTTTATCGTCGAAATATACGTTTATGACATCTCGTCATGTTGTAAAATACTTTACAATTACTTACGTTGAAACGACATCCTACAATAGTTGCTTAGTGATTTATTAAGAAATTATAGTTTTTCGTCCCAAAACAATATAATTTGACAATTCAAGAAAGTGACTAAATGGCCTCGAAAAGTTAGTCGTAAAATAGTAAAAATCGAGTGTTAGGAAACAAACTCAATGGTTTTGGAAAGCTTGTAGCATTATCTCAAAGTCTTAGCTTTTAAATTTTTATAATAGAGGTCTCGATCATGGAGAAAAACATAGGTGAAGTAGGGTACTTGTACCGGAAATATTATTTAAAGGTAGTTCTCGGCAAAGTTTGAGTGACCGCATTTTATTCGTTACAACTCCGTTTGATGAACGGTTGAACATTTTGGAAAATAGGCTAGGTGAACTTACTTTTACTAGAAGACATCGTTTTATAAAAAGTATTCTATCGATATTAAAAATGACTCTCAATATGGTCACTAGCGACAACTAGTTTTTGCTAATAGGAAATATATATATAAGTGTTATACTTGTGAAAATAGTTACGTCAATCTTATTTAAACGTGTGTAATTTAGTCGTTGTAAGTCCGTTTTCTACGTTTTATATGTCCTTAGCTTCGTGTTAAAGTATACTAAAATATTTTTGATAAATCGACTCATTTAGATAATGCCTAAGACTCATTTTTTACCCTTGAAAATCTGGACAGCATGCTGTTTTTCCGGAAAATATAGTTTTCGTCGTTAAACTTGAAAATAGCATAACTTCTTCGTTATAAATCCGTTTTAACCCGTTCAAGCGACCACGGTTTCGTTTTAAAGTATATTTTCTGAATATCTAGCCCAAAATACTTTATAACCTGTCGAAATTTCTAGATTTCACAAATATGATCAGACCTCATTTTAAAGTTGTCGAAAATGGTTTTTCTTGTATAATACTTATTCTAACCACTTCAAATCAACACCAAATCTATTCTAAACCTACCATACACCTTCTTAGGGTGTCATGGGTTCCTAAACATCATAAAAAATGATAGGTTTCAAGGGATTAATTATAGGATGATATATACTAATTATAACTACTAAAAACATTAAAAGTGGTATAGAGATACACATGAAACTTGCATGATTTCTACTAGTACGATAAAAATAACTCATGAATATTATGAAAGAGTTAAAATGATCATGAAATGCTTACTAGTATAATGATGAGGTTTATGGAACAAGGTTTATCCTAAATATCCTAGGTTTTTATTGCAAAACCTTAATTAATAGTATGCTAGAGTGTATAATTTAACTTGTTCTTGAAAATTTTTGCCTTCCTTCTTGTTTTTTTTCCTTGGCCGGCCTTCAAGAGGAATGGAGAGGATGTTTATATTTTTTCACCTTAGTATAAGTGAATGTATGTGTTTAGATTGTGTATTAGTAGATAAAATTACAAGTGTCCTAGCTACTAATGAGTATATGTATGCCTACATGAAAGATTTTTATCAAAATATGGTGTGTCATCAAAGTGGTCGACAATATTGAAATGGGGAAAGCAAAGTATGACTTTTTAATGTATTATTGTATTTAAAGTTTTGTATATTGTAGGTTTTGTACATAAAATAAATTATTAAGTGTAGTGTTAGCTAGAAATCGATTTTTAACGGAACACAATAAAATATATTGAAGTCATAAAAATTATAAAAATACATTTCTTACAAGAATTGAGTGAAATAATAATTATCGAGTTGAATTTACGGAAACCGTCGTATTTATATGTACATAACAATTTATATACAAAATAAATTGAAAACATCGGGTACACAAATAATATAATTTTTATAGTCCTAAAATGAGTGTAACAATATATTAGGAAAATCTTTGGAAGTGTCGGATCAATTATCCAAAATAAATGATCGTACGATAGCGTTTATTTCATAGAAAAATATACGTTATTGAAATATGTGAATCCATGCATGAACTAATATGTAGATAATGGTCATAAATATAAATTTTTCTCCGAGGATGAATAGTGTTTTGTAAATAGTAAAATTTTGAAATAACTTCTCAAAATATCAAATCGACTTAAAAAACGATGAATAGTAAAATGATGAATAGTAAATTTGAAAAAATGACCGGAAATTGAGAATTGTGACATTCTTCTCGTGTCAGATGAATCACATCCTCGTGATTCAATTAATGATAACTATAGTCCGAACCTCGACAAGGGTTTTAAAAGTTCATGCTCGTGTATAGTCTAAATTATCATGTCAATGCTCATGCATATGGGTTCCTCATCCAACTAGGTACGTTCTCGTGCTATCGTGACTATATCCCATTCTAAAGACATGCTCTCTTATTGTTAGGTTTGATGAGGCAAGCTTTCCCATTCTCGAGCAAAACCCTCAAAAGACTTTTAGGTAACTGATTTTTACTTAATCCTACAACTCATCAAACAAGAACTGTCATACGATTAGGCTAAATCGGTTTAGGTAACAACTTGTTTCTAGCCTGATCTTTGCAACTCATCAAACAAGAACTGTTACTCAGATCAAACTGGAAACAAGTGGTTTGAAGAAAATCTTTTGAAAATTTGGCTCGATTACGGAATTTCTTACACATATGAGACTACTACTCCCTTCATTTCATGATTCTTCCTAAATTAGACATAGGTGATCAGGCTATGTATAATTAGGAGTAACTATGCAACGCTTGAACTAATCGACTCATATGATGTTTGGTGTTGAGTCATGAACCCGAATGCAAAATGAGTATACACTTATAATGATATGATGAGATGCTATGACGATGTAGTTATAGTCTAGGGTCAATGATGCAACCTAGTTCTCTATAATCGATGCTCTGATACCAATCTGTTACACCCCCAAATTACCTGTTTTGCAGCGGAATGGAATTCCTGGGGGATGACTGTCATAGCATCAAAGTTACAGTTATATCGAACGACCTAAAGTGTCGTTCTGAAAATACCGTTTGATTAAGTAAAATAATCAGAGTTTACAAAGAATATGTCCCAAAAGATTTCCAATGTACCAAAATGAGTTTGTTACAATTAAACGATAGTTAAGTGCATAAAATTTATGTGAAACACGACGACACCGCGACTCTATGATAAGTCCACATGCATGCCATGAAGTGAATACCTTAGATACCTGAGATAAAACATGCTAAAAGTGTCAACACAATGGTTGAGTGAGTTCATAGAGTTTGGTTGAATTGTAAAGCCTTTAAAGAATGTTCATGCAACAAAGGCAAAGTTTTTGGTCATTTAGAATAGTCCACAAAGCAAAGGCATTGTAAATCCACTCAGTTCCAAGTTCCGCCCATACAAAACTTGCAACTTGTGTGTTCACAACCCACTGCCAAAATATGTCTAGCTTATGTTCAAGCACACGTGGTCAAATGAGTTCTCAAAGCAAAGGCATTGTAAATCCACTCAGTTCCAAGTTCCGCCCATACAAAACTTGCAACCTGTGTGTTCACAACCTACTGCCAAAAGTAGTATGTCTAATAGTCAAGTATACACGGTCATAATAGTTCATAGTATAGCACCACGTATATAATAATGTATGCTAGGCAAAGACCCTAAAATAAATAATATGCGTCCCGTAACATAGTGGACGAGAGGTTGGCCGACCTCTAATAGCGCTATCCATATTACCTACTGATAGGTGACTAACAATGCGAATGTACGAACAGCACATCATACAGCTATTATATACAATTAAGAAGACTCCGAACATGGGAGAATTTGCACTGCTCTTTACAAGGGAGACTTAGTATTTCTCCGTTCACATAGGGAGACTTTATAGTGATGCTCCGAACATGAGAGACTTTATAGTGATGCTCCGATCATGGGAGACTTTAGGTCAAGGTCATAGCACGTACGGTTAAATAAGTTCAAACAAGTCATAAGTTCGTATTTAAGTTCAAGGGTTCCATTCAAAAGTTCGTAATTAAGTTCAAGTGTTCCATTCAAAAGTTCGAAATTAAGTTCAAGTGTTCCATTCAAAAGTTCGTAATTAAGTTCAAGAGTTTAAGTCGAGTTCAAAAGTTCAAAACAGTGAAAGAGCTCAAAATAAAGTCAAAAGGTTCAAAATAGTCAAAGAGTTCAATATTATGTCAAACAAGTTCAAAATAGTCAAAGGGTTCAATATAAAGTCAAACAAGTTCAAAAGAGTCAAATGGTTCAATATTAAGTTAAAAGAGATTAATTATATGTCAAAATGTTTTAAATCAAGTTAAAAGAGATTAATTATAAGTTAAATTATTTTAAATCAAGTTAAATGAGATTAATTATATGTCAAAAGAATTAAATCAAGTTAAAAGTGTTCAAATCTATGCCAATATGTTCCTATCAAGTTAAAAGAATTCAATATATATGTCGAAGGGCTCAAAATCAAGGAAAGTGGTTCAAATAATAGCGTTCATAACATAGTGATAAATTTAGTTCGGGCACAATCTACTTACTAGCATAAGTAGAGAAACAACAGTTATTTAAGTTCATATAAAGGTAAAGTAAAAGCATGTAGTTGAGCATGTATCTCCCCCAAAAAGTTTATAAAATGATTAAACGAGTAAAATTGGGGCTACGAACTCACCTGTTGCAATAGTTGTGATGACAAAGTGGATGCACCGAAATGAGACGCAACTCTCTAACCGCGACCTATTATGAATGATATGATCTAATATAAGTCATGAAACAATGTCGTGCATGCAAATTCATATGATATCCATATCACTTGTGCATTTTTGAAAATAAAGTTTATCGTCGAAATATACGTTTACGACATCTCGTCATGTTGTAAAATACTTTACAAGTACTTAGGTTGAAACGACATCCTACAATAGTTGCTTAGTGATTTATTAAGAAATTATAGTTTTTCGTCGCAAAACAATATAATTTGACAATTCAGGAAAGTGACTAAATGGCCTCGAAAAGGTAGTCGTAAAATAGTAAAAATCGAGTGTTAGGAAACAAACTCAACGGTTTTGGAAAGCTTGTAGCATTATCTCAAAGTCTTAGCTTTTAAATTTTTATAATAGAGGTCTCGATCATGGAGAAAAACATAGGTGAAGTAGGGTACTTGTAACAGAAATATTGTTTAAAGGTAGTTTTCGGCAAAGTTTGAGTGACCGCATTTTATTCGTTACAACTCCGTTTGGCGAACGGTTGAGCATTTTGAAAAATAGGATAGGTGAACTTACTTTTACTAGAAGACATCGTTTTTTAAAAACTATTCTATCGATGTTAAAAATGACTCTCAACATGGTCACTAGCGACAACTAGTTTTTGCTAATAAGAAATATATATAAGTGTTATACTTGTGAAAATAGTTACGTCAACCTTATTTAAACGCGTGTAATTTAGTCGTTGTAAGTCCGTTTTCTACGTTTTATATGTCCTTAGCTTTGTGTTAAAGTATACTAATATATTTTTGATAAATCGACTCATTTAGATAACGCCTAAGATTCATTTTTGACCCTTAAAAATCAGGACAGCATGCTGTTTTTTCCGGAAAATATAGTTTTCGTCGTTAAACTTGAAAATAGCATAACTTCTTCGTTATAAATCCATTTTAAGCCATTCAAGCGACCACGGTTTCGTTTTAAAGTATATTTACTGAATATCTAGCCCAAAATATTTTATAACCTGTCGAAATTTCCAGATTTCACAAATATGATCAGACCTCATTTTAAAGTTGTCGAAAATGGTTTTTCTTGTATAATACTTATTCTAACCACTTCAAATCAACACCAAATCTATTCTAAACCTACCATACACCTTCTTAGGGTGTCATGGGTTCCTAAACATCATAAAAAATGATAGGTTTTGTGGGATTAATTATAGGATGATATTTACTATTTATAAGTACTAAAAACATTAAAAGTGGTATAGAGATACACAAGAAACTTGCATGATTTCTACTAGTATGATAAAAATAACTCATGAACATTATGAAAGAGTAAAAATGATCATGAAATGCTTACTAGTATGATGATGAGGTTTATGGAACAAGGTTTATCCTAAATATCCTATGTTTTTATTGCAAAACCTTAATTAAGAGTATGCTAGAGTGTATAAATTAACTTGTTCTTGAAAAATTTTGCCTTCCTTCTTGTTTTTCTTCCTTGGCCGGCCTTCAAGAGGAATGGAGAGGATGTTTATATTTTTTCACCTTAGTATAAGTGAATGTATGTGTTTAGATTGTGTATTATTAGATAAAATTACAAGTGTCCTAGCTACTAATGAGTATATGTATGCCTACATGAAAGATTTTTATCAAAATATGGTGTGTCATCAAAGTGGTCGACAATATTGAAATGGGGAAAGCAAAGTATGACTTTTTAATGTATTATTGTATTTAAAGTTTTGTATATTGTAGGTTTTGTACATAAAATAAATTATTAAGTGTAGCGTTAGCTAGAAATCGATTTTTAACGGAACACAATAAAATATATTGAAGTCATAAAAATTATAAAAATACATTTCTTACAAGAATTGAGTGAAATAATAATTATCGAGTTGAATTTACGGAAACCGTCGTATTTATATGTACATAACAATTTATATACAAAATAAATTGAAAACATCGGGTAAACAAATAATATAATTTTTATAGTCCTAAAATGAGTGTAACAATATATTAGGAAAATTTTTGGAAGTGTCGGATCAATTATCCAAAATAAATGATCGTACGATAGCGTTTATTTCATAGAAAAATATACGTTATTGAAATATGCGAACCCATGCATGAACTAATATGCAGATAATGGTCGTAAATATAAATTTTTCTCTGGGGATGAATAGTGTTTTGTGAATAGTAAAATTTTGAAATAACTTCTCAAAATATCAACTCGACTTCAAAAATGATGAATAGTAAATTTAAAAAAATGACCGAAAATTGAGAATTGTGACATTCTTCTCGTGTCAGAGGAATCACGTCCTCGCGATTCAATTAACGATAACTATAGTCCGAACCTCGACAAGGGTTCTAAAAGTTCATGCTCGTGTATAGTCTAAATGATCATGTCAATGCTCATGCATATGGGTTCCTCATCCAACTAGGTACGTTCTCGTGCCATCGTGACTATATCCCATTCTAAAGACATGCTCTCTTATTGTTAGGTTTGATGAGGCAAGTTTTCTCATTCTCGAGCAAAACCCTCAAAAGACTTTTAGGTAACCGATTTTTACTTAATCCCACAACTCATCAAACAAGAACTGTCATACGATTAGGCTAAATCGGTTTAGGTAACAACTTGTTTCTAGCTTGATCTTTGCAACTCATCAAACAAGAACTGTCACTCGGATCAAACTGGAAACAAGTGGTTTGAAGAAAATCTTTTGAAAATTTGGCTCGATTACGGAATTGCTTACACATATGAGACTACTACTCCCTTCATTGCATGATTCTTCCTAAATTAGACATAGGTGATCAGGCTATGTATAATTTAGGAGTAACTATGCAATGCTTGAACTAATCGACTCATATGATGTTTGGTGTTGAGTCATGAACCCGCATGTAAAATGAGTATGCACTTATAATGATATGATGAGATGCTATGACGATGTAGTTATAGTCTAGGGTCAATGATGCAACCTAGTTCTCTATAACCGATGCTCTGATACCAATCTGTCACACCCCCAAATTACATGTTTTGCAGCGGAATGGAATTCCTGGGGGATGACTGTCATATCATCAAAGTTACAGTTATATCGAACGACCTAAAGTGTCATTTTGAAAATACCGTTTGATTAAGTAAAATAATCAGATTTTACAAAGAATAGGTCCCAAAAGATTTCCAATGTACCAAAATGAGTTCGTTACAATCAAACGATAATTAAGTGCATAAAATATATGTGAAACACGTCGACACCGGGACTCTATGATAAGTCCACATGCATGCCATGAAGTGAATGCCTTAGATACCTGAGATAAAACATGCTAAAAGTGTCAACACAATGGTTGAGTGAGTTCATAGAGTTTGGTTGAATTGTAAAGCCTTTAAAGAATGTTCATGCAGCAAAGGCAAAGTTTTTGGTCATTTAGAATAGTCCACAAAGCAAAGGCATTGTAAATCCACTCAGTTCCAAGTTCCGCCCATACAAAACTTGCAACATGTGTGTTCACAACCCACTGCCAAAATATTTCTAGTTTATGTTCAAGCACACGTGGTCAAATGAGTTCTCAAAGCAAAGGCATTGTAAATCCACTCAGTTCCAAGTTCCGCCCATACAAAACTTGCAACCTGTGTGTTCACAACCCACTGCCAAAAGTAGTATGTCTAATAGTCCAGTATACACTATCATAATAGTTCATAGTATAGTACCACGTATATAATAATGTATGCCAGGCAATGCCCCTAAAATAATCAATATGCGTCCCGTAACATAGTGGACGAGAGGTTGGCGACCTCTAATAGCGCTATCCATACTACCTACTGATAGGAGACTTTCAATGCGAATGTACGAACAGTACATCATACAACTATTATATACAATTAAGAACACTCCGAACATGGGAGAATTTGCACTGCTCCGTACAAAGGAGACTTAGTATTGCTCCGAACATGGGAGACTTTATAGTGATGCTCCGATCATGGGAGACTTTAGGTCAAGGTCATAGCACGTACGGTTCAATAAGTTCAAACAAGTCATAAGTTCGTATTTAAGTTCAAGGGTTCCATTCAAAAGTTCGTAATTAAGTTCAAGTGTTCCATTCAAAAGTTCGTAATTAAGTTCAAGAGTTTAAGTCGAGTTCCAAAGTTCAAAACAGTCAAAGAGCTCAAAATAAAGTCAAAAGGTTCAAAATAGTCAAAGAGTTCAATATTATGTCAAACAAGTTCAAAATAGTCAAAGGGTTCAATATAAAGTCGAACAAGTTCAAAATAGTCAAAGGGTTCAATATAAAGTCAAACAAGTTCAAAGTAGTCAAAAGGTTCAATATTAAGTTAAAAGAGATTAATTACATGTCAAAATGTTTTAAATCAAGTTAGAAGAGATTAATTATAAGTTAAAGTGTTTTAAATCAAGGTAAATGAGATTAATTATATGTCAAAAGAATTAAATCAAGTTAAAAGTGTTCAAATCTATGCCAATATGTTCCTATCAAGTTAAAAGAATTCAATATATATGTCGAAGGGCTCAAAATCAAGGAAAAAGGTTCAAATAATAGCGTTCATAACATAGTGATCAATTTAGTTCGGGCACAATCTACTTACTAGCATAAGTAGTGAAAAAAAAGTTATTTAAGTTCATATAAAGGTAAAGTAAAAGCTTGTAGTTGAGCATGTATCTCCCCGGAAAAGTTTATAAAATGATTAAACGAGTAAAAGTGGGGCTACAAACTCACCTGTAGCAATAGTTATGATGACAAAGTGGATGCACATAAATGAGACGCAACTCTCTAACCGCGAACTATTATGAATGATATGATCTAATATAAGTTATGAAACAATGTCGTGCATGCAAACTCATATGATATCCATACCACTTGTGCATTTTTGAAAATAAAGTTTATCGTCGAAATATACATTTATGACTTCTCGTCATGTTGTAAAATACTTTACAAGTACTTACGTTGAAACGACATCCTACAATAGTTGCTTAGTGATTTATTAAGAAATTAAAGTTTTTCGTCGCAAAACAATATAATTTGACAATTCAGGAAAGTGACAAAATGGCCTCGAAAAGCTAGTCGCAAAATAGTAAAACTCGAGTGTTAGGAAACAAACTCAACGGTTTTGGAAAGCTTGTAGCATTATCTCAAAGTCTTAGCTTTAAAATTTTTATAATAGAGGTCTCGATCATGGAGAAAAACATAGGTGAAGTAGGGTACTTGTACCAGAAATGTTGTTTAAAGGTAGTTTTCGGAAAAGTTTGAGTGACCGCATTTTATTCGTTACAACTCCGTTTGACGAACGGTTGAACATTTTCGAAAATAGGCTAGGTGAACTTACTTTTACTAGAAGACATCGTTTTCTAAAAAGTATTCTATCGATGTTAAAAACGACTCTCAACATGGTCACTAGCGACAACTAGTTTTTGCTAATAGGAAATATATATGTGTTATACTTGTGAAAATAGTTACGACAACCTTATTTAAACGCGTGTAATTTAGTCGTTGTAAGTCCGTTTTCTACGTTTTATATGTCCTTAGCTTCGTGTTAAAGTATACTAATATATTTCAAATAAATCGACTCATTTAGATAACGCCTAAGACTCATTTTTGACCCTTAAAAATCTGGACAGCATGCTGTTTTTCCGGAAAATATAGTTTTCGTCGTTAAACTTGAAAATAGCATAACTTCTTCGTTATAAATCCGTTTTAACCCGTTTAAGCGACCACGGTTTTGTTTTAAAGTATATTTTCTGAATATCTATCCCAAAATATTTTATAACCTGTCGAAATTTCCAGATTTCACAAATATGATCAGACCTCATTTTAAAGTTGTCGAAAATGGTTTTTCTTGTATAATACTTATTCTAAGGAGCTCTGGCATTGAGAACAGTGAGCAAATGCAAATCTAACACTTCTGTGTTAGAGGTAACAAAGCAAAAGTGAATCTAACACTTCTGTGTTATAGGTAACAACTGCCACGAGCTGGAAACCCTGTCAAGAAGGCTCTATGAATGAGTCTATCTATCAGAGGCAGTATGAAGTACTGAAACTATTGGTTTTCACAGAACCAGAGGGCATATGAGACCAGACCTTGATTAAGTGTCTTCCTCTACACTTAATCCTTTCATAAAAATCAATGCAACATTGTTTTGTAAGAAAATTGAGTTAATACTGCTTAGAAAAATGTTTTGCAAAAGTTTGTACTGCTAGGCAAAATTTTGGTACTGCTAGCATAACTTGGTACTGCTGGGAATTTATTCAAGTAATAACTACTTTTTGAAAATAGCCGTTGAGAGTTTGTTATTTTCTTTGGGTTTCTAACTTGGAAAGTATTTACTTTCTATCTTTCAACAGATTATTCTTTTCTTTAATTTTCCTAATCATAAGAGTCGGTTAATCTTGAAACCCTAAATCTTGTCTATAAAAACTCAATTGGCTATCAGAAGTATCATTCATTTAAAATTGATCTAAAACCCAGCAGTAAAAACATTCTTTTAACCCTAAAACCTTCTTTTTCTTTATGGGCACCTCTTGAATTTGCTGCAAAACACAATCAGGTGACATTCTTGGAGAAAACCAAGGAAGCATGCGACTTTCATGAGATAGTGGATTTTCTGAATTATACCCATATTAGGTATGCTCTTACAGTTAATCCAACTGTCTTTGTTTCTCATATCAAGCAGTTTTGGCAGACTGCCACTGTCAATACTTTTGAAGATGGAAACAAACAGATTAAAGCCAAAGTTGATGGCAGTATCATCATTCTTACTGAAGCATCTCTTAGGAGGCACCTGCACCTAAGTAATGCAGATGGTATTCGTGATATGCCAAATACTGAAATCTTTCAAAACTTAACACATCATCTAAAAACTTATCTTTTCTCAAAGGTTGTTTTGCCCCACAATGGAGATTCTTGATCCATACTATTCTTCATTGTTTAAGTTCTAAGAAAACTTCATGGGAGCAATTAAGTAGAAACATTGTTATTGCTCTCATATGCTTATCAACTGGTAGAACTTATAATTTTTCAAAATTGATTTTTGATAGTATGGTGAAAAATGTGGATAATCAGTTCAAGTTTTTACCGTATCCACAGTTTGTGCAAACAGTTTTGGAAAACTCTCAAGTTAAACTCAAGTTCCATGCACACATTTGTAAAACTCCTTGCCTAATACAAAAACTTTTTAGTAATATGAAGATGGCATCTAAGGAGTTCAATGGACTTGTAGTACCTTTGTTTGAAAACATGTTACACATTAAGGGTGAAGGATCAACACTCCCAGTTGACTCCCAACATACACCCAAAGCTCATGGTTCTCTATCAACATCCCAATCATCTTCATTAACACTTAGGAATAAAACTAGACAGGACTCTGATGTTTCTTAGCACAGAGTTCCTACCATTATTATTGATGCATATGAGGCTATCTCTAACAGTATAGGAAGGGCTACTCCTACTGACACAAGCTTAGAAGTTGGTCAGGACAGGGGTAACATAAATAAGACCCCTACTATGGCAACATCTAATGTATATGTTTCTAAGGGATCAGCTACATGTGATGTAAACCCTAGCCACATGGATAACATGGGATATATGCCCAGTAATCCACCACTCCTAGAAGTTAACACATCTGGAAGTGGTGAGGGCAGTTTGCAACTTATACAGGACTTGATGGCTACATGTACCAGGCTTACAGAAAAGGCGACTAACTTGGAGCAGGAACTTAAACACACTAAAACTTCACACACCAAGGTCAACACCAATCTTATTGGCAAAGTGAAGAAATTGCAGCTCAAGATGAAGTCACTTCAACAACCAAAAAGAGTCAAACTAGTTGTATCAAGCTCAAACAGTTCTGATGAAGACATGGAGCAAGGGGATTCTTCCAAACAAGGGAGAAAATCTCAAATGACTTTGATGCAGACATTCAGGGGAGGATGGATATGGATTCTAATTTAGGACATAATGATGAGCAACAAGAGCAAGTTCATCAAGATACAGAGCATCCATTTAATGTTGAAAACCTTGTGAAGAATGTGAAAAAGGTAGCAAGATAGATGGGAGTTATAGTTGATATTGTTGCAGCTAGAAGAATCATTACACAAGGAGAGCAAAATAAAGATGGTACTACTGATATTCCAGTCAATACTGTTAATTATCCAGATACTGCTACTTCAACAAGAGTTGGTTCTGAAGAAAGCTGTCTTAAAAGGAAAGATACATCATTTTATTCCAGTTCAGAAAAGAAGAAAAAATTTGAAAAAGATACTTTTGAAGAAGTTGAATCAAAAGAAGAAATTTCTGATAAACAACTTCAACAAGAAATGGTAGTTATTCCAGATGCAGTGTTTATTGAACCATTGCAGTCAAAATATTTAAGAATTTTTTTGGACATGGTCAAGGCATTTGATAGAGATGATCTTGTGAAGCTGTGGAATTTGGTCAAAGAAAAGTCCAGTCATACATACTTTGAAAATAACAAGGAACTAGAGCTATGGACTGAGCTAGGTAGATTATTTGAACCTGATCCTCTTGATAGTCTGTGGAAATTTCATGTTCCTAACAGAGCTACTACATGGAGATTATATGACACATCTGATGTACATCATGTATCTACAACTGATGGTATAGATGTGTTTATGCTGGTAGAAAAAGAGTACCCTCTCAGAGTTGGAATTTTGGTGTTTATGTTATCCGCAAGACTTAGTGTGGATGACGACTCAGAGATGGCAATAGGACTAATAAGGAAGATCAAAAATCAGCTTGACCAAGCAATGAAGACTGCAAGAAGGAAATAGTGTTTGAAAGAATTCCCCTCTCATCACAAGAATTGAAGTTTAATTGTAGAAACTAAGTGATTTGCAGAGAAATCATAAGTTTAGGGGAGGATTGTTGGGAATTAAACAATGGCAGTACTTACTGCTATTGGTACTGCCAAGCCTACATACTAGACTAGTGAAGAATACACTAGCAGTACTAATTGACTTAGTACTGCTAGTCCATATGGTTTGTACTGCTAATGGGATATGCACACATTTTTTATTTTAAGAATAGATATTGTATATCTTATACGATTTTATAGTGATAGGTCTCTTGTACAGAACTCCTTGTCCTATAAAAGGAGGTCCTAGGTTATATTGTAAAACACACCAATACATAATCAATTATCACAGTCGTGTTAAGAACTTCAAAGTTGTATACCCTGATTCTAGCAAAAGTATTCGTATTATTGTTTAATAATATTAAATTATTTTTATCATTACTTTCTCCATTGCATATTTATTGTTCTATTAATTATTCTTCTAAGTGTTATCAAGTAGATTCCACATACTTGATTAACTTTAAGCTTTGTTTCATTCACATTTGTTTTGGATTCATCCAAGGCAATATACTTATATAAGCTAAGTTGATCCAAGGTTTGGGACTCACAATTTCCTTCCATATTTGATCTTATAATCTTTTGTCTTGCTGATTCGGTTGTTAATCAATCAGATGGTGAATACATGTAATAGTGTTTCAGATCCCACCTTTTTCGCTGTGGTTGCCCGTGAATTTGCAGAACTGTTATCGGGTCTCACTGTTCATATCACAAATGATATTCAACAAAACACGGTGAGTGGTTCAGGTGGTTCTAGTGGTGGTGCTCTGCCTGTGACCATTCATACTTGGTTAGAGAGGTTTGTAATCAAAAGCCTCAATCGTCCAGCTCTGCGACTACTCCGGTTGAGGCGGAGAATTGGATCACGCATATTGAGAAGATCTTTTAAGTTCTGGGATGTGACGACGTGTTCAAAGCTCGAATTGCTAGCTATAAGTTTTAGGGTGACGCCCTCAGTTGGTGGAAGGGGTATAAGTTAGCCAAGGGTGGAGATGATTTTGTTGCTATTTGTCATGGAATGATTTCCGTGATAACTTCTTTCTTCAGTATTTTCCAAGGTCCGAGAAGGAAAAGTATGAGAAAGAGAGTATCAGTCGATTCATTAGTTTGAGAAGGAGACCAGTACTGTATCCATGAAAAGGTTTCTTCGTTTGGTGGGATTCTTGGGGACCAGGGCAGGAACCCAGAAAGAACATGCTAGGACTTTCAAGTGGGCACTTCAGGATGATCTTCTGGATGGTATTGTGAATACCGAGTTTGATGATATAGCATAGGTTGCTAACACAACTCGCAACATTGAGATCATACAGGACAGGGCTAGATAGGGTGTTAAGAGGACTTGGAACGAAGATCGTGTACGACCAGTTCAGGGAGAAAATCAGTGTGGGTATGATCAGAGGGACTACGATAGGCGCAGTTTTGATCGACGAGGGTCAGATAGACGAGGTGATGATAGGAGAGATGATAGAAGGGGTTTCAACAAGCAAAGGATGGGAAGAGATCAGGTTCAGTAGTTCAACCGTGGAACTAATCAGAGACACTATCCTGATCAAGCTACAACCCCACCTTGGGTCACCTGTGGGAAGCTTCACCTTGGCAGACCGTGTTACAAGATTTAAGGAGCATGTTTCAAATGTAGATCTATGGAGCATAATATTCGAGACTGTCCCAAGAGGTCTGACAATGGGGATGAAGGCCAACCAGCTACTAAAGCACGAGTGTTTGCTCTGACCAGGGACTCGGAAACTTGCACTTTAGGTACCGTTACGGATAGGGATGGCAACGGGTCAAGTTCGGGGCAGGTTTTAGTGAACCCGTACCCGTACCCGTTTATAATATCCAAACCCGAACCCGCCCCAATACCCGATGGGTACCTGATTATTATTATCCATCGGGTTATCGGTTTTCCCCGCGGGTATCGGTTATCCTTAATTAAAATTATCGTTGTACAACTTAACCTAAAAAAAACCAAAACATCCTAATATATTCAAAGTTTTTAGAAGTTAAAGAAAACAACTTCAATATTCGTAATGTTTGAAGATTAAAGAGTTAATGTGTCATGTGTGTAAGAATTAAAGCGTCAAGCGTAAGTGTTAATTTAATAGTTTGTAATTACCAAGATATATGCTATTAAGGAGTAGAGTAGAAAAAAAATTATACAAGGTTAATAGCTCAAAACTTATTAGGATCTTATACAAATTAGCAAAAAAAACGGGTACAAATTCGGGTATACGGGCACGGATACGGGTACGGGTAAACGGCCGGGTATTACTAGAACCCGTATCTGAAAATAAAAGAATATATCTACCCGAACCCGTCCCCGAACCCGACCCAACAGGTTCGGGTTTCGGTTTTCCCCATCGGTTTCGGGTGCTTTTGCCATCCCTAGTTACGGAAACATCTTTTCATGTTTGATTGTACTATCTTTGGTTTTATTTGATACTGGTACAACACATTCGGTAGTTTCTAATTTGTTTGTTAAATAAGTTAACATCCCCACTTCATTATTAGTTTGTGCATCATCCATTCCTATGAGGAATCTTGTGGTTATTATCCGTTACGTTTTGATAATAAGATCCGTTCTGCCGATTTGTTCCCTTAGAAATGTGTGATCTTGATTTTCATTTCAAGTACATCAATTACCATAGTTCTCAATCTGATATGTCCTTTGTAATCACTCTCTTCACATGGTTCCGTAACCGTTATACCAAATCTGTGATGATCTATCATTAGCCAAACAGCCTGAGATTGTTAGTCCATTATCCTTATTTCTTTTCGTGATTTGGTACGTATTCGTTTGACTTTCCTATTTCAATTTCGAGGAAAAAAATTTCTTTTAGAGAGGAAGAATTATAACAACCTAAAACTCGGACTTAAATTTCTATTACGTGTTCGAATTAACCTAAGTTTCTAAATAATTTAATTAGCAATATAACTATATGTTATACGTATAAATACACAATACGAAACTTAAAACTTAGTTATGCTAAATAGATCGAACCTAAACTGTGATAAACAACATATACTTTTGTTTTCCTAAGCTTATACACATTTTATGTCACATATGATTATACACCTATTCTAAGTAACATATAAATCAGCACACCCTCCTAAATGCTCATATCACATGGCCATAAGTCATGTTCTAGAACTGGTTATATTTCTTTGTACACACATTGAATCATGGATAAGCACAAGTGAATTTCATAAAGGATTGAAGGGGATTAAATCTCCCTAAGAATCGGCATTCCCATATCCCAATCCCCACTTATATCACAAACCGTACTTCACATTTCACTCTCTCATAAACCCTACAACAAAAACAAAGTGGAGACATTTAAAAATATAAACACACGCTTTGCCATCTATACTTCCAAGCCATATATTATTTTCTTCCTCCCATCTTCTTTGTGTCGACCCAAATACCAGAAAACATACACCTTAATACGATATAATGATAGCATTATGGAAATTACGAAATTAATTATAGCATAATGTGAATTTGTTGACCAAGTTTGACATAGATAAGGTCAAAGTATTATGTAAGTGATCATGTATGTGATGATATGTTAATAAACTAACGATGAGATGATTGTTTTTGAGTAAATCATGTCTTTGATAACATGTTGATAGATATATTATAGAACCTTTAGCTTAAATTAGAACGCACTTAAAGATGAGTTTATGTTATAGTGGGTCTTGAGTTGCAAGATTAAGATCGTTGCAACAAAATGATTATATGGTTGTTTTTGCTAAGAATGGTATAAGATAGGATTAAGTATTAGATGGCAATAGACGAGAGATTTTGGGGACGAAATCTATATAACGAGGTAGAATTGTTACACCCGTATCCCGAAATACAAATAGGCCCTACCCTAGATGAATATGGCTTAAGGACTTGACGGGATTGACTAGTTAACCCGATAGTCAAACTAATAATTAATAAATGTTATGTTATAGTTATATAAATGAGGGGGATCTAAGTTGCCACATTGTAAACTTAATATAAGTATCTTGTGGCCAAAATAGAAAGAAAGGGGCTTGAGGGACATAAAGTGTCAAATAGTGAAATAGCTTTAAAATAAAGAAAGCTTTAAGTATTAATAGGCAGATTTCTAAAAAAGTTCCAGGTTGTTGGTGAAAGTCGGTTTAGAAAAAGAGAGGGAAAAATGATGGTAAGGTCGATGATCAATTGGGATGGGGTTAGTGTTCCCAATCAAGTAATAAACTGGTATCTATCATCCTTGTGCAAGTAAGTATCCCTAATTGTATTTAATTGTAAATTTAAGCGTTAGGGTTCATCTACCCAAGTTGGGGGGTTTTGGGTAATTGTAATTATAAACACTAATTAAGATGTTATGGTGTAATTGGGTGAAACCCCTTTTATTAAATTGAAGCAAATGGGTAAATTGAATATGATCATATTATGATCATAATGTTTGATTATAAAGAATTATAGTAGTTTTAGAAGAATTTTATTATGAGTAAAAGTTGAGTAGTCTATGGGTTGAATCATCATGTGGAAAACTTCCTTTTAATCTATTTAGATTGACTTATGTCAATCTATTTGGATGTGTGTGTTGGATGTTGATAAACAAGCATATAAAGATAAGTAATGAAAAGATAAGAGTAAGAAGCACAAAACCACAACGCGAGTATTTATAGTGGTTCGACTACAAGGACACCTTCCTTGCCAACTCCACTCCCCGAGTCACCTACTCGAGAGTTCGTAATCACTACACCAATCTCCTTATGGCGGAGAAGCCTTCACAACATCGCCTACCCTTTTTCCGGTGCTAGGCTAACCACCAGGTTCTTTCACTCCAAGGTGAACCACACCTACACAACGTCGCCTACCCTTTATAAGGTACTAGGCTAAGTACCTAGTTCTTTCACTCCAAGGTGAAATACACCTTCACAACGTCGCCTACCCTTTATTAGGTACTAGGCTAAGCACCTAGTTCCATTGCAATGGAGGAACTACTACCACACTACACCAATGACTAATCCCAAAGGAGATCTACTCCTTTACAACATCATCAAGGATAGAAATATCCTTGGATATAATACTAGTCTATCTTGTACATCGAAACATACTATATCGAATGTACATCTAAGGCACCTTTCACTAATGCCTTTGACTAGATCTACAAGACATCTTTCACTAATGTCTTGTGTCTTCACTTCTAAGCACCTTTCACTAATGCTTCTAGTCTTGACTTCTAAGAACTTTTCACTAATGCTTCTTGTCTTGACTTCTAAGTACCTACCACAAGTGCTTATGCTATAGACGATAGATACCCTTCACGAATATCTTCGTCTTGACACTTGAGACATCTTTCACTAATGTTTTCAATACTACACTTCTTTGAAAGAAGAAAGGAATCATCAACAAGAAGACTTCAGTAGCCTTGATGATGAGGAAGCATGGCAACTCATGGACTTGAGCTTGCTCGACTTCAAAGGTGGTGATCTTACCTTTAAGGGGAACCTAAAAGATCACACAAAAACAAAACTACAAACATAGATCTCTTGGATCTGAGGTTAGTGATTTTTTAACTTAGGGAGAAAGTGTGTTAGAAAGGGGTGAGAAATAATAAAGAAATGGCTCACTATTTATAGAGGAAAAATCCTACTGTTCCCCAGATCCCACGGATCCCTACCACAAGGGATCCGGCTAGCACAAAGCTAGGGATCCGTGGAACGCTCCTTTTTGCCCATGGGTATTTTGGTTATGGGTCATGGGTCATGGGTTGAACCATGGATCTTTTAGCTAGATACAATGTATCTTTTGAGTGCAATGCACTTGGTCATTTGGGTATGGGTTGATCCATGGGTTATGGATATTTTCCATGTGTGATATAAGCATGATGTCATGCAATGGGTTATGGGTCAAGGGGCTTGTAGGATGAGTGCAAGGGGCTTGTACTCTTCAAGGGGTGCCTAATTCCCTAGTTCTATGAATCGCCTGAATACTCTACTATCAACAAGCTACAACTCACGCAATAAACACAACGAATGGCCTAGGGCACTCCTAAGCTTTTTTTATATTTAGGACGTTCAAGCTCGCAACAATTAAAGAAGAAGCCAATTTTTCTCACTCTAGCGTCTACCAATTAAGACAAGAGACAACCTAACAATAATTAACAACTAGTTTCATAGATCTAAGCAAACACAAGGAGAATTTAGCTACTCGTGGTAAACAAGCAAGCATACACACATACAATTAAACATGGGTAGACATAATGATAATATGGATAAATAAACTTATCTTATCATGTAAAGAAGGGTATGGAACCCTTAAATACTGTCCAAGTTGGGTGTAACACCCCCAAATTCGGTATACGCAGCGGAATTAAGGTTGGGGTATTACTTCATGGATCACAGTCATAATAATAGATAAACGGCTCAAAAGAGACGTTTAGATAAAAACAGTTATCATTCATTTATTTAAATCAGAGTTTTAAAAAATAAAGGTCCCAACGGAAATACGGAAATACATAGTTTTATTCTTGTGAATGATAACAAAAATGGACGCCCTTTTTATAAGAAAGTCCATTTCCACTCTGTACCAGATCGTGCTCTAATTTCCTGAGATAAAGCATGCTAAAAAGTCAACACAAAGGTTGAGTGAATCCATAGTGTTTGTATAATAATCAGTTGAACACAAGATAAGCGGTAGTAAAATTAGTAATATTGCAGTACAGTATATTGCCCTAAGTCTCATGACACGCAAACCTTAACACAAACGCGTCATAATAATGACGTAAGTTACAAACATCATGGTGATGATGTGAGCAACAATTCCCTCCGTAGGATTTTGCCATTCTCCTAGTATTCTCAAATAAAGTGCATTTGGTTACCTATCCGGCTAACACAAATGGGGCGTCAACTGCCAATAGATCTATTCACGATATTCGTGTTCACTCGCAAGTGATTAATGGTTCATGATATGAGGGACGTTTAGTGGCAACAGTAGGTACTTAGGCAATATCAATCTGGATAGCATACAGAAAAATACTTGTGTTCGGGTTTGTAGCATGTATCTCCCCACGAGTTTTGAAAACAAATATGTAAAAGTGGGACTATGAACTCACCTCGGTGTTATCGTAGTCTGGATGAAAAACAAATTAAGTAATATGAACAAACTGCTCCGACTCTCGACCTGAGTTGGTATGTCATGTATTTAGTATTCGTGTTCAAGTTTATGTGACGATAATGCTTTATCGATAATTAGATAAAATGAAGTCTCTTCAAGAATTAATAATACTTATCATACTTAGCTTTATGGCTCGAATGATTGTTAATAATTTTTTATCGAAACCCAAGTTGTTAAATATTTTATGTTTCCAAAATGTTATAATTTACAATTTTAAATATTTACAGTTTTTACCCTTGCACTTTAAAAAATGACACTTTAAACCCTCAACTATGGGTTATTGACAAAATCAGCCCTTGTATAATTAACTTTGCAGAAATTACATTTTTAGTCCAAGAAAAACCTTATCTTACAAAAATTACAATTTTTATGCTTGAAATTTTATAAGAAAAATTCACTTGTTTTTTGCCTAAATGGATAAAAGTGCGGGTGAATAAAAGCGAGGCCTTAAAAGGTTTTTACTACGTTCTTGATCCCTTCAAGAGTTTGTCCGGTGATATTTCTAATGAGGTCTTAAGCTCTTACGGTTTGGTCGCAATGATTCTCTAAAGTAGGGGGGTTAGGTGCCTTTTGTTGGTTTTAGGCGATAACAGGGCCAAACGAGGACAATTTTTACACGAGGCAAGCTAGTGTTTCTACAACACATTTGACCCTTTAAACACTTTGCTTTGAGCTCTTCTAAATGGTATAGGCCTCATATCTTAGTCGTCTTTAGTTAGAAAGATACAAGTCCACGAACTTGGCCACTTGGCCACGACGCGTTTTAAGAAAATTTCATTTTAACCCATTAACTTTTACGGGGTCACCTAGAGACGTTGTAATATGTTTATTAACTCTTTTTAAGTCATTAACCATCATCCTATAACTCCTACGACTCAATTTTTGAAAAGTGCACACAAGGCCTTTTTATGAAAATTTCCGCGAGTCACCTTCTCTGTGGTTGATTATAAAAGAGACTATAAGTGCTTTTAAAGACATTATCAGGGCATTAAAATCTTTGCAGCGAGTCCTTTAAGATGGTGTAAACCTCGTACTTTTCAACCCTTTAATTAGCAAGATATTAATTATGGAAAAGGGCTATTTAGGCTAATCTTGCCAAATTGCAATTCTCGTTTTTAAACCTTAAAACTCTATATCTTTTGCATGCAACCTTGTGAAATGTTGTTTTACTCATTTCTAATGTTTCTAAGATAGTTCATAATCAAATTTATCAAAAATCCTGAGTTTTTCCCACATACCTGTTGTAAAGTACTTTTGGTGTTTAGGACTTTTGGCCATAATGAAGTGTTGTTTTCAACCATAACGACTAGGCTTTTCAACCGGGTTATGGGGGCGTTATATAGTGTCCTAGGTGGTGTTTACAACGGTACTTTGTTTGACCCTAATACCTTTAACATGATGCAAATAAATGAGGCGCATGTAGGGGGCTGGGCTGTTTTTGGCGTCAAGACCAGAAGACAGAAAACATGTTTAACCTTGTGAGGACCTAGGACTTAGGTTTATATTTTCTATACTGATCATGTAACATCCTTAATGGTTAATCCTTATAGTGTTTTCCTTAACTAATACCACAAAACAAAAAGGTTTTTATGTATTAGCGTTTTTTATAGAAAGTTGTACAACATCAGGCTCTAGTTTTAGTTTTATTTGTTATGAGTTTTATTAACATAACTAGGTGATGTAAAATATGTAAAAATGATTAAAGAAAGAGAGTGGGACACTTACAAATAATATGTTGATGAAACCAGAAGAATACTCCTAATAGCTGCTAATTTATTTTCATGTACACCACTCCTTCTAAGCCTTAGATTAGCCTTTCCTTTCACTACTTAGGGTAAATTTCCAGAATATGTGTGAGTGTGGGAAATATTGTATGGTGTGTGTGATGGATGAGACTCAAGGAGGGGGTGGGGCGTTATATATAGGTGTGGGAGTGCATGGACTCCCAAGGTGCTATGTCACCTTGTCTAACAAGAGAAGGGACAAGGTGATGTGTTGCAATACACATGAAAGGTGCATGTGATCTCAAGGAGACATGAAACGGTGTGGTAAAACTATAGCCAAGAGTTTTACCCAGAAACTTTGACTATGGTAAAACCCCATGGTAAATGAATGATGTGTAATTCTAATGTGCAAGTAACTAGTTGTGGTTAGGGTATTTACATGTAGTACCTAGGTAACTAAATGGTAATTGTCTAGTTCAATACTAACCATGGTAACAAGGGGGGGGGGGGCGTTAAGCTATAGAGGGTAGTACCTAGTGCTTTTTATGTTGTACCTATTGTATAGTAGTGTAAATACTTAGTTAGGTTTCTAATTTATTTTAGTCAAATACTTGTTTAGGTTAATTTACATGTAATAAATAAAAGTAAAGTTTAAGGTTGAGGCTTTATTGTTTGTACAATGTGTTTAAAATTAAGTACACTAAGGTTTATAATGAATTTTATGTTACGTGAATACTTTTATGCATCAATGACTTGTACATTGGCTTGATAAACTTGTACTTTGGAAATTGGTAAGAGTTTAATATGTATTTTTAATTTTAGTTAGTGATCTCATTTACATAAAATCGTAGGATTTGCAAACTAGGGTTTTTAACCGGATGATACTCTAGAGTTAGTGTTTTATGCCTTGGAAATTTGTACATTAAGTTTAAAAGTTTGAACATTAGAGTTTATGATGTAGTATCGAAATTGTTATAAATCAATGCTTTAAGAAAACCCTGATTTACATGGTAATATTAAATTGGAAATAACGCTAATGATATAAGGATACTTCATACCAGACATTCTGTATCTTATGTGAGGGCACACCTGACATGGGTGACCATTCCGGGAAGTTTCAAGTATGACATTTTTGTGAGACTTCCATTGTCACTTAAGAGTGTGTATATCAAAAGCATTAACTATGCAAATGAGCAGTTTGTGAGTGCGGCTTATTATCTAGTTGTAGAGAAAAGAAAAAAAAATGTACGTAGAAAATGAATTATTATTAATATAAAGGCGGATTTTTACCGGTGGTTACAGTCTCCCCTCCTTAAATGGAATCTCGTCCTCGAGATTTACTCGGTGGGGGTGTTGGAGAATAGGTGTGGGTACTTCTTACGGAATTGATCTTCCCGTTCCCAAGTAAATTCTGTTCCTACCTTAAAATTTCATCTAACCTTAATGATAGGAATTCGACTTTGTTTTAACTGCTTAACATCCCTATCCATGATCTCCACGGGTTCTTCCACAAATTGAGCTTATCGTTGAGCTGGAGTTCTTTCATCGGAATGACAAGCGCTTCATCCGACAAACACCTCTTTAGGTTGGAAACGTGGAAGGTAGGATGTATGTTACTGAGCTCTATAGGAAGCTCGAGTTTATAGGCTACATGATCTATCCTTTCCAGAATCTTGAATGGTCCTATGTATCTAGGATTTAATTTTCCCCGTTTCCCGAATCTAACCGTACCTTTCCATGGTGATACTTTTAGCATGACCCTGTCTCCAACTTCAAATTCCATAGGCTTTCGCCTTACGTCAGCGTAACTCTTTTGCCTATCTCGTACAGCTTGTAGATGTTGCCGAATTTGTACTATCTTATCAGTGGTTTCCTGGATGATTTCAGGTCCAGTGAGTTGAGCTTCTCCTACCTCGGACCAACACACGGGTGATCGGCACTTTCGTCCATACAGTGCTTCGAACGGTGCTGCTTTGATGCTGGCATGGTAACTATTGTTATATGAGAATTACGCTAAAGAAAAGTGTCTATCCCATCCCTTTCCAAAATCTATTACACACGCCCTGAGCATATCTTCCAATGTTTGAATGGTTCTTTCGCTTTGTCCGTCGGTTTGAGGGTGGTAAGCAGTACTCATGTCTAATTTAGTACCTAAAGACTTTTGGAGTGATTGCCAAAATCGGGATGTGAAACGAGCGTCACGATCCGAGATAATGGAAATTAGCACTCCGTGTCGTGAAACTATCTCCTTCAGATACAACTTTTCTAGGGTTTCCATCTCATCAGTCTCCTTGATTGGCAAGAAGTACGCTGATTTCGTGAGACGATCGATGATGACCCAAATTGTATCATACCCACTTGACGTCTTAGGCAACTTGGTGATAAAATCCTTTGTTATTCTCTCCCACTTCCACACAGGAATCTCTGGTTGAATCAAGCCAGACGGCTTTTGATGTTCCCCCTTCACTCGTGAACATGTCAAACATTTACTAACATATTCAGCAATGTCAGCCTTCATGTTCGGCCACCAGTAATACTTTTTAAGGTCTTGATACATCTTTTCAGAACCCGGGTGAATGGAGTACTTTGACTTGTGTGACTCATGCATAATCACATTTCGCAAATCACCATAATGTGGTACCCAGCTTCTGTTCTTTATGCAACGAGTTCCATCGGAACGACTTTCAAACATCTTGTCCATACCTCGTAAATTCTCAGCCTGAATATTCTCTTCTTTCATTGCCTCAGACTGTGCCTGGAGAATTTGAGATGGTAAATTCAGATTAATGGTCATGACTAAGGCTCTGACTCGAAGAGGTTTAATCCGTTCTTTCCTGCTCAAAGCATCTGCTACCACATTTGCTTTTCCAGGATGGTAACGAATTTCACAATCGTAGTCACTTAGCAACTCTAACGAACGTCGTTGCCTCATGTTCAATTCTTTCTGATCAAGAATGTGTTGAAGACTCTTGTGATCAGTGAACACAATACACTTTGTACCGTACAAATAATGCCTCTAGATTTTAAGAGCAAATACTACTGCTCCCAGTTCCAGATCATGTGTTGTGTAATTCTTCTCATGCGGTTTGAGCTGTCGAGATGCATAAGCGATGACTTTCTCTCTTTGCACTAATACGGCGCCCAGACCTTGATGTGATGCGTCGCAGTAAACAACGAAATCGCTACTCCCTTCAGGTAATGCTAGAATTGGAGCTTCGCAAAGCTTTTGCTTTAGTAGCTGAAACGCTTCCTCCTGATCTTTTCCCCAGATGTACTTCTTGTTCTTTTGGGTTAGTTCAGTCAAAGATTTGGCAATCTTTGAAAATCCTTCTATAAATCTCCGGTAATATCCAGCAAGTCCTAAAAATTGACGTACCTCCGTAGGTGTGGTAGGTGTTGGCCAATTTTTGACTTCTTCGATTTTGGAAGGATCTACGTGAATTCCATGCTGATCGATTACGTGCCTAATAAACTTTGCGTACTTCCGTAGGTGTGGTAGCCTTTCCTTTCACTACTTTGGGTAAATTTCCAGAATATGTGTGAGTGTGGGAAATATTGTATGGTGTATGTGATGGATGAGACTCAAGGAGGGGATGGGGCGTTATATATAGGTGTGGGAGTGCATGGACTCCCAAGGTGCTATGTCACCTTGTCTAACAAGAGAAGGGACAAGGTGATGTGTTGCAATACACATGGAAGGTGCATGTGATCTCAAGGAGACATGAAATGGTGTGGTAAAACTATAGCCAAGAGTTTTACCTACAACCTTTAACCATGGTAAAACCCCATGGTAAATGAATGATGTGTAATTCTAATGTGCAAGTAACTAGTTGTGGTTAGGGTATTTACATGTAGTACCTAGGTAACTAAATGGTAATTGTCTAGTTCAATACTAACCATGGTAACAAGGGGGGGGGGGCGTTAAGCTATAGAGGGTAGTACCTAGGGCTTTTTATGTTGTACCTATTGTATAGTAGTGTATATACTTAGTTAGGTTTCTAATTTATTTTAGTCAAATACTTGTTTAGGTTAATTTACATGTAATAAATAAAAGTAAAGTTTAAGGTTGAGGCTTTCTTGTTTGTACAATGTGTTTAAAATTAAGTACACTAAGGTTTATAATGAATTTTATGTTAAGTGAATACTTTTATGCATCAATGAATTGTACATCGGCTTGATAAACTTGTACTTTGGAAATTGGTAAAAGTTTAATATGTATTTTTTGTGATCTCATTTACATAAAATCGTAGGATTTGCAAACTAGGGTTTTTAACCGGAAGATACTCTAGAGTTAGGGTTTTATGCCTTGGAAATTTGTACATTAAGTTTAAAAGTTTGAACATTAGAGTTTATGACGTAGTATCGAAATTGTTATAAATCAATGCTTTAAGAAAACCCTGATTTACATGGTAACATTTTATTGGAAATAACGCTAATGATATTAGGATACTTTATACCAGACATTCCGTATCTTATGTGAGGACACAACTGACATGGGTGACCATGCCGGGAAGTTTCAAGTATGACATTGTTGTGAGACTTCCATTGTCACTTAAGAGTGTGTATATCAAAGGCATTAACTATGCAAATGAGCAGTTTGTGAGTGCGGCTTATTATCTAGTTGTAGAGAAAAGAAAAAAAAATGTACGTAGAAATGGGATTATTATTAATATAAAGGCGGGTTTTTACCGGTGGTTACATCGGGCTACAACTGAATTAGGGTTTGCTCTTGGTGTGGTGCTAAAAGCGTGTGTATATTATAATAATATCAATATGAAAATATGCCAGAGAATCGAATTATCAACCTCTTAGGAAAAAGGTTAATCAATCAAAACCCGCGAATAAGATATGTGATACCAGATAAGTGATTATCCGGGTCATTTCCCAACGAGGTATGAATGGGCAACGTCGCTTTATGTTTGTTATTAAAATACTCGATTGTCGGGTTTTTGTGTTTTTGGATTACGCTCTAAATTCAAATTAAGGAACGGAAAGGTAAATAAAGCACGTAATGAACAATTAATCAAATTTAGGAATATAAACTAAGGAAACAATCTAAATTATCCCTAAACGCAATCTATTCTAAAAACGTAACTACGGGAATTTAAAAACGCGGTTTAAAACCAATTTTGCAAATTTAACTCTAGGAATACAATTTTATTTTTCCTACATGAAAAACGACAAAATAAAATTTTGAGAAAAAGCGGAATACTTTTTGAGTTTTTATTTAATTTTTATGAATTAAAAATGGATTTAAACTAAATTAAATATAAAAAATAGGAAACGTAAATGGAAAAATTTGAAACTTTTAGGAAAATTACTTTAATGTACGATAATTATGAGAAAAATGAGAAACTAGAAAAAGCAGTTATGAATAAGCAGATATAAGCAAAACAACTTATTTTGTTTTAGAAGGAAAAGCTTGGTTAAAACAATTGTTTGTGCACCCTTGGATAGGACAAATCCCAAGGGCGCAATTTTTGCAATTTTTTATTTTTTTTTATTTTTTTTTTACTAACTTAAATATAAGCTAAAGTAACAACTTTTTGTAAAAACTTGATACATGAAAATAGACAATTAAGCAGATAATCAGCTAAGAAAGTGACAGTTTACTTATTAAGCATAAAACCAAATACACTAATCTAAACAAGCAAATAAGATTTCAATAAGCTAGAGGAAAACTGAAAAATAAGCTAATAGGGATTAAAACTAAAATAGGGAGACTAAGGAAAACCTAAGTAAGCAAAAATAAGTTGTGATCTTAAATAAGATAAGGCAGAAAAAAGGAATTAGGGAGAATAAGCTAAGGGAAAAGAATGATAAGCTAGAGGCTAATAAGCTAAAAAGGGTTCATAATTAAGCTATAAAGGGTATAATGCAACCTAAGAAGCTAAAAGGATCCGAAATAAGCATTTCCTAAGGGCAAATAAGCTAATTAAAAGCCTAATAAGCACTAATATTCTGCTGTTTGAACAGCAGACTTAGGCAGTAAAGGGAGCAGTTTGAAGCTAATTTTTGTGACAACTCGTATTTTCAGGACATTTCATATAGACTAAGTTAGTCTACATTTCATTAACATCATTGTCATCTTATTAGTTCATGCATGGCTTTGCATTTTTCATTAAAACGGATAATTACATATTAAATAAACGCTATCGCGTAAGTTATTATTTTGAACGTTTAATCCAATACTTCCAAAAATTAACCCGACATATTTTTATACTTACATTTAGTTTATAAAAATAATATTTTGAGTTTACCTAGTGTTTTAAATTTATTTTGTATATAAATTGTTAAATTTATATTATTACGACGCTTTTCTTAAAAACTACACGATAATTATTATTTCACTCAAATTTTGCAAGAAATGTATTTTTACAATTTTTATGACTACAATATATTTTACTTTGACCCGTTAAAATTTATTTTTAGTTAACGCTACCCTAAAAGCTCAAATATGTACACAAGTTATCAACTATCTTTAAGTAACTACACATTTACAATATACTTATATATTAAATGATACAAAAGTACCACAAGTCTTCTATATTTCTTATGGTTGTCGACCTACATAGTGATTCACCTAAAGATTTGCTAGATATTATTTTTACTTATATTACACTCAAACTCTTACACATACCTACTCATTTCTTTTAAGTGTAAAGTCAATTATTTCTCTCTTGTTTCTTCCTCTCCAAACCGGCCATCCATAGGGTGAAGAAGGAGATTCTCAAAATTTTCCAAATCAAGTTCTAAACAATCTAGTTACACTCTTAATCAAGGTTTTGAAATAAAAACCTAGGGTGTTTAGGTTTAATCCTTTGTTCTTGTCACCTCATCAAGTAACTAGTAAGCATATCATTTTCATTTTACATCTTTCATTATCATTTCATATTTATTTCATCATTTTTGAGCAAAGCATGCAAGACTTATGGATATTTATACCATTTTTACATTGTTTTTAGAGTTATACATATATAAGTCATCCTATAATTTATCCCTTGTTATATATTAGTCTTGATGATGTTTAGGAACCCATGACACCCTAAGAAGGTGTATGGTAGGATTAGAATAGCTTCGGAGTTGTTTTGAATGGGTTAGAATAGGTTTGGCGCGAGAAAAACTCTTTTCGACAAGTTATAAAAAGGGTCTGATCTTATTTTGTAATTCTGGAAAATCCGACAGTAGACATAAATTTTTGGCCTAGATATTTAGAAAATATACTTTAAAACGAAACCGTGGCCGCTTGAACGGATTAAAACGGAGCTATAACGAAGAAGTTATGAATTTTTCCAGTTTGACGACGAAATATATATATCCTGAAAATTTCAGCAAACTGTTTTTGTTTTATACGAGTCAAAAACGAGTCTTAAGCTTTATAAATTATTTCGACTTATCAAAAATATATTAGTATACTTTGATACGAAGCTAAGGACGTATAATACGTAGAAAACGGATTTGTAACGACTAAAATATACACGTTTTCACAAAATTGCCGTAACTTTATTATTTAAGAAAAACTATATTATTTTTATTAGACAAGTGTTACGGTAAACAAGTGACCATATTGAAGGCTATTTTTAACGTTGACGTAGAACTTTTTGTAACGAGATGTCTTCTAATAAAAGTGAGATCATCAAGCATATTTTCCAAAATGACTAACCGTTTGAATAGCGGAGTTGTAATGAATTATTTACGGTTGCTTAAACTTTGCCGAAATTCACTTTTAAACTACATTTTGGACAAAATCACCATACTTAACCTATATTTTTCTCTATGAACGAGACCTCTAGGATAAAAACTTAAATGCCAAAACTTTGAGTTTATGATACAAGCTTTCCAAAACCGTTGAGTTCGTTTCCTAACGCTCGACGTGCACCATTTTACGACTAACTTTCCGAGGCCATTTTTGTCACTTCCATGAATTTTCCAACGACATTATTTTACGACGAAAAGTTATAATTTCATAATAAATCATTAAGAAACTATTGTAGGATGACATTTTGATGTAAATACTTGTAAAGTAATTTAAGAATGGTCAAGACATCAAAAGAGTATTTTTCGACGAAGAGTATTATTTTCAAAATTCATAAGTGGTATAAATATCATCCGAAATGCATGCATAACATTACATCATAACTTATTATGTATCATATCATTCATAATAGGTCAAGTTTAGTGATTCACGCTACATTTCGGTGTACTCACTTTTGCCATCGCATCATTGTCCAAGTGAGTCATAGCCCCTACTCTTTTAATTGTTTTGAATTACTTTTGGGGGAGATACATGCTCAACTATTTCTATGACAATCATGATTAATTGCAAACTATATGTTTATCTGAACTGAATGTTTAGTCATATTCTATATCATTATCATGGAACTAAATGTCTTGGTATTATCGCGGAACTAAATGTCTTGGTATTATCATTGAGCTAAATGTCTTGGTATAATCATTGAACTAAATGTCTTGGTATTATCATTGAGCTAAATGTCTTGGTATAAACATTGGAACTAAATGTCTTGGTATAATTATGTCAAGTAACTGTTGATACATTAAGTCATGCACTATTGTGAACTCATTTGACACCATGTGTTTGAACATGAACTATACATATTTTGGCAGTGGGTTGTGAACACACAGGTTGCAAGTTTTGTATGGGCGGAACTTGGAACTGGGTGGATTTACAATGCCTTTGCTGCATAAACGATTTTGAAAGGCTTTACATTTCAACACAAACTCTATGAACTCACTCAACCTTTGTGTTGACACTTTTAGCATGTTTTATCTCAGGTATCTAAGACATTCACTTCATGGCATGCATTTGGACACATCATGAATTCGCGATGACGACTCGTCTCACTTGGGTTTTACGCACTTTAAAACATCGTTTGAATTGTAACAAACTTATTTCCGCACAAGTTGATTTTCATTTGGGACCTATACTTTATAAACTCTGATTGTTTTATTAAATCAAACGATGTTCTTTTCAAACGACACTTTAGGTCGTTCAATATAAC
This sequence comes from Chrysanthemum seticuspe, assembly GCA_019973895.1. NCBI lineage: Eukaryota > Viridiplantae > Streptophyta > Magnoliopsida > Asterales > Asteraceae > Chrysanthemum > Chrysanthemum seticuspe. Next base: position 139,451,211 of record BPTQ01000008.1, read on the forward strand.
TGTGATTGTGATGCTATGACAGTCAATCCCCAGGAATTTCATTCCGCTGCAAAACAGGTAATTTGGGGGTGTGACAATTTTTAAGCTAGTAAATAAGCTCTAAAATTCAAACCAAACGAAAACATATCAAGACTGGTGACCAAAGAGTAAGAAAATCCAATTTGTCAAACTTTTGGAGCTTGTTTAAGCTCCTGAGAGATCTGCAAAGAGAGGGATTAGGGACTGTTTTCTGATGTGCAGAAACCAAAAGGGACAAGTAGCAGATTTTAAGACTATTTTTAAGCTATCAAAAGCTAATGGAAATTAATGAAAGTTGAAAATAGATGAAATTTATACTATAAACTTTTAGAAAAACTATTTTTTTTGGATTTTGGATTAGATTAATACCCTAAAATTTGACCTAAGAAACTGACTAGTGGACTGATTAAGACAGATTTTTTACAAATTAAAAAAATTGGGCAAAAGGGTTGAAACCTTTTGACACTTACACAGACTTCAAAAACAGATTATAAAGACTTCTAATGACTCAAAAACTCAGACTTAAAAGGACTCACACTACTAATTACCTTTGAAATGGGACTAAGATGCTTTAAAAACTTAACAACTAGACTAAACTCGACTTAAAAACAGATAGACTAAATAAGAGGATTTTGAAATTCATTAAATAACCAAAATGTGAAAACCACACTTGTGCCAAACACTCCCTTATGGGGACTGTTTGGAGTTTTACAAAGCACAAGAACTTTTTAAGCAAAGGTTTTGAAATACATATGTGTAACTAGTTTAATTAAGTGATAAAAAGTAATTTTTGACTTATGAAGAGAGCTTATTTTGGATTTTTGGATTTTTTTTTTTTGATAAAAAGAAATACATATGCAATATTTTTGGATTTTTTTTTAGACAATTTTGTGAAAACTATGTAAATGACTTCCAAATGAAATACAAGCTATCAAAATGCAACTAAGTAACAACTATAACCTATAAAAACAGTAAATAAGTAGTACATAAGAAAATAAGCATTTTTGACTTTTTTTAGTTTTTGATTTTTTTTTGGATTTTTTTTTTTTAATTTAAAACTGAAAATACCTAAGCAAATAAAGCTAAAAGCTCAAAAATAAGCTAGAGAGCTTACTTGAGCTTTATGAATAAGTAAAATAAGCTTTTGCAAGATTTTTTTATGTATTTTTGGTTTTTTTTGTTTTTTATTTAGACTTTTAAAACTAAAGTATAAACTACTCAACAAACTCACAAATAAGTTATGTAAAAGCTTATGTGAACTTATGAGAAAGGTAAAAGAGCTTAATCAACCATTGATAAACATAAACATAAGCATAAAAATTTGACAGAAAAATAGAAGGAAAGCAATTTTGTATTAATAAAACTTCTGAAATACAAGGAAACTAAGACAGAAAAATTAAATGACAATAAGCTTTAAAAGTAAACTACAAATCTACATACTCTAAATGACTAATAAAGGGGTCCTATATATAGCTGAGGAGGAGGGAAGGATGCACTAGGGTTTAGAAATGACCCAGAAGCTTCAATATTAGCCCTTGATCATAACTTGGCCACCAATCCTTGAATTGTAGCCGTTTGATTGCTTGATGTGGTGGCTTGGCAAATGAGAAAGCTTTATTTGTCCAGTTTGCATTCTCTTGCTGTCACCTCTGCCATGTCAGACCTTCCAGAAGGATTCCAATTAGATGCTAGTACGAGGTAACATGTGGGTTAATTTCATGTTGCAAGGGTAAGATTTGTGTTAAGAAGATAAACAGTGAATGGGAGGTTAAAAACGGGTATTGACTTTATTTGACTGGGGGAGATATTAAACGGGTGTGTTGACCGGGTGGACAAGGGTTGACCTGGGCTTGGTTTTAATTTTGGACGGGAAAAGATAATAGGGTACAAGGGCCTAGTTTGGCTATGGGTTATTTAGGGTATTAGAATCCGATTTGTAGTGTAGTTTAGGATTAGGATAATTTAAGTTTAACGTTTAGGGTAGATTTTGTAAAGTTGTAAATGGTGGGGACCCATGACGTAATATTGGACAAGTAATCCCAAGGGTGATTCTTAACAACTTAACAAACTCCAAGGACCAAATTTGAGAGAATTACTCTTCAAGGACCAAATTTGATAACTTCATAAATCTCAAGGACCAATTTTGCCAATGATGAATCTTCAAGGACTAAAGTTGCCATTTTGGGAACGATGGTGATCCAACATTGTAAATTCTTCACCGGCCTCGGCTTTTTGCACTCATCCATATCTTGTGCTCGTTTTTCCGTTGTTTTGTCTTTTCTTGCCCATTTTGATGATATTTGTGCCTGCACATACATAAACATAAAAACACAGATATTTATGGCTTTAAGGGTTAGTTTTTGGTCTTTTTCGGTCTGGTTTTGATAAAGGAAAGGTATATGTTTTCACATATACCAAAATACCCCAGACTAGAAGATTGTCGTGTCCTCACGGATTGTCATCAACTCATGCTTCTAAAACCAAAGATTTCAACCTCTTTCTGCTAAATCTATGAAAAGTAGCAAAGATTCCTGAAAAGAGATTAAAAAACCCTTAGCTCTAAAAATGCCCTGTTTACCTTTTTTATTTCACATATATAGATATAACGATTAAGCACTTTCCATTTGAGTGACGGTTTGTTGAACTTTCATGTCAATCAATAACTCCACATATTTTTTAAAAGACATTTTAGGATCACGGAGTAGGAAACACAACTCCTGAAGAAGTGACCATATGGATAGAATTCACCGTTCTTGATTTTTCATAAGCTCCCAAACTAAGCTTAAAATTGAAATCACAGCTTAATTACAAGTTAGATGCCAACACTACCTGTTAGGTCACCATGTTTTTAACACAAGCATCAATATAAGAAAGATATATGAAGGATAGATCGGTTGAACAAATACACACGACACACTAATGAATAAGAAAAGTTTATACGTAGGTATTGAGAGTAAATGTACAACCAACCATCTAAGGATGGTTTACATGAGGTGTTTATAGGAGGGAACTAGGGCAATTCACCAAGTTCCCATCCTTTCCTTATTGAGCTTGGCATAGGCTTATGGGCTTTCTACATAAGTCTAGCCTTGATTACTAACATAAAAGCCATAATTAAGCTAACTATTACATATTAATTACTAACACTTGAATTCTAGTTTAGGAGTGATTCCAACAATCTCCCCTTAAGTGTTAGTGATTGATGATATAAACGTTGTAGGAGCTGATGTAATAGTAGCTTTGACGTCTTCTGACATTCTTCTTTCTTGTGAGAAGAAGTTCCTTGATTCGAACAATCTCCCCAGTGTAGAGAAATTGTTTCCTTTGAAGTATTCTGCTTTGACGTCATCATTTTCTTTGTTCTTTGATCTTTGTTCTTTGTGATGGAAGTGATAGTATGTTGTGGTTATCTGCATCAGGTCCGCTTCGCTGCTCCAGTGTCTCCACGTCTTTCTCCAACATGCTCACACGCTCTTTAACGTTGGATTTCAGTACTGATGTAGTTCTCTTAGTCTTTAAACTTTGTAGATTCTTTGGCTTTGACGAAGAATCATTCTGATTTTGTGTTGCCTTTTGAGAGAACTTCGATTAGTGTTGTTGTAGGTATGAGCATGTGGAGAATCTGCACGATCTTTTCCACCCGCAAGCATCCATAAAAAGAAAACATAAAAACATGGGTTATAAATAATCCAGCGCTTACAAGTTTGAACTTCGAGAGTGTTAACAGCATAGTGTGAAAACACAACTCTAATTCTCACAAAGGCTGTTCCTGAACTGGAGTCCCACAAGTGAGATAACACGATGTACCGAAGTACATCTACAATTCAGATGAGTCGCTGAGGTACACCAAAGCATCACCCCACGACTGTATACCATTTGAGACACACTAAGCGTAATCCACGAGGAGTTACCGAAGTGACCTGCTGTCAGGGCTGTTTGATGTTGACCCTGGCAGGAGTTTCCATTCAATCACTGAGGATCACATGTGTGAACCTCTCATAAATGTTCTCGACAGATTTCTAAGATCTGTGAAGGACTCGATAAAGTATCACTTGCATCCTTATTGTTGAATGACAAGTGATAAAATGTCAAGTGTACCTAAGAGATCTTTTGATGAATCTCGTGGCTCTAGACTCAATAGTGCGCTTTGGTTTTCCTGAGCGGAGACTAGGGAGAGGGTCTCCTTGCTTCAATACCAGCAATCTCTAAGAGAAAGCCGATAGTTTATGTAGGGTTCCAAGTGAGCATGAAACAAGCTTCTGTTGAGAGAAACTTGAGTGGCTAAGAAGGTTTAGTGCATGCGTCACTGGGTCCATAACGACTTTGATCTTCAATACCGGTGTCATCAAGTGACAACCAGTAGCATATGAATTGAACCCGGTGTCTGCCCTAAGTTGAATAATCTGGAGGGCTATTTCTTTTCACCCTTTTCTATACTTTTCTTTTTAATTCTTCAACTCCTTCTTTATTCGATTCTCATTTTCTCCTTTTTATGATCATACCTAAGGACTTCTAATTCTAACTATTGGTGTTGTCCTTGGGTAGATCCCTCCGGCTCTGGCGGATCATAGGACGGTTATTCCTTAACCTTAGTCACCTTATAACTCCATGACTAACCTATGTTGCCATAAAACCATTTTCATGAAAATCTCTCAAAGTGGTTATGAGTAAAAGCATTTAATACCACTGTTGAGAGTTTAAAACTTTGCATAAATACTCCCCCTCTACACGTGTATTTTTACAGAAATCTGCACGGTGAGAGAAGAGCGCGCACTTTTGAATTGATCAACTCAAGATAGGCAATCCCTCGCGAGACACGGTTACGTTACATAGTTAAAGAGTTACATTGTCAGCTTTTAGGTGACAACTAGCTCTAATAACTACCTTGAAGGTGTGGACAGACCTCAAAAGGTTGTCAAACCCGTTAAAGTTCATGTCTACCAGGAGTTTCACGAATGGTACATTCTACTCGGACAAGTCCTTTGCGAGACACGTTTACATCACTAGCGAACTAGATTGAAATTATTACCCGTCCCGGACAAGTCTTTTCGAGTTACTAACATTTAAGATCTCGTCAATTCATTGGTAAGTCTGTAGCACCACGATTCATTAGCAGTTCACAACATATTTCTTATCACATAAATTTTCTCCCCCTCAAAAATGGCATATAAATGTTATTTTTGACGAAATTTTGATATCGAATATGACCATTTCGAGTTTTGCGGGAAGATTACCACGAAGAACAATCTGTGAACAAAGTTTTTTAATCAAATACTCCCCATCAACAAGTGATATTAACTTTTGAGGTTTTGGAAATCATAAGGGGAAGTACTTGTTCTTTTGAGCAAAACTTAGAAAATAAAAGTTTTGATTAGTTCTACTCAAATGTAAGAAGCTTTCGCTCCTTTTATAAGGATTGTGGCACTGAAGCGTACCACAGGGTCCTTTAATTACAAGTACGGGTTGTACACTGTTATGTGTGCACAAGCCTTTTAGGGAAATGATGTAATAAGTATGAAACAAATTAACCTCTCCCCAATTGACGATGTTTCTAAATGTTGGAATCACTCCTAAACCTTATTCAAGTGTTAGGGATTCATATGTAATAGTTAGCTTAATTAGGCCTTTATGTTTGTTATTAAGCTAAGGCTTATGTAGAAGGCCCATAAGCCTAGGCCCAAGCCCATAAGAGAAAGGAAAAGACTAGGAGTGTTGCCCTAGCTCCCTCTCCTATAAATAGTCTTGTAATACCCTCACTTGAGGGTTGGTTGTTCACTTTTCTATTTCACTCTTTGCTTAAACCTTTCTCTTATTCTTTCGTGTGTTTGGTTTAGTGTTCAACCGATCTCTCCTTCATCTATTTCTTCTATTGATGCTTGTGTTACTAATATGGTGACCTAACAGTGGTATCATTCGCCAAATAGTTGGGTGAATCATTTTCGTTGTTTATGTGAGTTTCGGTCTTACGCGTAACAACGAGTGATTCTTTGGTTCGCTTAAAAACGTATTTTTTACACTTTTTAATCCAAGATTCTTGTCCTTTCAACGTTCTAAGGTGTTAAAATAACTGTTTTTGGCAAAAAGTTTCAAACTTTACGCGTAGATCTTTGTTTTTAAGCTTGGTTTTATACGTGGTACTAGTTCTACGCATAACTGTTTTTTAAGCTTTGGATCATCAAGTTTCACACTTTTGTGTTATTTTGGTGATATTGAAGCTATCTCATCACAAAAATCTGGTTTGGAAACATCACTTGGCAGAAATCATTTTTGGCTTGTGTCTACGCGTAAGTAAAACCCTAAACTTACGCGTAACTTTTCCTTGGTTTGATCTTCAGTTTTCGTGGTTTACTCCGTGTTTTCTTGCTTGGATAAGCCTGAAAACACGTCGACTTTGGATATCTTTTGCACTGTGATAGTGTAAAAGATCACTTGGGCAAAACCCTAAAATTACGCATAAGCATAAGCTTATGCGTAGAATTTTTTACGCATAAGATTTATCTTACGCCTAAGCTTTGTCTTACGCATAAGTTAATCCTACGCATAAGTTTTCTACGCCTAACTTCTTATTTACGCATAACTTTAGTGTTTTTATCCTTACTTACGCGTAAGCTAATCCTACGCGTAACTATTGTTGTTACGCGTAACTTTGGTGTTTTTACGCATAAGTGGTACTTGGCTTTTCTGTGATTTCTACGCCTAAGGATACTTCATCAACAACGTTTCATTCGACTACAAAGATCCATTTAACAACATAAGTTTTCAACACGTCACAACCACCATACTCTAACTATTTTCCCTACACTTATCAACAACAACAACAACAACAACTAAGTCCACAACATCAACAATTTAATCATCAACAACAAATTTATCAACAGACAATTCCTGATAATCAACAACTTGCTTTGTAGGCTCAAACTAATCTTCCTCCTCAAACAGCTCAGCAACCAGCTCCTCAACCAACTGCAACCATCACATCATATGATCAGTCACAACAACAACCTCAACAAACTCAATTGGTTCCATACAACAACAACAATGCTCAAGCACTTTACAGTGAAGCTGATGAGGACTCTGCTGCTTTCGATGAATTGCAACAAGGATTTGTTATGATTGCTAAAGCCTTCGGTCGGTATACAAACAAATCCAACAATCGCATTCGTTCCTCATCCAACACAAGGAATCAATCTGTTGTGAACAATGGACGTGTTGAAGTTCAGAACCGTGGTTATGGTCGTCAGATGGGAGGTGGTCAAGGGTTTAATGCTATTGGAAGGAATAACCAGGGTGCTCCACAACAACAGAGAGCTCAAGTGGTTGAACAGGGAAATGCTCAGAATGGGGTTAATGGTCTTCGTTGTTATAACTGCAATGAAAAGGGTCATCTAGCTAATGCATGTCCTAAGCCGAGGACAAGAGGCAGTGCTTATTTCAAAGAGGCTTTGCTCTTGGCTCTTAAGGATGAAGCTGGTGGAACTCTTAACAACAAGGAACAGAGCTTTATGGCAGATGCAGACTCTGATGATGACATGGAAGACTTGCAGGCTAATGCAGCAGTGATGTTGATGGCACAAATGCAAGCTCTACACATGAGTGACACAGGCCCAGTGTATGACACTGATGGCTTGTCTCAGGTACCTGAACAAAATATACTCATCCCTGATCTGATATCTCCGCCAATTTATCCATCTGACCAGGATCAGAGTGTTCAACATGAGCAATCCACATCTCATTCTGATGATTATCAAATAGATCCCGTCGTTATATTTGACGATCAAGATGACCTTATGGTTAATATTGATAATCAAGTTGACTCCGTGATTATATTTGAGGATCTAAATAATGATAATGTTGAGACTCACGTTGAACAAAATGAGCTTCGGTCTAATAGAGAAATTGAGCTCCTGACCTTAATTAAACACCAACACTCTCGGTTGGAAATTTGCACGAAATTAAAAGAGAAAAATGCACTGTTAATTAGGGATAATGAATGCTTAATTCGACAAATCAATTTTTTCAAAACTCAAGAAAAACGTGAAGAAGCTTTTGAAGTCGCTTTTGCTAAATCTCATCAAAACAAAAAATCATTAGAACGACAGATACGTGATCTAGCCGTTTCCAAGAATGCTTTGTTGTCTCAAATAGAACAACTGAAACTTGAACATAAAAAACAACTTAACGCTCTTACTTTGGAAACTCAAAAAACCAAGGCTGAGTTGTTAACTTGTCAAAAACAGTTCTCTGAGTACAAACAGCATTCCACGAAACCAATAGATAACTATATTGAAGAAATTGTCGACTTACAAACGAAAATCAAAGAGTTTCGAAATGTTGTTTACAAACATGGTGAGTCAATCACAACAATTCAAAAGTTTACTTTTAACCATAATCCAAATGGATATGGACCAATTCTTGCTGATTACAAACCTAAGTTTTCAAATAGAGCATTCAAACCAAATCCTGAAGTTTACAGTGCAGAACATAGAATTGATGATTCAATTATGACTGTTGTTGAATATAATCGCATGGAGGAATTAGATGCAGATGATGAGAGTCGGTCAAAAATGGAAAATGTCGTTTATAACAAACCATTTAACTATTCAAAAGCCTTTACTTTTGTCAAACAACAAGATACTTCTAACAAACCTTTTGTTATCACACCAGTTTCTGAAATTAGTCCCAAACAAAATGGTGCACAAATTAATGGTCCTTTACCTTCACTTAGTGAAGTTAAAACAAAAGCCGATAGTTGTCGCGTCATAAAATACTTTGACACTTTCTTATCTGACCTCAAATATTTGGAACGTGAGATTGAATTTCATTCTGAAATAAAAGTTGAACATTTTCAATCGCCAATGGCGCGAGACCTTCGAGACATTCTTCAGAAAAGACTTTTACCCCATGTTAAAATTTTGAAAACTTGTGCACTATATTGGGAAAGGGATTTTCACAAGGAACTTGGTCTAATGAAAACAGTTTTCGAGAAAACAGAAACATCGATTTCAAATACTAAACGTAAAAAGAAATTGTTGAGAAAAGATGTTGATCGACTCTTGGAAAATGTTATTTGTGCTGATATCAATAATCTGGTTTTATTACAATCTGTTGCATATGCATCTGATCATATCACTGCTGATTCTGCTGATTCTGTTGAAATTGTTGAGAATACTGATAATGTGCTTCAGATTGAGTCTTTAAAAGCTGAAAATGAACGACTGTTAAACGAACTTTCAAATTCAAAACATCGTCTTCAATGGTGTCAAAAAGATTGTCAAAATCGTGAACTTGCTTTGCAAAACAAAATCCATGATGTGCCCGGTTGGTGCAAGTTTTAAATTTATAAAAGGTGAATTACCAATATTACCAATAACACATACGAGCAAGTATACTCGTCCGTTATAGCAAGATTATGAAGGTAAGTCGGGATCGTTCGCAGGGATTTGAGTGAATCTAAGCACAAGTTTGAATTAACGGAGTCTATCCAAAACATATAACAAAGCAAATAGGTATAATGAAATTCAGATGATTAAAAACTACACTTGCTTAAACTAGTTTCATATCATAGATTAATGTGATTGTGTTAACCTCTTAACATGTTGGTTATGATAATTAGTTGGTGCACTAATCTATTGTTCTTACAAGTCAAACTTTGATCAAGAGTTTAGTTTATAAAAACAAGCATTAAGTTTAACCAATTAATTCAAGATTAATTCAAGTTTCATAAGTTTACATACATAAACTTAAACACAAAAACATCCACTTGTTCATCAAATTGCTTAAGAAATGGTCAATACAAAAGGTAACCGATCATAGACAAAAGGTTACAATTGATTCTCAACAACTAATCTTACGACCATTTAGATGTTTCCAACCAATCTAATTTGATAATCAAAAAGAGTTTCTATTACAACCACACCTTAGTTCCTTTGTATAATCAAGAATAATGGGTAAAAACAATCATCCATAGACAAAATGATTATGACTAGTTGAGTAACACGAAGTTCTTTCGACCCCAACGATTAATATCAATTAGCCAAACTTGATTAACAAATGTCACTATGAAACTTTAGCACAATTGGATCTTAGAATCAACTTGAAATTGAATTAAAACATGTTAACACAACCACTAACTAATCATATGATAATCAACATCATTTAAGCAAGTGCATAAAGAAACTAGCCACTCATAGCAAACATGAACATAAACTCATAACTTTGAACATTAGAAAATATGATTGAAAGTCTTACAATGATTGAAATGAGATTACAAATGATGTAGTAATGATTCCCAAAGTATTGGGGTAGACTTCTTGATGGTTTGACCTCCAAATGATGACTTCTTGGACCTCCAAAGTTTCCTGGAACTTTATGAACGAATTTAGGCTTTAAGAGAGTAGTAGTGGTGGTAAGATAGGTGTGAGAGAAGATCTCTCAAGTTTTGGTGTGTGAAATGAGGTTGCAAAGCCCTCTATTTATACTACTTCCAAGGCTAGGGGTTATAAATGCATTTCTTGGTCACCAAGGAGCTTGGAAGGGACTAGAAGACATGTAGGAAGGGACTAGAATCATTTGGAACAAGTTTGGAGTCTAAGTAATGAAAAAATGGCTGAAACAGGACCTCCAACCGGATCCGGTTGAGCTCCAACCGAATCGGTTGGTCTTGCTGACTAGTCTCCAACCGAATCGGTTACGGGTCTCGACCGATCGGTTGGAGCAAAATCACAAAAAGTCATAAACAGCAAAGTTGTAGATCTATCTCTTAGCTTTCCGTGGCCGCGAACCAGGGGTCAAACGGAGTCCGTATGCAAAAGTTATGGCCAAAATGGTGAAGGTGTGTCGGGAACAACGAGGCTTCCAATATCTTTTCGTTTAAGCTTCTTTTCTTCATTTCTTTCTCGTTTCCCTTCTTGAACTTTATTCTTGAGTCTTTGGACCACTAACTTGATGACTTTATCTTCTCGAATATACTCCACAAGTCTTGCTTTGGTCGGGAATTCTTCATATATGAAGAAATCTTCGTATTTTACTTCTTTTTCCGTCTTTTTCTCCACTTTCCTGTACTTGGCTACAAATGAACTAGCAAACGCACTTTGATACGATTAAGCAACAAAAGCATATGATTATAACCAAATAACATTCATAAAAACACGGATAACGCTACTAAAAACATGCACAATTTGAGCGTTATCAATCCACCAGTTGAAATCAAAACCGTTTGACTATAAAATTGAGCAACTGGATGAGCAAAACGTGTCTTTGAAATGTCAAATCTAAAAATATGAACAAGAACTTGAAAACGTTAAAAAGGAATATGGTGTCATATTTGATTTACTCAAACAGACTCGTAATGAAGCATCAAATGAACTTGATCATTATCTTGCCACACTAAAGAAGTCATGAATTTTGCTGGAAATCTTCGTTCTGAAAATCAAGATTTGGTGCACACTATCATTAATTTACGGGAAATGTTAGGAAAGTATGAACATGTTCAGCCTAACATCATTAAGAGAATTGCAACTGTAACACTTATCAAACGTGAACCCAGAATGCCTACTGACAAAACACAAGATACTAATGTGTTTCCCTCTACTGCAACAGGAATAGTTGCATCTTTTCCCAACGTCCGTACTTCACATCCTAGGAGCAATACAAGGAAGAATAGGAAGTTGCGACCTAAGAAAAGGTCAATAAAGAATACTGAAGTAGAAGAACACCCTAGGATTTTGAATAAGACTAATGGTACACCCACTTTAGATATTGCGTCTGACAAATGTAATGGAAAAAGTGTTGTAACGAATGCTAAACCTTTAAGTACTTTTGATATTCAGTTTGATGCTTCTTGTGTTATTTGTCATAAAAGTATGCTTTCTGATTGTCATGACAAATGTGTTGCTAGAGCTATCTTGTCTCGTTTACGGAATCCTAAGAACAGGAATACCTCTAGGCCCACTAATGCTTCTAAGTCTGTGCTTGGTAGACCGCCCCCCTTAGATTCTAAGAGACGCATTGATGTCCCTGTAGTTCCAGTATCACCTCTAAGGAATGTAGTACCACCTAGTGCATTCACTAAGACTAAAGCTAAGACTAGTTGGAGATGGCAAAAATGGATACATAATACACTAGGATTTAAATGGATTCCTAAAGTCATTGATGTGTGTATTTCTACTATAACTGATTCGGAACCCTCTAACACTTCGGGTTCTACATCTACTTCTATTCCATATGTGTCGTCTGTGTGTAATGCAGGTGATACAGGTCATCCTTTGGATTGTTGATAGCGGATGTTCCCGACACATGACAGACAATCTTAAACTGTTATCAAACTTTATTGCAAAGTTCATTGGCACTGTCAGATTCGGGAATGATCACTTCGCAGCTATCATGGGCTACGGAGATTATATCAATGGCAATATTGAAATTAGCAGGGTTTATTATGTGGAAGGCCTCGGTCACAATCTCTTTTCAGTCGGTCAATTCTGTGATGGAGATTTGGAAGTTGCTTTTCGGGAGAAAACTTGATTCATTCGTGATCTACAAGGAAACGATCTAATGTCTGGCTCTCGCAATTCTAGTCTATACACAATCTCAATGCAAGACATGGTTGCTTCATCTCCCATCTGTCTACTTTCAAAGGCAACATCAACAAAATCCTGGCTATGGCACCGTCGTCTCTCACATTTAAACTTTCAAACCATCACCAACCTTGCTCGACACAAACTTGTTGAAGGTCTCCCACGATTCTGATATTCTAAAGATCACCTTTGCTCAGCTTCTGAACAAGGAAAAAGCACTCGTGCTCGTTTTCCTTCAAAGGTGGAACACAGCTCTCAGCATGTGCTTCATCTTCTTCACATGGATTTGTGTGGCCCAATGCGCGTGCAAACGATCAATGGGAAATGCTACATCTTAGTAATTGTTGATGACTATTCACGATGGACTTGGGTCTACTTTCTTCGAAGCAAAGACCAAGCTCTACAAATGATCATCACCTTTCTCACGAAAATTCAAATTCAGCTCCGGAACACCATCCGCCAAATCGGAACAGACAAAGGAACTGAATTTGTGAACCAAAATCTTCGAGAATTTTATGAGAAAGTGGGAATAGAGCATCAAACATCTATTGCACGGACACCAGAACAAAACGGAGTTGTTGAAAGACGAAACCGAACGTTAGTGGAAGCTGCAAGAACAATGTTAATTAATGCTAAACTTCCAGATTACTTGTGGGCAGAAGCTGTATTAACCGCATGCTACACTCAAAACCGTTCAATCATTACAAAATGCCACAACAAAACACCTTTCGAGCTTATCCACAACAGAAAATCGAATCTCAAACACTTTCATGTATTTGGATCTCTTTGCTACCCAAATAATGATCGTAAAGACTTTGGAAAGGTCAAAGCCAAAGCTGACATTGGAGTATTTATTGGATACTGTGAGAATTCAAAGGGTTTCTGGATCTGGAATCGTCGCACAAAGCAGGTTATGGAAACAATTCATGCTAATTTTGATGAACTTACAGAAATGGCTTCTGAGCATAACAGCTTAGAACCCGGTCACAACCGTTTAAACTTTCCTCAAACCCCATCATCAGCTGAACTAAGCCCCCAGCTTACTCGTCAACAAATGGAAACGCTATTTGCTCTGTTGTTTAGTGATGACATTGATGAACGTGCTCCAGGTGTATCTGTTGTTTCCGCTGCTCAAACTGATAACACTCTTATACCTGATACACCTGCAACAATAACTACTGTTGAAGAAGCACCACCAGTTGACTCTACAACAACAGTTGAACAAACTGCTTCCAATGACGATGAACCAGCTGCTGATGTTCTTAATGAAGTACCCCCACCTGCAGATTTTGATCCAAATGAATTCTTTAACCCGTTTTCTAATGAAACTGCTGCACCTGATGTCGCAGAATCATCAACAAACCATTTGAATCCTCAAAATCTGCACAATGTATACCAACATCAACCCTCTACACATCATTGGACAAAAGACCATCCTCTAGAGAACATTATTGGCAACCCAAATCAACCAGTCATTACGAGACAATGTCTTCACACAGATGGTGAACATTGCCTTTATGCTCTCACTGTCTGCCAATCTGAACCTAAAAACATTAAAGATGCAATGACCAAAGACACCTGGATTGAATCCATGCAAGAAGAAATCAACCAATTCAAACGTCTTGAAGTATGGGAACTGGTTGAAAGACCAACAGGGGTCTACGTCATTGGTCTCAAATGGATTTGGAAGAACAAATTGGATGCTGAAGGGAACGTAATCAGAAACAAGTCACGTCTGGTGGCTAAGGGTTATAGACAGGAAGAGGGTATTGACTTTGAAGAATCATTCGCTCCGGTTGCTCGTCTTGAGGCTGTTCGGATCTTTCTCGTGTTCGCGGCTCATATGAATATAACGGTCTTTCAGATGGACGTCAAAACTGCTTTTTTGAATGGACAACTGAAAGAAACGGTTTATGTCAGCCAGCCAGAAGGATTCGTTGATCCCGTGTTCCCGAACCATGTCTACAAACTGAACAAAGCTCTGTATGGTCTCAAACAAGCTCCTCGGGCGTGGTACGATAAGTTATCATCTTTCCTAATTGCCAATAATTTCACCAAAGGTTCAGTCGACCCTACACTTTTCATACAATATCACGGGGAACATATTTTAATCGTTCAAATTTATGTGGATGACATCATTTTTGGGTCAACACATTTAAAATACTCAAATGCTTTTGCAAAACTTATGACAAAATATTTTGAAATGTCAATGATGGGTGAACTTACATTCTTTCTCGGATTTCAAGTTCATCAATCACCCCGTGGTATTTTTCTAAGTCAGTCCAAATATGCCTTTGAAATTCTAAACAAATTTGGAATGAATACCTGTGATACTTATGCCACACCAATGTTACATACCAAGAAGCTAGACGCTGATTTGCATGGGAAACTGGTTGACCCTACGAAATACCGTAGTATCATTGGGTCCCTCATGTATCTAACAGCCAGCAGACCTGATATTGTCTTTGTCGTATATCTTTGCTCCCGTTATCAGTCGAGACCAACTGAAACCCACCTCTCAGAGGCTAAAAGAATCCTCCGATACATCAAGGGAACCATTAACTTGGGGATCTGGTATCCGAAGGATTCTGGTTTTGAACTAATAGCTTTTTCAGACGCTGACCACGCAGGATGCTTAGACTCTCGGAAAAGTACTTCAGGAGCACTACAATTTCTTGGTGACAAACTGGTGTCTTGGCAATCAAAGAAGAAGGATTGTACATCGCTGTCCTCAACAGAAGCAGAATATGTAGCCATGTCGGCGTGTTGTGCTCAAGTCATTTGGATGAGAACACAACTCAAGGACTATGGTTACGTATTTGACATAATCCCAATGTACTGCGACAATAGGAGTGCTATTGCAATATCGTGCAACTCTGTTCAACACTCGAAATCAAAGCACATCGATCTGCGCTATCACTTCATCAAGGACCACGTGGAACAGGGTACTGTTGAATTATACTTTGTGGGTACTGAATACCAACTGGCAGATCTACTCACCAAAGTCTTAGCTCCTGCTAGGTTTAATGAGTTGGTCCACCGGATTGGTATGCGGTGTTTTACTCAAGAGGAACTGGATGAACTCTTAAAACATTCTTAAAAAACAGTCAAACACCAAAACCTCTTTTGTAAATATCTTTCAAAAACAAAATACAAAAATATAAAATCTTATAAAACAACAAAAATATTCTTCTATCTTTATTTCTTTCAACACGGCAAGTACAAATCTTCCGTCAACACTCAAATCTTTCAAAATTCATTATTTTTTCGATCAAGTGTTGAGGGGAAGAAAGCAAATATTTTTCAGTTTCATAAAACCTTGTACTTGCATGTTATCTTATCTCGGTTGTTTCTTTAATAATGGTGGTCACATTTCTGGTTTACAGACACTCCTCGGACTAAAATTTATAAACTTTCATTATTTCTTAAGTCGAGGGGGAGTGTCGTCAAAGTTATTTCCAAATATTCTTCGTTTGGTAACCAAAATGGAAGTTAAAGGCTTTAGATGTAAATGGTAGAGGTGGAGGGACTGAAAGTGTCAAAAGTTTAAAGTATTTTCTAATAAAACTCTTCACCTAACATTTAATCTTCACATTTAATACTTCACCAAACTCATCCTACGCCTAAAATTCGATCTTCATTTCCATGTATTGGATCATCATTTTGTAAGTGGTTTCATAATCTTAACTTATTTACAAACAATGGTTTTGAATCTTTTACAAATCCAACGGTTAAAACGTGAGATATGAGTGATTTTGTGTTCTACGCATAAGCGTGTGAACACATAATCATGTTTGTGTGTTTATGGTTAAAATGATAGTGTCAAAACGTTCATATAACATCATTGAAACTATTTTGATCATAAAAACATACCCAGCAACACGAATTGATTGATTTTGAAAATTAGGGTTCATACGTTAGTTTGGGGGTTCTCATATGTGATCGTTTTTGGTGATAAAGATTGTTGTATAAGGTTGTTTTCAAGTTGAATTGATAATACTTAGACCTAGAAATTACCCAGAAACACTAATGATTCATAAATTGGAAACTAGGGTTTATGTTCATACGGTTTGGGTATTTTTGATTGATGACATATTTGATGTTAAAACTTGGTTAAGACAACTTAATAGGCTTCTTAGACTTTCGAGAATCATTTTGGTGCAATTCCTATGGCTAAATGTCTTACTCGTAGAAATTAAACCTTAGGGTTTTGGTTTACGCATAAGGGTTTTTTACGCGTAACTGTTTGATGAGTTTTTCATGTTTGATCTGATAAATATTGAATGTATGTGTTAATAATTGGTGCTATGATTAACTTATTTCAGGTTTATTACGCGTGAAATTCATAATCAAGGTTATTAGCGACCTACGCATAAGGATCACCTTACGCGTAGAAGGTTATGCGTAAGAGTAATCTTACTCGTAAGGTTCTACATAAGGGACTACGCGTATCCTGTGAAGGATATGCGTAAACAGTGACCTCTACGCATAAGGTCTACTCTTACGAGTAAGCCTTACGCGTAAGGTTTTATATGCGCTTACGCGTAAGCTCTACGCATAAGGTTCCCTATTTCTTACGCGTAAGTCAGGATTATACGCATAAGCTTGCGTTTACGCGTATACCTCTCCTGTTTACGCATAAGCTTGCCATTTCTACGCCTAAGCCTTGTTTAACCTTTATTATGAATTGTTACGCGTGCAAACTTGTAAATAAATAAATCATAACGCCACAAAACCAATAATGTCACTAATAAACTTAAACGTTTAATATGTTGTGAGAAATAAGTAATAACATGGACTTTAAAACTTAAAGTTAATTAACTCACGAAACTTATCACAACTTCATTGGACTGTTGAACTAACAAGTGACTTTGGACTTGTAACAATCATTGACTCATCACATTCAATAAGTAGACAATAAAACCATATGTTGACTAACATAATGTCTTTCGATATGTTGGTTCTTTTGGCTAAATATCTTTCAGATCACGACATGGATGCTCAAATGAATGTGGATGCACCAAATGTTCTCACCATTGCTGATATCTTCCCTAATGGCTATCCGATGAAGATTGGAAAGAACAACCTTCGAGTTGACTTTGAAACTCTCACCTACTCAGAGTCTTCTTGCTTGATTGCTGTGGATATTCTGAAGAATCATCCTTATCAGAACATGCTCTCCAACTCTGCTACTGTTCCAGAGATCTACATTCATCAGTTTTGGAATACAATGCAAAAGATCAAAGGACAGAATGTTGTGACAGTGACTCTCAACCACAAACAAGTCACCATCATACCTGCAGACTTAAGGACTGTTCTCCTCATTCCCGACATCGAGCCGACCGAATACGTTGCTACACCAACTGAAGAGACTGTTCTCCAATTCATGATCGACATTGGTTATGATGAAGCTACAGGAGTAATCACTAAGCATTCATACGTGGATCTTAAGAATATTCCTCAACCCTGGAGAACTCTCTACATCATCATCACCAAATCAGTTTCCGGTCATGACAGTGGCTATGAGCATCCCAAGCTCATGAAACTCCAGATTTTTTGGGCTTTGATCAACATGAAGCACATCGAAATTGAAGCTCTGATATGGGATGACATGATGTCATTCCTCAAAAAGCTTGGCTCAAAGATTCCTTATATCAGATATAAAAAACTGTTGATCCAAAGAGCACTTGGACTCAATCCTGATATCCCCAAGAGACTCAATGACCCCAACAATCACGACATGTTGTCTGAACCTACTCTAACTGTCAGATTCAAGGAATCAACAACGAAGAAACAAGGTGTTGTGTTGCCGGATCACCTTTTGTCTGATGAAATCAAAAAGCTCTACACATACAAAAGGTATCTGGTAGCAATTGAAGAAAGCAAAGTTGGTTTTCTCGATGACAAGCCTTCTGGTACACCTACCAGGAAAACCAGACGATGGAGTACAGGCAGTGCTGCAAGCACTGAGAGTCAACAAAAGTTCCCGAAGAGGAAATCTCCATTCAAAAGGAAAATTCCTTCTAAGGAAGCTGTTCATATTCCCGTACCTAAGCCTGAACCGCCAAGAAAGCTAGTGGATGAAAGCTCTGAAGATACAGAATCAGACGAAGAGGTTTTCTACTCTGAAACTGCAACCGATATTACTCCATCAGTAGCTAAACCTCCCAGTCCACCAGCTGACAAAGGTAAAGGGAAAACCCCAGTGATTGAGCATGATAAGGAGAGTTCTGACGAAGAACCAGTTGACGATTAAAGTGGATATCAAAAGAAGTTGAAGGAACACAGACGAAAACACTTTGCCGAAGAATTCGTAAAAGATCAAACTCGTGGCCCTGGAGGTTCAAGTGGCGGTACTCAAGCCACACCAGTTCCTGATGCGGTTAATCGACCCGATAAGGGAACTGGTACTACCATCACTCACGAACAACAACAACGATAGATTGAAGATTCCATCAACTTTGATATTGAGGAACCAGAAACGGAAAAGACTGAGAAAACTCCTGCTGATGATACTAAGGCTGATGAAACGGCTAAGTCTGGAAATAAAGAAGAAACCTCCTATGATCATTTTCTTCTAGACAGTCCCGCACGTTCTAAGGAGGAAACTTCTGAACCACCTAAGGACCCCGAGCCTCCTCACGTCTCATCATCATCAGACTCATCTTCTCACTCTTCACCACCACCATCCAGAAGATCAACCAGATCCACATCCAAATCAGTAAAGAAGCCAACTTCCTCTTGGATCTCTCAAGCTAAGACACGAATCGTTAAAGCTGTCAAACAGGTCAGAAAGAAAGACGTGCTTTACAAAAAGCTAAATTTTCTCGCTGACCAGGTACAGTACCTTCATGACGAGAATGACAAGATGAAAGATGCAAGGGAGTACATCTAGAAGTTCATGGAACGTGATCCTCAGGGGGAAATGAACGAGATGATCAAAGGTTACACTCACAAGTACCTTCTTGATATCGTTCCTGGAGTTACAAAGGAGATGTTTACCAAACAACTCTATCCGAATCTATTACACTTGGCCAAGCAAACTATGAGATCAACACCAATGCATGTCAACATCAACCCAGTTGATCCCATAATATTCTCAGATGTTGAATTGGTTAATAGGCTGGTAGCTCAAATGTCTAAACGCTCGGCAACATTTACTTCTTCTGAAGGAAAATTGTTTGAAGCACTGCTGGAATATCAACTCAAATCAGCTTACAGGGAAGAAGATCAAAGGCCTAAACGTCCAAGAGATGAAGAAGAAAAGGATAAGGATAAGCATGACGAGCCCAAACGCCCGAAGAAGTCTGGTGAATCATCCTCCATGCAACCTCCACCCCAAAGGACTCCAGCTCAACCACGATCTCCTCCTCGCTCTTCTACTAAAAAACCTCAGGATTCTGAGTTACCACCCCAGACTCAGAAAACTGGTGATCACTTTGAGTATACGGGTGGTGACGATGAGGAAGTCCTTGAGCCCCAACAACAACCCACCTCTCCCGACAAAGCAAAGAAACCAGCATCATCATCTAAGCCACAAAAGAAAAAGAAGAAGTCGCCTAAGGCTAATGTCGTATCATGGCTAGATGAAGATGACACTGATGAATACAACTGGTTTTCTACACTTGCTAAATCTACTCCCTATCCATCTGAAGGTCAAGATCTGGTAGACGGTAGTACATTGGAGTATGCAAAGTTACTGCAAGAAAAATTCCGAGTGAAGAAGATGACGAAATCAGAGTTGAAACGAATGAAGAATGAAGCCTTTCAACTGCTAAAAGACAGCTCGGAAAGTGCCATCGAGGTTGAATACCATCTTGAAAACATAGCACGAGCCATGTCCAACAACATTGATTGGCTCAACCCTGAAGCAAACATCGACTTCTCCAGGAAAGACAATGCTCGTTACTACACTGACTGGTCTAAACCTCTACCAATGATTGGCTAACCAGATCAGCCTAAGATTCCATTTCGCTACTTATTCAACAACGACTTGGAATTTCTTCTACACGGCAGTGATGATTCAATGAAATACGCTACATCACTGACACTTCCGTTCCCAGCAGCCATATACTCTAACTGCATAGCCATCGAGGAAAAGGCTACCCACATGTTTTCCAACAATGTGGAATTGTATGACCGTGATGCAATGTATGGGATTCACCATTGGCCGGAACGCCGACGAATCTACTACAGAAGCTGCCAGGTTCAGAAGTCTCAACATAAAGTGTTCAGTACTAAAGCAATCGTTGTTGTTAAGCATGTAGCTCTTTCGTCTAAATCGGACTACACTTTCCTCAAGAAAATTGTGGTCAAAAGACAAGACGAAAGAGACTATGAATTCTATGAATCGGACTTTCAGAACTTGTCTCTCAACGACATTGAAGATCTGTATCTTGCCAAAGTACAGGGACGCATGAGACAATTCTCGACTAAAATTCAACGCGAATACATCAAGTCCTTGCTCATATTCATCAGAAGCATAGTGATACAGGAACGTGTAGAAGATCTACAACTTGCTGTTGAGTCATATCAGACCCGTGTCAACTTCACCAGACCTCAGCTAGAACTTCCCGACATCAACCAGCTTCCACAATACACCCTCGTCAGCAAACCATTCGGATTAATTTACCGTAGTGAGCTACAACAAAACTGCTTGATGGCGTTTAGAGATCTTCACAAGTTTGGGGATCATACATTGAAGAAGGTTAGGGACGGCTTGGCTTACAGGTTGAAGGATATACATGAAGACATTGGGACACCAAAGCGATGGAACTCTCAGGACAGACGGGATGTGAAGAGGATCATCACAATGATTGATGAGAGGTTGTACAGAAGGGACCAGTTCAGAACACTAGAGAGCTTTGTAGGTGGTCGTCCCAGGATTACTCTCACCGGCTATCAACGCCCTGTTCGCATTCCTGGTGATATTACTGGACTTCCTGGTACCCCTTAAACTGCTTCCATTTCATATTAATTTGGATGTGTGATTTATAATGACAATGGCTTGTGCACACATAACAGTGTACAACCCGTTCTTGTAATGAAAGGACCCTGTGGTACGCTTCAGTGCCACAATCCTATAAAAAAGGAGCGAAAGCTTCTTACTTTTGAGTAAAACCTATCAAACCTTTCATTTTTTCAAGGTTTTGCTCAAAAGAACAAGTACTTCCCCTTACGTTTTCAAAACCTCAAAAGTTAGTATTACTTGTTGAGGGGGAGTATTTGACTTAAAACTTTGTTCACAAATTGTTCTTTGTGTAATCTTCCCACAAAACTCAAAATGGTCCTATTTATTATCAACATTTCTTCAAAAATAACATTTATATGCCATTTTTTAGGGGGAGAAAATTATGTGATAAGAAATATGTTGTGAAACTGCTATTGAATCCTCGTGTGAAAAGACTTCAACCCATGAATTGACGGGATCTAAACAGTCTTACATTGAAAGGATTTGTCTTCCAAGACTTATCCAAGTAAATTGTACCTATTCGAGAAGCTCTTGGTAGACATGAACTGTGACGGGTTTGACAACCTCTTGGGGTTGTCCACATCTTCAAGGTAGTTATTAGAGCTAGTTGTCACCTAAAAGCTGACAATGTATCTCTTTAGCTATGCAACGTAATAGTGTCTCGCAAGGAATTGTCTATCTTGAGTCGATCAATTCAAAAAGTGCGCGCTCTTTCCTCACTGTGCAGATTTCTGTCAAAACTCTTAAGCACATGTTGAGGGGGAGTATTTCTTAAAATCTAAAACTCTTGAAGTGTTCAAACATGTTTTTCATTCACAAACACTTCGAGAGATTTTCATGAAAATGGTTTTATGGCAATGGAGTTATAAGGTGATTATGGTTAGGAATAACCGTCCTATGATCCGCCAGAGCCGGAGGGATCTACCCAAGGACACTACCAATAGTTAGTATTAGAAGTCCTTAGGAATGATTATAAAAAGGAGAAAATGAGAATCGGAGAAAGAAGGAGTTGAAGAATTAAAAAAGAAAAGCAAAGAAAAGGGTGAAAAGAAATAGCCCTCCAGATTATTCAACTTAGGGTAGACACCGGGTTCAATTCATATGCTATTGCTTGTCACTTGATGACGCCGGTATTGAAGATTAAAAGTCGTCATGGACCCAGTGACGCATGCACTAAACCTTCTTAACCACTCAAGTTTCTCCCAACAGAAGCTTGTTTCGTTCTCACAGGGAACCCTACATAATCTATCGGATTTCTCTTAGAGATTGCTGATATTGAATAAGGAGACCCTCTCCCTAGTCTCTGCTCAGGAAAACCAAAACGCACTATTGAGTCTAGAGCCACGAGATTCATCAAAAGATCTCTTAGGTACACTTGACAGTTCATCACTTATTGTTCAACAATAAGAACAACAGTGGTACGTTATCGAGTCCTACACAGATCCGAGCAATCTATCGAGAACATTTATGAGAGGTTCACATCTGTGATCCTCAGTGATTGAATGGAAACTCCTGCCAGGGTCAACATCAAACAACCCTGACAGCAGGTCGCTTCGGTAACTCCCCGTGGATTACGCTTAGTGGTCTCAAACGGTCTACAGTCGTGAGGTGATGCTTCGGTGTACCTCAACGACTCATCTGAACCGTAGGTGTACTTGGGTACATCGCGTTATCTCACTTGTGGGACTCCGGTACAGGAACGGCCTTTGTGAGAATTAGAGTAGTGTTTTCACACTATGTTGTTAACACTCTCGAAGTTCAAACTTGTAAGTGCCGGAATCCGCTTATTACTAACCTTTCCTATGTTTACTTCTTATGGAAGCTCTGGAGCGGACTGATCGTGCAGAATCTCCACGTGCTTATACCAACAACATCACTTATGAAAGTTCTCTCATAATCAAAGGCAACACAAAGTCAGAATGATTCTTCGTCAACAAAGAATCTACAAAGTTTAAAGACTTAAAGAACTTCATCAACTGTAATCCAACGTTAAAGAGCGTGTGAGCATGTTGGAGAAAGACGTGGAGACACTGGAGCAGCAAAGCAGACCTGATGCAGATTACCACAACATACTATCACCTTCAAAGAACTAAGAACTAATGAACAAAGAATATGAAGACGTCAAAGCAGAATACTTCAAAAGAAACAATTTCTCTACACTTGGGAGATTGTTCGAGTCAAGACACTTCTTCTCACAAGAAAGAAGAATGTCAGAAGACGTCAAAGCTACTATTACATCAGCACCTACAACGTTTATCACTCATTCATTCATCACTAACACTTAAGGGGAGATTGTTGGAATCACTCCTAAACCTTATTCAAGTGTTAGTGATTCATATGTAATAGTTAGCTTAATTAGGCCTTTTTGTTTGTTATTAAGCTAAGGCTTATGTAGAAGGCCCATAAGCTTAGGCCCAAGCCCATAAGAGAAAGGAAGGGACTAGGAGTGTTGCTCTAGCTCCCTCTTCTATAAATAGTCTTGTAATACCCTCACTTGAGGGTTGGTTGTTCACTTTTCTATTTCACTCTTTGCTTAAACCTTTCTCTTATTCTTTCGTGTGTTTGGTTTAGTGTTCAACCGATCTCTCCTTCATCTATTTCTTCTATTGATGCTTGTGATACTAATATGGTGACCTAACACTAAATCAGCTTCCCCTCAAACTGACAACCATTTTCAGCAGATTCAAAACTTTGATGTAGAGAACATTTCCTCTAACTTTTGAAATTTTCATTACGTAGCAGAATTTGTTGATGAGCAGTAAACCACACCAAGAGAATCTGTTTTGTTACATAATCATAGTTGTGCATAATCTGGAAAATCCGTTCGAGGGAACATGCAAGATCTTCTCAAGTATGTAGATGCTTCACACCAGACAAGCCACGAGAGATGAAGTGAAACTACTTCCCCTGGTTGTTGAGGTCTATCGGAACAATAATCAATAGTGAATATGCAATTACTTGATTAAAATGACCGAGTGTGAGGCACCATAACATCATAATTAGGTAACTTCACACACGATAACCCTGTGACAGTGAGACGATAACACCAAAGTGAGACGTTTGAGCCACAGATCGTCTCATTTCTTCCCCCTGATTGAAGACATTGAAGAAAGGATAGGGTTTTCGCTCAAAGAGCAAAAGCACATCAAGGAAGAAATGCACACACATCAAGGAAAAAAGCACCACCTACACTCTCTCCCCTTAAATGTTTTCAATGAATCAGAATCATACACAACGTATGTTGAAGATGAATTGAAGACAGCGAAACCATGTATAAGGAGACAGCGAAACCATGTATGTCCAATGAGTCTAACCAGTGTGAAGTACCAAAAATATCTCGTGAGAATCAACAGCAGATAAAACTTCTCAGTTCATTATGTTGAACATCGGCTGTGTGAGCCATTGTTCTTCCCAATAGTTTTGTCATAACCGGTTGGAAAGATATCAGCCATTGTGAGCTCATTAGGGGCATTGATGCTTTCTTGATTGACAACCATTTTGTGATCTGAAAGTTATTATACAAAATAACAAACATATGGAAACACTTTGTGTTAGACTTAGTTTGATTTATTGTCCAATTCCTTGATTGACGTTATCATGTTTATGATTGTTACAAATCCTTAGTTACTTTAGTCCAATTGTTTGAATTTGATGTGATAAGCTATGTGCACATGTTAATATTGAAGATTTAAAGACCAATTTTCACTTAAGCAGACAACATATAAACATTTGTAAGCTTATGCGTAACAATAGACATATTCACAACAACTAACACGTATGCTTAGGCGTAACATTCCAAATAGAAAGAGAACGGTAGGTTATGCGTAATCATGAGGCCTTATGCGTAAAGAAGGTGCTTAAGCGTAAGCGTGAGCTAAAGCGTAAGACCAAATATTAGGCGTAAGAATTTCTTACGCGTAAAATAAGTTCAAAAGCTTTAAGCTTACGCGTAGGATTAAGCTGAATGTTACTCGTAAGGTCTACTCATAAGAGTAAAGCTTATGCGTAACAAACCTTGTTTACGCATATCTTTCCAAGATATGCATAATCCACTGTAGACTTCTTATGCGAACGAGCTTATGCATGATATTACTATTAGGCGTAATCCTTTACGCATAAAAATATTCCTTATGCGTAGCATTTTTAGAATACCTTTTTCTGAATTTTACGATTAAGCAAACTGAAATTCATGAACATGAAAAACTTCATAACCGATAATTCCAAGCACTATCAGGATCACAAAACAAGTACTTAGACCAAATCGATTAAACTTAGAATATCATAGGAGTATAGTATTTTTAACCTCTAAACCCTATTTCTACGCTCAACAGATTCAACCAAAATAATCAATAAAGAATCGTATCTGGACTATCTTATATGACATATGAATGATATAGAACAAGTTTCAACACAAATCAGCTATAGAATCAAAAGATTCTGATGGTACGAACCCAAGAACCCTAAGACATGAATTCTAACAATTTTGTTGTTTCTGGGCAAATTAAAGGCTCCTAATGTGTTTATAAGCATATTCTAACACATTTATAAACATCTAAGCATAGCAGAACACAAGGTTAAGAAAACCCCCAATTATGAAATGGGTTGAAAACATGTTTAGAAAGGTTTTAACACAACCCATTACAACACAAGCACACTTAGGCGAAATCCCTAATTCATACACATACATGTAACTTTCAAAATCAAATTTTGCAAGATTAACCGTTGGATTGAAAAAAAATTCAAAGACCATAGTTTAAAATCATGATCAAAACATAATTGAGCTTGATGAACGGATTTGCAGAATTAAATAAGATCATTGGATCTTGATAGGAATGAGGTTGCATAGGAGTTTTGATTAAAATTACTTTTCAACGATTACACATTCAGCCCCTCAACCTCAAACATTTTCAACCAAGACCCATTAACTCCCTTTTTGGTTAGACAAAACATTTATTAGGCAAGAAACATAACGATACTCCCCCTCGACTTTTGAAATGATGAAATTTTTAAACATTTGAGTCCGAGGAGAGTATATGACAAGATACATATCCACCGTTTGT
This sequence comes from Chrysanthemum seticuspe, assembly GCA_019973895.1. Lineage (NCBI taxonomy): Eukaryota > Viridiplantae > Streptophyta > Magnoliopsida > Asterales > Asteraceae > Chrysanthemum > Chrysanthemum seticuspe. The sequence continues at coordinate 139,477,832 of BPTQ01000008.1, forward strand.
AGAAGAAACAATGTATATTTTGGTAACATGCAAGTACAAGGTTTTATGTAACTGAAAAATATTTACTTTCTCCCCCTCAACACTTGACCAAAAAAATACTGAATTTTGAAAGAGTAAAGTGTTGACGGAAGATTTGTACTTGCCATGTTAAAAGAAATATAGATAGAAGAATATTTTTGTTGTTTTATCAGATTTTATATTTTTGTATTTTGTTTTTGAAAATATTTACAAAAGAAGTTTTGGTGTTTGACTAGTTTTAAGATTGTTTTAAAAGTTCATCCAGTTCCTCTGGAGTCAAACACCGCATACCAATCCGGTGGACCAACTCATTAGACCTAGCAGGAGCTAAGGCTTTGGTGAGAAGATCTGCCAGTTGGTATTCAATACCCACAAAGTAAAATTCAACGGTACCCTTTTCCACGTGCTCCTTGATGAAATGATATCGAAGATCGATGTGCTTTGATTTTGAATGTAGAACAGAGTTGCACGAGATCGCAATAGCACTTCGATTGTCGCAGTACATCGGGATTCTGTCAAATACGTAACCATAGTCTTTGAGTTGTGTTCTCATCCAAATGACTTGAGCACAACACGCCGACATGGCTACATATTTTGCTTCTGTTGAGGACAACGATGTACAATACTTCTTCTTCGATTGCCATGACACCATTTTATCACCAAGAAATTGTAATGCTCCTGAAGTACTTTTCCGTGAATCTAAGCATCCTGCGTGACCAGCGTCTGAAAAAGCTATTAGTTCAAAACCAGAATCCTTCGGATACCAGATCCCCAAGTTAATGGTTCCCTTGATGTATCGGAGGATTCTTTTAGCCTCTGAGAGGTGAGTTTTAGTTGGTCTTGACTGATAACGGGAGCAAAGATATACAACAAATACAATATCAGGCCTGCTGGCTGTTAGATACATGAGAGACCCAATGATACTACGGTATTTGGTAGGGTCAACCAATTTCCCATGCAAATCACCGTCCAGCTTCTTGGTATGTTCCATGGGAGTGGCATAGGTGTCACAGTTTTGCATTCCATTTTTGTTCAATATTTCAAGGGCATACTTGGACTGACTTAGAAAAATACCACGGGGTGATTATTGAACTTGAAGTCCTATAAAGAACGTAATTCACCCATCATGGACATTTCAAAATGTTTCATCCACATAAATTTAAACGATTAAAATGTGTGCCCCGTGATATTGTATGAAAAGTGTAGGGTCGGCCGAACCTTTGACGAACTTATTGGCGAGAAGAAAGGATGATAACTTATCGTACCACGCCCGAGGAGCTTGTTTGAGTCCGTAGAGAGCCTTTTTCAGTTTGTAAACGTGGTTCGGGAACTCTGGATCAACGAATCCTACTGGTTGGCTGACATAGACTGTTTCTTTCAGTTTACCATTCAGAAAAGCTGTTTTGATGTCCATCTGAAAGACCGTGATGTTCATATGAGCCGCGAACGCCAGAAATATCCGAACAGCCTCAAGACGAGCAACCGGAGCGAATGATTCTTCAAAGTCAATACCCTCTTCCTGTCTATAACCCTTAGCCACCAGATGTGACTTATTTCTGATTACGGTTCCTTCAGCATCCAATTTAGACCAATGACGAAGACCCCTATTGGTCTTTCAACCAATTCCCATACTTCAAGACGTTTAAACTGATTGAGTTCTTCTTTCATGGATTCAATCCAGTTGTCTTTGGTCATTGCGTCTTTAATGTTTTTAGGTTCAGATTGGCAGACAGTGAGTGCATAAATGCATTGTTCACGGTGTGTGTGTGAAGACGTTGTCTTGTTACGACTAGTTGATTCGGGTTACCAATAATGTTCTCAAGAGGATGGTCATTCGTCCAACGATGTGTGGAAGGTTGATGTTGATATACATTATGTAGATTTGGAGGATTCAAATGGCTTGTAGATGATTCCGCAACATCAGATGCAGCAGTTTCATTAGCAAACGGGTTGAAGAACGCATTTGGATCATAATCTGCAGGTGGGGGTACTTTATTGTTCAAAACATCATCAGCTGGTTCAGCATCGGTGGATGCGGTTTATTCAACTGTTGTTGTAGAGTCAACTGGTGCTGCTTCCTCAACAGTAGTTGTTGTAGCAGGTGTATCAGGTATTGGATCTTGATCAGGTTGAGCAGCGGAAACATTGGATACACCTGGAGCACTTTCATCAATATCATCACTAAACAGGGGATCAAACAACTTTTCCATTTGTTGACGAGTAAGCTGGGGGCTAGGATCAGCTGATGAGGGGGTTTGAGGGAAGTTTAAACGGTTATGACCGGGTTCTAAGCTATTATGCTCATAAGCCATAGCTGTTGATCATCAGCTGTGACATTTTTGTTGGAAACATTTTGATCTTCTGTTATCGGAGATTCGATTGGAGGTGCAGCTGCAGCAACGGTTGTTGTTGTAGATTCAGGATGTATCAAGAATTAGAATATGATCAAGTTGTGCAGCGGAAACATTTGATACATCTGAGGCACAACTTTCTAAAGAATCTTATGTATCCACACGATTACTTTGTTCATTCAAAGATTTACCATTTTGCTCTGAGTTTAAAATTTTGTTTTGCATTTTAAGTTAAAGAGAGATGCAACGAGACTCAAGTTTTTAAAAATCTATTTGAAACTGAGCAATGGTCTTTTTGAGAATAGTGTTTTCAGATTCAAGAGTTTGATTTGACGTTTCAGTTGAATTGTTAACAAGTAAGGGCTCAGATATGAGATAGTTGTCTGGACATTGTGCAACAAACTGCTCAACCTCTCCTTCATTTCTGAATTCAAGTTGTTCAGTATGTTGTGTCGCATATGCAGTCAGAATATGATCAACAGTAGATAGTACCTCAACCATTTGTTCTTTGTCAAAGTTCGGCTCTATGTCAAAGATGGGTAAGATATCTTCCTCAACCATTTGTAGCTTACGTAGAAAGAAGTAGCTTACGCGTAGAAAGAAGCTTACGCGTAGAGAGAAGCTTACGCGTAGAAAGAGGCTTACGCGTTGAAAGAGGCTTACACGTAGAAAGAAGAAACCTTGGCTTAAGCGTAAACCAAAGGCTTAATAGTAAGAACCTTATCCGTAAGATTTCCTTAAGCGTAAACAAGCTTATGTGTAGAAAATACTTATGCGTAAGATGTTTACTCGTAAGCTTTTATGGTTAGGCGTAAAACTAGGGTTTTACCCAAAAAATCCTTTACACTTATCCCAGTGTAAAAGATATCCAAAGTCTAAGTGTTTTCAGGCTTATCCAAGCAAGAAAACACTGAGTAAACCAATAGCACTGAAGATCACACGTTGAGAAGCTTATGCGTAGGATTGAATTCTAACGCGTAAAACTAGGGTTTGCTTACGAGTAGAAAGTACCAACAATAGCTAAAAACTGATTTTATGCCCAAAAGTGTTTAGAAACCTGATTTTTATGATGAAATAGCTTCAATATCACCAAAATAACACAAAATTATGAAACTTGATGATCCAAAACACGTTTTCACCTTACGCGTAGAAAGTAGTATATGAATGAAATCAAGCTTAAAAACGAGTCTACACATGTAAAGTTTCAAACTTTTTGCCAAAAACTTAAACTTTAACCAAATAACCTTTAAAGTACAAGAATCTTGAATTTTAAAGTGTAAAAATGAAAGCTTTTTGCGTATGAAAGATTGAAAACGTGAAACCATACGAGTAGACTAGAAAACTTCAAAAACAAACCGTTTCACCCAACTAGATGGTGATTGATACCACTGTTAGGTCACCATGTTTGTAACACAAGCATCAATAAAAGAAAGATAGATGAAGGATAGATCGGTTGAAGAAATACACACGACACACTAATGAATAAGAAAGGTTTATGCGTAGGTATTGAGAGTAAATGAACAACCAACCATCTAAGGATGGTTTACATGAGGTATTTATAGGAGGGAACTAGGGCAACACACCAAGTTCCCATCCTTTCCTTATTGGGCTTGGCATAGGCTTATGGGCTTTCTACATAAGCCTAGCCTTGATTACTAACATAAAAGCCATAATTAAGCTAACTATTACATATTAATTACTAACACTTGAATTCTAGTTTAGGAGTGATTCCAACACTACCCAATGAATTTAATTGTGTGATTACCTCTTGGTCCCATTTTTCTATTTTCCTCTATTTATTTTATTTTTGGTGAGAAATGAATTTCTTCATATTTTCTCGTTTCGATAAGTTTTAGTCCGACAAAGATACAAAGTTTAGACGCTAAGTAGTTTTCCATGTTCTCTCGAGAATCGTTGTCTTAAAAATGAGGTCAACATCAAAGTGATTTTATTCATTTATATTTTTTACTTTTCCATTTTCCTTTTTTTTTTACACTTATACTTTTCATTGATGATATGTATCCTAAACTACGGAGCTTCACGGGGTAATTCCAAGACCTTACACCTCCTCAAAGTAAAGGATCCAAGGGCCGTTACAACGAAGAATTCCAAGACTCTAAACTTTCATGAAATGAGGATCCAAGGGTGTTAGCATCTAAACTCATAAATAACTCTATCATTTCTCGATCTCCGCAAATTTAAAATCTTAAATAATGAGATCCGCGAATGCTTAGCCGATAATTTAATTATCAATGGTCAAGGGAACAAGCTAGGGCTCAACACGCCCGGTCAAGTCAAATTTCTATTCCTACTCTCACCAGCGGAAAGTCAACAAGGTGTCAAAACATATATAATTTTAGCAAGTGCTTCGTCAAATGACATCAAGTTATGCATATTTAAAGTCAATTAGGGAAACTTGCAAATTCTTGGCTTTGTGAGCTAGAATTCGTATTTTATAGCCTCTTGTCTAAGAGACTAGCAAACTTTTCAATCAACCAAACTTAACAAAAGCTTCAAAATTTTTGAATTTTTCACAATTTTTAGGAAAAACGGAGTTGCTCGAGTACACGGCAAAGTGCTAGGAAAAAAATCTAATCGAAAGATTACCCACCCCAGACTAGAATGAAACATTGTCCTCAATGTTTAAAGGTAAGGGTTCTCTAAGCAAATCTAAAGCCATTTATTAGGTATGCGAAGGTCGAAACATGAAACTCGAGTGGAGAAAAGACACAACATCGAGCACGAGAGTCTTCATATAACGAGGAAATCCAAAACACGAGAAATGGAAGAGGTGAACCTCCTCACGTCACTTATTAGAAAACAAAAATAAGATAGAAGGATAAGTATGGGTTGCCACTCACGAAGCGCTACTGTTTTTGTTCAACGATTCGCTAGCCTTACTCGTCCCCGAATTCATTTGTCCTTGGGGAAGCAAGAGGTAAAGATACCAGGATCAAAGATGGTATCCTCATTCCCGAAGGAACAAGAATGGGTGGGTTGGGTGGGGAAAATGTCGGGCATAAACACACAAGGTTCATAATTATCTCCCCCCAAACTCATATTGGTCATAATGTGAAAAGAAGTTCCATCATCCGGAGGTTTAGCGGGAGGACTACGGGATGATGGATCAAAATGAAACGACTCTATAGAACAAGGGAGTCCATGGTAAGGTATCAATCTTGAAGGCTCAATGGTGAAGGCATCCATCGTAGGATCCTTTTCTCGGATGACGTTTGTAATATGAAGTTCATCTGTGATGAGTATCCCAGGGTTAAAAATTTTGTCCTCAGAGAGGAATGAAAGGAAAGTATCATCCACGGGAAAATCCTCTCTGGAAGGTGAGACACTCTCGGACACAAAATTTTGTAGGACATATTGGTTTACAAGCTCATCAATACAAATTTTCACTTTCTTTTCTTTCTTAGGATAAAATGGATCATCAAATTCAAATTCTTCCAAAAGATCATACTCCGAAGGCATCGAGTCCGTAAGAGCGAGTTCATCAGTGAACTCCTCGAAATAATCCTTATCAATTGATGGCTCAATTGATGAATCTTGATTCAAAAAATATTCAATTTTTTCGTAAATCAGCTTCAAAATCAAAGACGTCGTTCTTACTTCCCGGTAGAAGAGGATCAACGCGAGCGAGTTCATCCGCGAACTCTTCGAGAAGTAAATTGATAGATGAATCCTTGAGCTCGGGCTCTGAAAGATTTTCGTTCAAAGGCTTAACTTCTTCAATAACTTTACTTTCTTTTTCTTCCGGAGGGAGTGACAAGTCCATATTAATCATTTCTTCAATTAAAAGAATATCTCCCTCTGGATCACAATCAGCAAAATCAATTTCCGGTGAAATTAAATCGCTTTTTAAACAAGCCTCAATTTATTCTAAGATGAAATCACTCCCCTCAAACGGAGTGAGGGAAGGGGAAGAATCATAAATGATTGGTTCAGAAGAAGGAGTGGGATTGCCACTCGAAGAAATTCAGTTTTTTTAGGAACAAGATAAATACGATAAACCAAATGCGGAGGTGGGACAAGTGGTTTGCTTTGAGAGTTATCAATTTCCACCACTTCTGTTATGGTCTCCAGTTTTTTTTTCTTTTTACGCTCCGCACGTATTGTCGACAAACACTTAACCGTAAATCGTGAAAGACTCGGATCAATTCTATAAGGTTTAGGCTCAACTTTTTTAACAACCGTAGGTTTGACGTTTTTGGTACTTCCATTATTAGTGAGAAATACCGGGTCCTTTGTCACCTCGGTGTTACTAATTTTAGCTACATCACATTGGGTGGTTAGAGATTTTGAAGTTTGGTTAACATTGAACATAACGATCTCTTTATCTACTCGTAAAGTGATCTCTCCTTCATAGACATCAATTAACGCACGGCCGGTCCTCAAGAAAAATCTCCCGAGAATGAGGGGTACTCGAGGATCGGCATCGAAATCAACCACAACAAAGTCGGCGGGAAAGTGGAACTCCCCCACTTTAACAAAGACATCCTCGGCTATACCGATTGGGCTAGCTCGAGAGTCATACACGTTGGGGTAAGTTAGGGTAGTGAAAGCTTCTTTTAAATCGACAATGGCATCAAATTAATACTCGCGCCTAGATTGGCCAAGGCGGGGCATTGAACAATATTTTGAAAATCATACAGAATGAGAAATTTGCTAGGGTCACCAAACTTCTCGAGAAGTTTCTTAAGGATAATCGCCAAACAACTTTTGTTCAAAGACGTTTTAGCTAATTCCGAAAGTTTCTCCTTGTTACTTAACAAACTCTTGATTGTTGAAACAAATTTAGGCATTAGAAGAAGAGCATCCGCAAAGCTAATTTCGAAGTGAAGATCTTGAAAGATTTGAAAGAATTTCTCCATTTGAAGGTTTGCTTTTTAACGTAGCTTTTGATCATTCATTCGTGATGGAAACGAAATGGTTGTTCTTGGATTAGGCTTGGTACCACTAAAGGGAGCATCCTTGGGCTCAGAAGTAGGGACAACCGCGGGTTGGACATTCTCGGTATTCCCCTTATTAGTAGAAGCACCGGGCCCTTTGTCAACCCGGTCTCACGGTCTACCACACGAGAAGAATAAGAAGTAGTAGTAGGTACCATGGGTCCATCATTAGAAACACCACTTCGGGTGGTAATTGCTTTCATGTCACCTCTCGGTTGGGAATGGTGTTGCTAGGAAGAGAACATGAACCCGAGGGCATATTTATTTTGCATAAAAGTGCGTTAAACATGTTCTTAACCTTGCTTTGAGATGCCTCAATCTTGTTGTTCTGCTTCCTAATCTCATTTTTAAACTCATTTCTTTGTCTAGTCAACGAAGATTGGAAATCATTTTTCAAATTCGAAATCTGGGTTTGCATAGCTTGGAGATTAGCATTGTTGTTCTGAACGTAAGTCGAGAATTCATTGGAGGGAAAAGTCAAAGCTTGATAATTCGAAGTTTGATACCCTTGATTGTAATTGACCCCTTAGTCGGGTATTGATTACTTGAGGCTTTATATTGATTCTGAATGTTTTGCCCTCGAACTTGATTCTGATTAAGACGAGTTTGATTGTTTGATTGAGAAAATCCCGGAGGTCCCATTTGATTACTAACTAAGTAGTTCAAGTCAATTGAGGACGGTATTGGTTACCTCCTTGGTTGTACGACCTGGCTACGGCATTGACCTCATTAGGATAACCATCGGTAGCAGTACAATTATAGTAAGCATGAGGCCCAGCACAAGTAGTACAAGTAGATTATACCGCTTTGACTTTATCGGGTGGAGAAGATTGTGTGGTATTAATCTTACCATCCGTAATCTTAACCAAAGCTTGGATCATATCCGTAAGCTTGTCAATCTTAGCATCGGTGCTAGACGTATTTTCCAAAGAAGAAGATGAAGCACTCACTCGGGCAGCAACTGATTTGCTACGTGATGTGCGGACTTTGGATTTGTTCTCAATAATAGATGTAGGATCGTGAATATTATCTTGTTTAATGATACGGTTGGTCTAGGATTCTGATGATATAAGAAAGCCATTAGAGAGAAGAAGAGAGTAGAGAGGATGTTTTTTGAAAGAGAGTTGTTTAACAAAAAGTGAAAGGTTAGATTCAAGAAGCAACACCCTTCCCTTAGAGGGAAGGGTATTTATAGTTACAAACTAATACGTCCTCCTGACGGACTGTGGATCAAGCATACAGTGGGTAAAGACCCGTTCTTCCTCCACGGTGTTACATTAAACTATTCTACGTTACTAACTAACTAATTAACTACTGAATAACATAAATATGACAAGTCTACGAGCTAACATATGCTAGACTATAATTGGGGTGACCGACACTTTAACATGGAATTTCCAATTCCTAACAATCTCCCCTAAGGGAGGTCACCCCATGAAATACATTTTGCATCCTAGCATTCAATCTTTATCTTTAGTTTTGATCTCGTAGACTTCAATTCTTCAAGTTCTGCAATCTTTGTGCATTAGTAGCGATTCTTCAAAGTCCGTATAGTTTTGTACTTTAAGTGGAGGTCTTTGAACTGATCCACATCTTTGATGATCTTCGAGCTTTCATTGAGATAATCAGCCACAGTAAATCTCTGGATCACCCTTTGTAGTGTTGTCTTCATGTGATGTTGTGACTTTCGGACCGATATTCTCACACTTTCTAGATCATGACATCTTTCCATCAGAGTAGCGGAAGCTTTACTGGTTCATGATATTTGCTGCAGCGTAGCAGAAGCATAGTATAAAAATATCAGAGCCAGGTTATGTAGATATGCACTAGTCATGATTTATTCAATTAAGTGTAGATGCTGTGAGCATGCGGCTTTGGATTGACTTCACAATTCTGATCAGCTGCAACCATCCAAATGTACCTGCAAACAACAGTTAGCAATAAAACACACGAAAGTGTCTTTGATCACTTTCCCTGTATTGAGTTACACGGCCCACGGTTCCCCATTGATCAATACAAGTACTGCCTGAGATCAGGTATAATTCTAAAGAATCTCCTTGACAGGGTTTCGCAGCTGTTCTAGCCATTCTCAAATCGGAACGTGTCAAAGAAGACAACACGGAGTGAGTGAACCAGCGAATTGAGATTCACTGATTGATGAAAAATTGATTTGAAAAAAATCGGGTATTGCTTGAAGAAAGAGTTTTGCAATACGACGAAGGTTTTATGAGAAAGATCAATTTTCAATCAAAAATACTTTTTGTATATGAAAAGAGTACACATTCGATGTGCTAGAGAAAAGAAGAAATTTGCACATCGAACGGTTTTTCCAAAAGTATTTTTTTTTTCAATCAGAGATACTTTTTGAGTTTGAAATAAGAATACACATTCGACGTGCTAGAGAAAAGAAGGTTTGCACATGGAACGGTTTTTCCAAAAGTATTCGTCAATTCCAATCCTGGACCAAGGTTGATTCAAGAATGAATCGCCCCATTGTTTCAATCCAGTTGTCACAAGCTTGATCTTTTGGAAAGATCTCACATGTCACCCACCAAGAGCTTGTTTGATGTTGGCTCTAGAAGGATTTCCATCTTCATCGTGAATATTTTTACATATCACTCGGATGTTCTGGCAATACCACAAGGATAATGCGTAGGACTCTTAAAATATACTTACTTTCCACATTGTGTGAAACAACAAGTCTTCATTAATTTTGTGTCCTAATGAGATATTATGGATGATCTCTTGGCTCTCGACTCAATAGTGCACATTTGGTTCCTATGCCGGAGACTAGGGAGAGGGTCTCCTTCTTCAATATCAACAATCTCTAAGAGAAAGTCGATAGATTATGTAGGTTCCCCGTGAGAATGAAACAAGCCCTTTTAAGAGGAACTTGAGTGGCTTGGTAAGTTTAGTGCAGTGCATCACTGGGTCCATGATGTCTTGTCTTCAATACCAGTGTTACCTTAGTAACCACCAGTAGCATATGAATTGAACCCGGTTTCTGCCCTAAGGTTGAATTAATGGAGGGCTATTTCTTTTCACCCTTTTCACATTTATTTCTTTTTCATTCTTCAACCCCTTCAGTGCTTACCGAGACTTCATAACTAGAACCTTGTTGGGTTTATTCCAGTACTAGCTCTGTCTCAGTCCGCACTCATCCCATATTCTCATTTTTCTCCTTTTTTCATCATACCTACGGACTCTTCACTATCTAGTGGATTGTCCCTGGGTAGATCCCTCCGGCTCTGGCGGGATCGTGGGAACGAATACCTAACCTAACCATCCTTATAACACCATGCATAAAGTAAATTGGTCGGTCTTTTGGTAGTGTTCTTTCCTTCTTGAAACCAATTGAAAAATCATTTGGAAAATCAATCAAGGTACTTATAATATAAAATCAAAACATTTTATACCTTAATTGTTTTTGATCATTTAGAAATGCTCCCCCTCAACATGTGCATATGATTTTGAAATTGTTTAGCACATGGAGGCAAGAGTTCTTAGAAATAAATTATTTGATCACAATTTCCTTAGAAAAAGCCTTTTGATTTTCTTTGTAAATTCTCCCCCTCAATATGTGCGTAGGATATTTGAAATCATTTTATCACATAGAGGAAAGAGTTCTTTTGAAGCACATCCACGATCACAAAATCCATTAAGAAACCATTAGAAAATCAATCAAGGTATTTATGATGAAACATAGAAATCTTTGTACCTTGAAAGTTTATTTTCTTTTGAAATGCTCCCCCACAATATGTGCTTCGAGATTCGAAAGCGTTTAGCACATATGACAGAGCAGCCTGCACAATTGAATCAAAACGATCACCTTTTATCAAATTTCATAATTAAATCACAAATTCTCCCCCGATCAAAAATATCAAACCCTTTGAGATTTTGGATCTCAAGTGATTTAATCAGGTTTAGAAAAAATGAGAGAAAATGTGGCCTGGTTTAAATACTCATCTTGTTTTTGGATAAATGCTCCTTCTCAACATGTGCATCATATATTGAAATCATTTGGCACATGGAGGCAAGAGTCCCTTTTAAGGACTAAAACAGATTTGAGATTTAAATCACGATCTCTCCCCAGATCAAAACTATCAAACCATTTGAGATTTGTGATCCCAATTGATTTAAATCTTTTAGAAAAAATTTCAGAAAGAAGTGGCAAGATTCAATTTTTTGAAATTGACTGATGAGGACCAATTATAAACATTAAAGATTGTTAGTGTCAGGTATGATAGTTTTTAAGTGATCTTTAAGTAAAATAAAACAGTTTTACAATCAAACAAGAACAGAAAAAATTTCATTTTGTAAGATCATTTTTAAAGAAAATCATACCATGACATAACATTAAATCTTTAAATCACCACTTATTATTGTACAACCGGACTTTTTGATGAAATATCGTTTGAAAATATTTTAGATAAAATCACTCTCCCCTTCAATCGATGACCGTAGTCGTTGATTGAGTGGCTTAAGTTTGATAAAATGAAGTCCGGTGATTTTCAGAAATTAAGTTCAATATATTTTCAAACAAATATTTTTCCATTTTTCAAAACAATATTATTTAAAAAATTGTTTTAAAAAATGGTATCATCACAATTATCCTTCACAAAGATACGTTAGGTGGTTGAGCTGTTTTTGTTGTTGTTGTTGGAGGTTTGGAAGAAAACCATCTGCAGATGCAGTGAGACTTCTTACGTTGCATTTTTTCATGCCAACTTTTCATAGAGGTTAAATTAAGCTCCATTTCTTCATTTGATGATGAAGAAAACCATCTGCTGATGCAGTAAGACCTCTTACGTTGAATTTTTTCATGCCAACTCTCCATGGAAGTCAAATTAAGCTTCGTTTCTTCATTTGTCAACCCAAGATATAGTTACCCTTTCCTTTCGGCATCCAATCATAAATTGTGGGATCCGGATCGGGAACATTCTTATAATACATGATATTTGCATACGTTAGTAGACATACAAACAGATATATGGTGGTCGACAACACCCAAACAGCAATCGACTAATAAAAGTCAATTCAACATGTCAGTCAGTTCATATAAGGTATGGAAATAATGTGTTTATCAAACTCTAATCATCTAATCCAAACAATCATATCCTAGGCACCTTGTCCTTCAACGTAGGTTAACATGTTTTACATTTAAGTATATAGGATAATTAGATAAGCTCGTTAAATGATATAGATTTGAAAACATTCTCCCCCTCAATCAATGACTTATTTTTCTGAAAAGTTTAAAAGCGCTGAAGTCATTGATTGAGTTTTCAATTTTTTACGAAAACTCTGAAACTGATAGATTTACAAGCAACTCATTTTCCACCATTTTGTTAAAACAAATATTTTTCTGAAGAATTTTAGAAGGAAAAATATTTGAGTAGGAATAGCAGTCCTTCGACATACTTTCCTCATTTTTGTTTTTAGGATAAGTGCACGAAATATTTGAAAATAGTTTAGCCAGCACTTTCCTTACATTAAAAGAGCGGGTTGCTATCTGAAATAATAGCAAACCATAGTTTTAAGCATGGGTTACAGTCTGAAGTAACTGTGGAAAACTAGAAGGGGGGGTTGAATAGTTTTACCAATTAAAACTTCCTTTTAAACTATTTAGATCGGCTTATGTCAATCTATTTGGTTGTGTGTGTTGGATGTTGATAGACAAACATATAAAGATATGTAATGAAAAGATAGGAGTAAGAAGCACAAAACCACAACGCGAGTATTTATATTGGTTCGGCTACAAGGACACCTTCCTTTCCCTACTCCACTCCCCGAGTCACCTACTCGAGAGTTTGTAAACACTACACCAATCTCCTTATGGCGGAGAAGCCTTCACAACGTCGCTTAACCTTTTTCCTGTACAAAGCTAAATACCGAGTTCTTTCACACCAAGGCGAACCACACCTAACACAACGTCGCCTACCCTTTATACGATGCTAGGCTAACCACCGAGTTCTTTCACACCTTAGGAGAACTAATCCTATCACAACGTCGCCTACCCTTTATTAGGTACTAGGCTAAGCACCTAGTTCCATTGCAATAGAGGAACTACTACCACACTACACCAACGACTAATCCCAAAGGAGATCTACTCCTTTACAACATCATCAAGGACATCAATAACCTTGGATCTAATGCTAGTCTATCTAGTACATCGAAACACACCATATCGAATCTACATCTAAGGCACCTTTCACTAATGCCTTTGACTAGATCTACAAGACACCTTTCACTAATGTCTTGTGTCTTCACTTCGAAGCACCTTTCACTATTGCTTCAAGTCTTGACTTCTAAGCACCTTTCACTAATGCTTCTTGTCTTGACTTCTAAGCACCTACCACAAGTGCTTATCCTATAGACGATATATACCCTTCACTAATATCTTCGTCTTGACACTTGAGACATCTTTCACTAATGTCTTCAACACTACACTTCTTTGAAGAAAGAAAGAGATCATCAACAAGAGGACTTCAATAGCCTTGATGATGAGGAAGCATGGCAACTCATGGACTTGAGCTTGCTCGAATTCAAAGGTGGTGATCTTGCCTTTAAGAGGAACCTAGAAGATCACACAAAATCAAAACTACAAACATAGATCTCTTGGATCTAAGGTTAGTGAGATTTAACTCAGGGGAGAAAGTGTATTGGAAAGGGGTGAGATATAATGAAGAAATGGCTCACTATTTATAGAGGAAAAATCCTACTGTTTCCCCGGATCCCACGGATCCCTTCCACTTGGGATCCGGCTAGCACAAAGTCAGGGATCCGTGGAACGCTCCTCTTTACCATGGGTATTTTTGGTTATAGGTCATGGGTCATGGGTTATGGGTTGATCCATGGTTTTCTTTCTAGATACAATGAACTTGGTTAAGTGGTATATATAAAACCATGGGTTATGGGTCAATACCATTTGCTAGTTTTTACCCATTTAGTATATACTTGTTTTTACCCATTTTAGTATACTTAGTTTAACTATATGTTAACCCAATATGTAAACACTAGTTGTTGTACATATGTATTTAAATCATAAAATCACTTATACTTGTTTTAGTGTTTTATGTGAAAATGTGAATATGTTAGAAACTATTAGTTCAAACCATTTACGTATTTTATTTGTTTCGTTAACATGATTTTACGTTTGTTATCGACAAAACATTAGAAGATCGTAAAATATAAATAAACGTTTTTACGGCTTATTTGTATTAACAATCTCCCCCTTTTTGTTGATGACAAAACATAAAATTATTTTAAGGAAAAGCTAAAATTCGTAAACGTTTGAATTTGTAGTTTTTACTTTCTTCTCCCCCTTTTTTGTCGAAACAAAAAGTGTTTGATGAAAAGCAACACATCGTTTTTAAGAAAAAACATGTGAAAGAAATAAAAGTAAAAAGAAATAGAGAGCAAGTTAACGGGAAAGTATTTCTTCGTTACTCCCCCTTGACGAGTCCATCCCTAAGTAAGGGCGTCAAGAAACTAATTCTAATCTAGTTCATTTGCAACTAACTTTTGCAAAAGATTACGTCTATGTGACGGGTGTGCTCCCACTAGATGATTGCAATTTTTGCAACGGGAAGTCATGAAATATAAATCTAAGGTTGCTAGTAATTTTGCAACGTATTATTTTGACACCAAGCTCCCCCTAGCTTTAGGGTGTCAAATTCTTCATGTGTTAATTGAATAACTGCAAAACAAGGGTTAGAAAACAAGTATAATTTACAATTTCCTGCAAATGTGGTTCAAGTTAGTAGGAGAAGCGTTTCCTGTTTCACGGATCCCATGGTTCCCTCTTAGTAGGGATCCGTCTAGGCAATTCTGAGGGATCCATCTGGCTGATGACTAAAATCAGCAAAGGTGATATAACAAGTAATGTTATCACATAAAGGAGATATGAATACACATGCTCAGAAAAATAACAAGTAGCATGTAATTCCATTTAATAAAACAAGAGTTATGATATACATGACTCTAAAAATAAGAAAATAGACAATACATGACTAGGAATTTCTAGACTAGCTAACGCTTGATGCTAGGACACCACTAAAATCTTCTAGCTCAAGTTTTGTTTAGGTTTGATCTCGTCGAAACGTTCGAGGAGATGATAGAACATGAAACGTTGATCTTCTCGTACTTCATGTATCAAACTTTCAACATGTTGACAATGATAGCAATCTTTTTCATGGCTAGGTAGTGGTGGTGGAGGAAATGAAATGGCTTGATGCGAAGGATCAAGTGAAGCGGCTTGCGGAGCTTCAAACGATGGAGGGATTGGTGGAGGTGCATTTGAGAATTCCTTGACCAAGAATGATGGTGGTGGTAAAGAAGTGTCAACTTCCATATGGTCGGGTGGTTGACTTTGATGATTTCTCATAATCCAAATAGGATTATATGATGGAGATGGCGAAAAGGAAGCCGGAGCAAGTGTTGACTCAACACCTTGATTTTGAACCATTATTCCTCCTAATGAGGAGAATGTTGTCGGCGAAAGCGTATGAGACGGCCTAGGAGGTAAGTCCTCTAAATTGTAGAGGTGTGGTGATGATAATGGGGATGTAAATGAAATAGCTCTAGGAACCAATGGTGATGGTTTAGTGGAGATGATATTGCTTGGCCTAGGAGGTATGGTGGTGTTATGCATTGGTAGTTTTGTGGGTACTATCCTTTTGGGAATTGGTTTGATTGGATGATGAAGAATTCTATCATTTGTAGGCTTGACGGGAGATGATTCGGTTGAGGAGATATCGTGTATAACACGAGCCTTTTTCATGGGTGGTTCTTTGGTGGATAAGTTACTACTTGGGGTTTTCCTCATGATAGGATGATTTCAAGAGCTGAAAGTTAGAATGAGAGTGATGACTATGGAGGTCCTAACAAAGTGGTTTATAAACCAAGAGAATTGGCAAGTGCATTTAAGCCTTAAGCCACTAGGATTCATTGGAATGTGATGATTAACATGCACAAGAGTCAACTTCAGAGGTTGCACTGATCTAGGAACTCATTTAAGATGAGATGGAGTGTTTGAGTTAGGAAGATGAGTTGAAATGATTGTTTTAGCAAGATTTGACTTATACTGTCATCCGGATCCCACGGTTCCCTCCTTAGAGGGATCCGTCTAGGCTAATCCTAGGGATCCGGCTATCAGCAGCTATGAAAAAGTGGAAATGATGTTTCTAAAATCTAAGACCTATAACATCTTGAGTGTTTCAGTCTTCCTAAGTGTCCTAAATGAAGGGGTGCTTAAGTATTCGAAGGTGGTGAGTGATGTAGCTAATGATTGTCTTTTATGGAAGAATTTGGAACTTTCATGAGTACCAATGAATGAGCAAGGATGACACTAAAGATGAGAGTGTCAATTGAAGCTAAATGATCCTAGAGATCAGGTTGTGACTTAGGATTGTGTTTTGGAAAATATCCTAAAGGTTTTGAGATGGGAAAACTAGGATTTGATCAACTTTGATCAATTTTGTGGTGAGGATGATTTATGATCAACTTAGCCATAATCGAAAGATTTCTAAGACTAGATGTGAGGGATCAAGTAGAAAAAATGAAGTGTGAGTTTGAGAGCGGAAGAGTAATGGATTGGCAATGAAACGATAGATCTACAAGCGTCTTAGAATATGATCTAGGTGAGTTATGTGTAGGAAGAATCTACTTATCTTGATAAGGACTTAATTTTTCCTTAAGACACTATGTTTAACTTAATGTGAAATGTTCTAAGGATGTGTTTGAAATACAATGCTTGCAATTGCATTTTCTATTTGTCGGATCCCACGGTTCCCTAGGTGTAGGGATCCTTTTAGTACAACATTTGGGATCCGTCCATCTGCTAGACAGAACCTTTACTAAAGGTATGCAATGATCTTGACAATGCATTATATCCCTAGGTTGATTTAAAGAGGTTCTAACACCAAGACATCAAATGTAAGATGTTTTATTTCATGAAGAAAATAGGATTACATTGATAAAGCACGAATATAATAGAATTGATCCTATTTGAATTACTACTAAGTTCCTTGAGTGTTATCGCTAGATGGATCAATTGGTTGATGAGTGTTGGCGGATTCAGGAATGAAGAACGTCTTCATGAGGGAAATGTTCAGCGGTTCCATCATCTTGTTCACAAGTACGTACAACGGACTTTGAAATTGAGGATGAAAATGCATGACATTATGATAGAGGCGCGTCAAGAACATTCCATAGGGAATGAGTTTATTCTTGGAGCCTTGAAGATTTTCAATTCGCCTTGCGAAGAAGTAGGCGAGATTGTATGGTTGTTGTGTTAGCAAACAGTACAATATGTGAGCACAACAAGCGGGAAGGATTTCTCGATTTCCCCTAAGACTCCAAACATTTTCACGTAGAATGAGAGCAAGAAGCTTGTATTCTTCTCGGATATCCTATGTATGGATAATGTTGGGATTGGAGTGATGAGGTTTGCATATAATGCGAATCAAGTCTTTCGGGGAAGGTATGTGTGAGCAGTATGGGCTGTTTTCTTCACGAAAGTTGAAGAGAGAATCAAGAGACCAATCTCCGGTGAAGGCACATTGTCCATGATTTGGAATCCGGAGGATGTGAGCAAAATGCCCAAGGGTTAGAGTGAACTTTTGGTTTTTGATATAAAACCAAAGAGATAGAGAGCGATCCTCGTTACGAATGAGTTCGACTTGACGGAAGAATTCCATTATAAACCTTGGACATATCTTCTCGTTGATTTCAAGAAGACATTCTAGTCCTATGGCTCGGAAGGAGGTATTGATACCTTCTTCGAATTGTAGAGAGGTTTCTACAATACGTCCTTCATGGAAGTGACGGGTTTCGAGATTGTTGAACCCACAGACATGATTGCTAGGTGTGTTGGGCTCAAGAGAGATGTTAGGAGTATAGACGCTAGTGAGTGAAAAATCAAACTCATATTCATGCGTCATAGTTAAACCTATAGGAATGATAAGTTAATGGAAGAAGATGTTTGATATTAACCAATGATTATCTAACGTTTTTACTAGATATTTATTAACAATGATTTTTAACACTCTAATTACTTAAGGTTTTGACAAATTTGTGGATCATTACTTTTAGAAAGATAATGGTTTTTAATCTTGCATGAAAACTGTTTTTCCAGTAGGACGGATCCCACGGTTCCTTTACAAAAGGGATCGGCTAGTATATCTTCCGGGATCCGTGGATCTGTAGTAACAGAAACAGATTTGATAAAAACATAGGTTTACAGTTTTTATACCACGAAATATGTTTTATCCTACATTTTCTTTTAGCATGTATACATGACTTCTAATGTATCACGAAAGAATATAAAACATATAAATCAAAAGAAATGATAAACACATTATAACAATAATAACCTAGATAAACTAGATTATTAATAATATTGCATTTCAATACTAAGGATGATACAAAGGATTGGGTATATGACCCCAATATAGATTAACAACACAAAGTAAATGTCTCCATATGTGAACTTCATCATAGGGAACACAAGTGCGATGAGTGTTAGGGCGATGAGCACGAATGCGATGTAAACCATGTTGATGACGGATCTTCTTGGTTTTGGTTGAGGAGGAAGATGAAGTTTTTGAGTGAGAGGAAATTTTTGAAATTGGAAGATTTGAAAAAGTGAGGGTTTGATAGATTGATCGACGATGGGTGTATTTATGGGGAAGGAGGAACTTTTGAAATTCGTGTTTTGTTTTATTATTGGATTAAAAGAAACAAAATATAAGTTTTATATACCACGACTTTAGACAAGAAATAAAACACGTATGTGAGAAAAAGGCTTCCTAATGAAGCTTCATGTAAAACATGTATAAGCACAAAAGATAATCATATAAATACCTAAATAGGTATACTTAATTATCAAGCAAATTAAAAAGAAAATCATACCTCTAGCGCACTTAGGAATGTTTTGACAAATGACACAACAAATGTCACTTAGATGATTCCCGCTCCTTTGCGTTTAAGATACCTTCTTAAGGAAGGTATTCTTGTTACCAAGCGACTCCTAAAGCTTGGTGGGTATGAGCTTTGACTAATCAACATGACAAAGGAGATTAGTGGAATTAAATGAAAAAATAAATAAGAAAAATGTTGTTATCAAATCAACATCCAAACATATAGTTTTAAAAGACATGGTGTTTGTTTTTATGAAAAACCTTCTTTGTAGTTTTCAATTAACCATGGATCGTATCAAGTTTTTAAAGTACAATATACTTCAAGAAACTTGGTAACGAAGCTCTGATGCCAATTGTGGAAAACTAGAAGGGGGGGTTGAATAGTTTTACCAATTAAAACATCCTTTTAAACTATTTAGAGCGACTTATGTCAATCTATTTGGTTGTGTGTGTTGGATGTTGATAGACAAGCATATAAAGATATGTAATGAAAATATAGGAGTAAGAAGAACAAAACCACAACGCGAGTATTTATAGTGGTTCGGCTAAAAGGACACCTTCCTTGCCCTACTCCACTCCCCGAGTCACCTACTCGAGAGTTTGTAAACACTACACCAATCTCCTTATGGCGGAGAAGCATTCACAACGTCGCTTAACCTTTTTCCGGTACAAAGCTAAATACCGAGTTCTTTCACACCAAGGCGAACCACACCTAACACAACGTCGCCTACCCTTTATACGGTGCTAGGCTAAGCACCAAGTTCTTTCATACCTTAGGAGAACTAATCCTATCACAACGTCGCCTACCCTTTATTAGGTACTAGGCAAAGCACCTAGTTCTATTGCAATGGAGGAACTACTACCACACTACACCAACGACTAATCCCAAAGGAGATCTACTCCTTTACAACATCATCAAGGACATCAATATCCTTGGATCTAATGCTAGTCTATCTAGTACATCGAAACACACAATATCGAATGTACATCTAAGGCACCTTTCACTAATGCCTTTGACTAGATCTACAAGACACCTTTCACTAATGTCTTGTGTCTTCACTTCAAAGCACCTTTCACTAATGCTTCAAGTCTTAACTTCTAAGCACCTTTCACTAATGCTTCTTGTCTTTACTTCTAAGCACCTACCACAAGTGCTTATCCTATAGACGATAGATACCCTTCACTAATATCTTCGTCTTGACACTTGAGACATCTTTCACTAATGTCTTCAACACTACACTTCTTTGAAGAAAGAAAGAGATCATCAACAAGAGGACTTCAATAGCCTTGATGATGAGGAAGCATGGCAACTCATGGACTTTAGCTTGCTCGACTTCAAAGGTGGTGATCTTGCCTTTAAGTGGAACCTAGAAGATCACACAAAAACAAAACTACAAACATAGATCTCTTGGATCTAAGGTTAGTGAGATTTAACTCAGGGGAGAAAGTGTATTGGAAAGGGGTGAGATATAATGAAGAAAAGGCTCACTATTTATAGAGGAAAAATCCTACTGTTTCCCCGGATCCCACGGATCCCTTCCACGTGGGATCCGGCTAGCACAAAGCCAGGGATCCGTGGAACGCTCCTCTTTACCCATGGGTATTTTTGGTTATCGGTCATGGGTCATGGGTTATGGGTTGATCCATGGTTTTCTTTCTAGATACAATGAACTTGATTAAGTGGTATATATAAAACCATGGGTTATGGGTCAATACCATTTGCTAATTTTTACCCATTTAGTATATACTTGTTTTTACCCATTTTAGTATACTTAGTTTAAGTATATGCTAACCCAATATGTAAACACTAGTTGTTGTACATATGTATTTAAATCATAAAATCACTTATACTTGTTTTAATGTTTTATGTGAAAATGTGAATATGTTAGAAACTATTAGTTCAAACCATTTACGTATTTTATTTGTTTCGTTAACATGATTTTACGTTTGTTATCGACAAAACATTAGAAGATCGTAAAATATAAATAAACGTTTTTACGGCTTATTTGTATTAACAATAACTGCAAGCCATTTGATTTTAGACATGTTTTGAAAAGGAATATTTACACCTTCTGCACGAACTTCATCTATGGTCCCGTGCCATTGTTGAATGACATTTCTAAGACCGCAGATGTTATCGATACCAGAAGACATGTCTTTGAAAAACAACATTTTTTGTCTTTTTCAAATTTTCTGATTTTTATGTGTTTTTGTTGGTTTTATATTTTTCTATTTTCTTTTTCTGGTTTTATATTTTTGTATTTTCTTTTAGATAAATATTTACAGAGATAGAGTAGATGATATAGTATAAGAAGATGATGATACGAGTACCGAGATAAGGATATCGAACAGCACGTCGTAGAAGATAGAATTCGTCATCTCTTAAACTTCCACCACCAAAGCTTCCGAGGCTCCAGAATAGAAGATAGAACCCGAGCCTTTGAGAAAGAGAGACTTTGGCAGCTTCCCCCCAAACCGAAAATCCTTATGTTGAGCAGATTCGAAGCTCTATTTCAAGCTTGCTTTAGCCAGGTGCACAAGGAAGCACACCATTATCATGGATCTTGCTGCTCCTTGTAAGAATAATCATGGTGATTCATCGTTCGGGGTTATATCATCCATAAGAACAGCAACGTATCATCCCACTCATAAATTATCTTCTCAAATTTCATAACCACTAAAGTCTGAAGCAATCCATTCCAAAAGGTGTCAAGAGACCACTTCCCCCCCGAGTAGTTGAGTTGATGCAGCCCGTCTCTTAGAATAGAGCTCCAAAAATCTCCCGAATACACATCATGAGGGGAATGAAAACACCTCCCCATGTTCACATTTTTTTCCCTGATGATCGTGTATGAAGCTCAAGAACCCGAAGTACACCAATGCCCAAGAGCTCTCCCGAATACACATCATGAGGGTAATGAAAACACCTTCCCATGTTCACATTTTTCTTCCCTGATGATCGTGTATGAAGCTCAAGAATCCGAAGTACACACATTCCCAAAGAGAGAATAACTGATAACACCTTCCTCATGTTACACATTTATCTCCCCTGAATATGTCATACTTGTGTACCTCTTTTATCCCCAGAAACTTTCTATTACATTACTTCCCCTACGTAGTTGGAATAATAACACTAAAAGCCTTGATGAGTAAAACCTTGAGTTTCTCTGCGGTCATGACATTTGTCTTCCCGGGATATCTTCACTCACTTAGAAGAATTAGGTTCATCGAGTTTACTCGCTTTTTGTTTAGATGTGTGTCTCCTTCCCCCTTGCTGGTTATGATGCTTTAGAATCAGCAACACATAATAAGCCCGTATACTAGAAATATGTTGAGAAGATGTTAGGAATTGGAAATTCCATAGTGAAGTGTCGGTCACCCCAAATATAATTTAGCATAAGTTAGCTAGTAGTCATATCGTTAGTTACGTTATTTATCAGTTTATTAGTTAGTGATTAGTTTAGTTTAGCGTATTGTAACACTGTGGAGGAAGGACGGGTCTTTACCCACTGTATGCCTGATCCACAGTCCGATAGGAGGATGTATGCTTTGTAACTATAAATACCCCTTCCATCCATTGAAGGGGTGGTGCTTCTAATCTAACCTTTCATATTTTGTAAACCAAGTCTCTACCAAGAACACCCATCTCTCTACTTTCTCTCTCTAAACATGGCATACTTGTATTTCCATCATCCAAGACCACCCGAATCATCAAACATAATAAATATTACAATCCTACAAATGGTACCAGAGCCAAGGGTTATTGTGTTGTGTTGATTTATTGTGGTTTTTGATTTTTGTTAAGCTATTTTTGGTACTTTTTATTGACTGGAAAATTTGTTTTCCGATTACATTTGTGAAAAACAGTTTTTTTTTAACAAGTTATTGTATCCTCCATTTGGTCAAAAACAAAAAAGTCATCTTATCTATTTGTTACCATCTGTGTCGTGTCCTTTGTTGGTCCAAACAGATTGTGTATATCATCTTTTATGACTTTTATGTTACCAAATATGTGTTCTATCATGTGGTCAAACCATCAGATTTGTGAAGTCAAACTGGGTCAAAAAGAAGAGTTATTTATGCAGTTTTTCTGGTTCATTCTTCATAGCGAGTTGTTATGTTTCATCATGGCGAGTTGACAAAATGCTATTGAGCTTTTGTCTATTTCAGTAGCGACTAACCTGTAAAGCAACTTATAATGGTAGCGAGTTATAATGTTTAGCGACTTGTGGATATTTGACTATTGAGTCAAGTAAAAGTTATGGCGACTTATCATGAAATTGCTATAGCGACTTGTGTGTTAATATTAATAATGTTAGCGACTTGACTCTTAAAAACTGAAGCAACTTATGTTTATAAGTTAGCGAGTTGTGTTTTCAAGGTGTAGCTACTTGACTCATGGTAGCGACTTGACTCATGGTAGCGACTTGTGCCAAAATTACTAGCGACTTGTCTGAAAAAGTACTAAGAACAGAAATGATGAATGAGAAGACTTGACCACACACGACCACAAACCAAATACCAACTCATTCAAGACCTCAGTTTGTACAACATCATTGGTCCATATTAGCTAAAATGATTATGAAATAGAATGACACGGACAACTGTTAACCACGACTTCTCCAACAAATCCATATCTACCTTAACTCACCTTCAATCCCATCTCCAAACAAACCTCATGACTCGAATCAAACTTGAAAAGAAAATACCAAACATCTCAGCTCGGTTCTAATTCTTTCTTTAATCTTTAAAAGATTTTCGTTGAACCGTCAATCATCATCGACCAGTTTTTTTAAAGCTAAGCTTCATTTACTTATCCGAAAGTATAACAAAGGAGTGATAATAAAAGTGTTATTTCCTTTGTTTCATTCGTTCAACAACTAAGACAAAAACAACTCATGTAAAATCTTACCCGAGGCCCTTTCAAAAGGACCTTGATGCTGTTAACCTCTTTCAATCGTGCGAATCAATAACAAATAAAGAGTGTTTATATGTTCTGTTCGTCTCTTATGATGGACTTGTGATTGTTGATGGATATGAAAAGATGTTGATTAATCTGAGATGGGTCTATGATCGAGGTTGATAGGCTTGATCGGTTTGATGGCATTCTTATCTTGTTGGGAAATTGTGATCTGTTTTGAGAAGAATTAAGATGGTAGGCGATGTGTTTGAGGTGAGAGAAGTTTAGGATTAATATTATGACCGAAATAGTAGGGTAACATTTTTGGTTACTTATATTGGCTGTGAGGTGGTGTAAGAACACCGGATGTGATTTGGATGGGTCTTGCTTATTGGATCATGGGCTTTAAGATTATTTGCTTGTGGGTTGACATGCATATGTGAAGAGGGAATGAACCGATTATCAGTTGGGAAATTTTGGTTAGCAGGGAATGTTTATTCATTTGTCTTGGGCTGAATTTATCCGAAATTAATTAATCTTAGGTTGCAAATGTGGTATTCAAATCTATTTGGATACAAATATTTTATTAATTCTTCGGCATATTGAGTGGTAATTTTGGTATAAAAATTTTCACGGAGGATACATACATTCACGGCTTAAGCTAAAATTTGATGAAAAATGACTACGGGGTTTGTGTACGGTATTATTGATACGAAATTGAAGTGACGTTATCTCCATATGTGGTCATTATTATCAGCCGGTGAATCAAAGGAGGTTCGTTTTCAGCAATTCTCTTGGGATATTCGACGCCACAAAATGTCAATGATACTTCACAGTCTAAGCAAAATCTTTCAAGAATCTTCAGCGTCAGTTATGATTTCTCAAGATGTTTAGTTATGACAAGAACTTCTCGTGCAAATGGACGTACACGTTATGATGCTTCCGAAAGTTCGAAACCATCATGGGGGAGAAACGTGCACTTTGATGTATTACGGTTAACCTCCAGGGAAAAGGTTTACTACTTGACTTAGTATGGTTTGTGAAGTTGTCTACATTCGGTTAAAGAATTGTTGATGATGAAGGTGATTTGTTGATGAACCGCTGCATGTTCCCCTAAAACAGATATTCACTGAAACTAAAGTTGTCATAACACATTCAAGCTAACATTGTTTACGGTTTTGTCTTGATTTTGTAAAATCCCGCAAAAGAATCTATTTCACGGTTTAAATCATAGACTTGTAAAATCCCATGACAATGGAAACATCCTAGTTAAAGTAAAGTGCATTTTCGGATCTATCTTACGGTTTATTCTTGGTTTTATAAAATCCCGCGAAAGAAACTATTTCTCGGTTTAAACCATAGAGTTGTAAAATCCCGTAATGATGGAACCATCTTGGAGAAAGGAAAATGTATTTCGGGATCTTATTTGATGCTGGTGCTACGGTTTCTGTTTTGAAGAAGAGATAAAAGGGTGTACTTCATGAATTGGATGTGTGTTTGGATATTCATCATGGCAGTTTGGTTATTATATGGTTTTATGGGGTTATGTGCTTTTAACCATGGTCGGGATGAAACCATTATCAAAGTTCATTTAAATGTCAAAGATGGCTAGATTTGCGTTGTTAACCAGAAGATGTGACAACGGCGTCAATTCAGTATTATTTATTTGAGGTTGAAGTGAAATATCACGGGCAAGTGTACTTAGTATCTGAAGGTATCGGGGATGGTTGGATGAAGGTTCTTCATGATCCTTGTTCGAGCTTATTATCAAAAAACGAAGACTTGGAAATCTAGTTATTGTTGGGTGTATTTTACCTTTTCTTTTACCACTTGGGGGAATTGGGCTCTTACCACCACAAAATAACTATCACTTTAAGGAGTTACGTTATAGTGCTCAGTGTCACATTCAATTGTGGAATTTCAAGAGGTGATGTACGTCTTATACTTGATGGTTGGTTGGATGAAGAGTATAGAGTACTTAGAGATTCAATGGAGGATGAAGTCTCGGCACCGCTCTTTGTCACATATGTGCAAGTTTAAGTCACGAGTTCGGGTTAGTTTACTTCAGGGTCAAATTCGTCATATTGGGTTTTCTCCATCAGTTGTTACGACAAAGAGCCTACTGAATGATAATGGGGTTGATTACATGATTGCCAAGAGATGATGAAAAGAGAGAGATTATGACGTATGAACACAACAGTTCATGCCTCGTTCCTCAAAGAAAAGAAAAGTGTACGTGTCAGTGCGCTTTATCTTCTGAAGAAGAGAAATCTTCTCTATTATGACCATTCTCATCAACATGCTTCATGCTTTTTCCATGCGCTTCATTCATCAAGTGAACTAGACTACTGTTGATTGTTTTCTTATTCCACTTGCTTAACTATAATGATGATGGCGACATCATGTGCTAATTTTGTGGGGGAGAAGTGTAACATATTGGATTTCATATACACATCAAACCACACACAAAGTAGGCATACAAGATGATTCTAGAGAGAGAAAGTGGGATATTCTAGAAAGAGAAACTTGTGGAATGTTAGATTCCAAAATGAACATCCAACCCTCTACCATGCATGGTAGAGGGTATTTATAGGTTACAAACTAAACGACCTCCTGACGGCCTGTGGATCAGGTATACAATGGGTAAAGACCCGTCCTTCCTCCACGGTGTTGCACTAAACTAACTAATAAACTACTTAATAACATTCATAACGACAAGTCTACGAGCTAACTTAGGCTAGATAACATTTGGGGTGACCGACTCTTTACTAATGGAATTTCCAATTCCTAACAATCTCCCCCTAAGGGAGGTCACCCCATAAATTACATTGTGAATCCTAGCATTCTAATACATCTTCAGTCTTGAGCTCATAGACTTCTCTTCATCAAAGTATTCAAACTATGTGCATCTGTGAGATTTCATCATTGAACATCTGTAATGAATATTTCGTGGAGGTTGAAAGGCTGATCCACTATGATAACCTTTGAGCATTATAAGAGATCATCAGCCACAGTAAAGCTCAACATCATACATTGAAGTGTTGCCAGCATATGAAATAATGACATATTGGACCGACATGCTCACATTCTGGATCATGAAATCTTCTCATCAGAGTAGCAAAAGCTTTCGTTGATTCATGATATTGGCAGCAGCGTAGCAGAAGCATGGAGTGAAAATATCAGAGCCATGCGGCTATGGATTGACCGCTTCATTCAGATCAGCTGCAAACGTAGGGCGTACCTGCATACAACAGTTAGCAATAAATCGCACGAAAGTGTCTTTGAACACTTTCGTTGAATTGAGGTACACGGCCCACGGTTCCCCGTTGATCAGTACAAGTACTTGTGACAACTCGTACTTTCAGGTCATTTCTCAAATTTACTATTCATCTTTTTACTATTCATCGTTTTCGGAGTCGAAGTAATATTCTGAGAACGTAATTCAAAATTTTACTATTCACAAAACACTATTCATTCCCGGAGAAAATCACTATTCATGCTTCACTATTTCATCGTTTATCGTAAACTAGGTTTACGAGTATCAAAATTCGTGTAACCTTAATGGTTTAGCTGCGAATTCATGAACAATCATCAAAGACATTTCATATAGACTAGGTTTAGTCTACATATCATTAGCATCATTATCATCATATTAGTTCATGCATGGTTTTGCATTTTTCATTAAACGTATAATTTCATATTAAATAAACGCTATCGCGTAATTAATTATTTTGAACATTTGATCCGATAATTCCAAAAATTATCCCGATATATTTTTATACTTATATTAAGATTATAAAAATAATATTATGAGTTTACCCGGTGTTTTAAATTTATTTTGTATATAAATTGTTATATTTATATGATTACGACGGTTTTCGTAAATACTACATGATAATTATTATTTCACTCAAATTTTGCAAGGAATGTATTTTTATAATTTTTATGACTTCAATATATTTTATTTTGATCCGTTAAAATTTATTTTTAGCTAACGCTACCCTAAAAGCTCAAATATTTACACAAGTTATCATTTATCCCTAAGTAATTATACATTTACACTACATATAAATGTTTAAAAAAAAATGCACACTACTAATGAGTATCACCCTTGTGTCGACACAAGGGGTGACTCACATTCATTCTTGCTAAATATCTTATAAATTATATTATATTATACTCCAACTCATTCATATCTTCATATACTTACTCATAACTTAAAGTGTAAATTTTAAAAAGGCTCTGTTCTTCTTCTTGCCATAGAACCGGCCACTATTGGAGACCAAGAAGGAAACCATAAAAATTTTTCTAGTCAAGTTCATTACAATCTAGACACACTCTTAAGTAAGGTTTTGAAATAAAAACCTAGGGTGTTTAGGATTAACCTTGTTCATTTAACCTCATCAAGTTACTAGTAAGCATTTCATGTTCATATTCATTTTTCATATTCATATTATGTTCATTTCATTATGCTTGAGAAAAACATGCAAGTCATATTGATGTCTATACCACTTTTTATTGTTTTTAAGTGTTATAAATATATATTCATCATCCTATAATTACTCCTTGAAACATATCACTTTTGGTGATGCCTAGGAACCCATGACACCCTAAGAAGGTGTATGGTAGGATTAGAATAGCTTCGGAGTTGTTTTGAATTGGTTAGAATAGGTTTTGCGCGAGAAAAACTTATTTCGACAACTTTATTTAGAGGTCTGATCTTATTTTCGAATTCTGGAAATCTCGACAGTGAGTAAAAATTTTTGGGCTAGATATTTAGAAAATATACTTTAAAATGAAAACGTGGCCGCTTGAACGGGTTAAAACGGAGTTATAACGAAGAAGTTATGATATTTTCAAGTTTGACGACGAAAACTATAAAACTCAGAAAATTCAGCATGTTATTTTAACTTTTTACGAGTCAAAAATGAGTCTTAAGCGCTATAAAATGTGTCGACTTATCAAAAATATATTAGTATACTTTAATACGAAGCTAAGGACATATAAAACGTAGAAAACGGACTTATAACGATTAAATTACACGCGTTTAAATAAAGTTGCCGTAACTATATTATATAAGCAAAACTAATATATTTCTATTAGACAAACATTACGGCCGCGAATGACCATGTTGAGGGTCGTTTTTAACATTGATGGAGTACTTTTTATGAAACGATGTCTTCTAGCAAAAGTAAGTTCGCCTAGCATATTTTCCAAAATGTCCAACCGTTCATCAAACGGAGTTGTAACGAATAAAATACGGTCACTTAAACTTTCCCGAAAACCACCCTTAAACAATATTTTGGATACAAGTACCATACTTTACCTATATTTTTCTACATGATCGAGACCTCTATGATAAAAACTTAAATGCTAAAACTTTGAGATAATGATACAAGCTTTCCAAAACCGTGAGTTTGTTTCCTAACACTCGATGTGCGCCATTTTACGACTAGCTTTTCAAGGCCGTTTAGTCACTTTCATGAAATTGTCAAATGACATTATTTTACGACGAAAAGTTATAATTTCATAATAAATCATTAAATAACTATTGTAGGATGTCATTTCAACGCAAATACTTGTAAAGTAGTTTATAAATTGTCAAGACGTTATAAGATTATTTTCGACGATAAGTGTTATTTTCAAAAATTCACAAGTGGTATAGATATCATACGAATTGCATGCATAACATTACATCATAACTTATTATGAATCATATCATTCATAATAGGTCAAGTTTAGAGATTCACGCTACATTTCAGTGTATTCACTTTTGCCATCGCATCATTGTCCAAGTGAGTTTCGTAGCCCCTACTTTTATATGTTTTGAACTATTTTGGGGGAGATACATGCTTAACTATTTTTCACAAGTACTTAAGATTTTTAAGGATAACTTCTATCATGATCACCATTGTTTCAAAACCGAATGTTGTACTATATCAATTGTTCTTGTTTGCGTGGTATAGTTCTACGTCGAATAAAGTGCTATGTCAGTTGACTACTGATACATTGAGTCATGTACTATTGATTATGTGCTATAGTTCTACGTCGAATAAAGTGCTATGTCAGTTGACTACTGTTACATTGAGTCATGTACTATTGATTATGTGCTATAGTTCTACGTCGAATAAAGTGCTATGTCAGTTGACTACTGATACATTGAGTCATGTACTATTAATTATGTGTTATGGTTCTAAGTCGAGTTAGGTACTATTGTGAATTCATTTGACATCATGTGTTTGAACATAAATTATACACATTTTGGCAGTGGGTTGTGAACACACAGGTTGCAAGTTTTGTATGGGCGGAACTTGGAACTGAGTGGATTTACAATGCCTTTGCTGCATAAACGATTTTGAAAGGCTTTACATTTCAACACAAACTCTATGAACTCACTCAACCTTTGTGTTGACACTTTTTAGCATGTTTTATCTCAGGTATCTAAGGCATTCAATTCATGGCATGCATATGGACACATCATAGAGTCGCGGTGACGACGCGTCTCACTTGGGTTTTATGAACTTTAAAAACATCGTTTGACTTGTAACAAACTTAATTACGCATATGTTGACTTTCATTTGGGACCTATCTTTTGTAAACTCTGATTGTTTTATTAAATCAAATGATGTGTTTTCCAAACGACACTTTAGGTCGTTCAATATAACTGTGATTGTGATGTTATGACAGTCAACCCCCAGGAATTCCATTCTGCTGCAAAACAGGTAATTTGGGGGTGTGACAGTACTGCCTGTGATCAGGTATAATTCCGAAGAATTTCCTTGACAGGGTTTCGCAGCTGTTCTAGCTGTTCTCAAACCGGAACGTCTCAAAGAAGACAACACGGAGTGAGTGAACCAGCGAATAGAGATTCACTGATTGATGAAAAGAGATTTGAAAAACAGTCGTGTATTGCTCAATAGAAATTTGTTTTTGCAATACAACGAAGGTTTTAATGAAAATTAATTATCAATCATAAACCACCTTTTGATTTGAAATATTCGTACACGGTCGATGTGCTAAAGAAAAGAGTTTTTAAGCACAATGACCGGTTTTTCAAAGGTATCCGTCAATCCGTAACCTGAACCAGGATTGATTCAAAAGATTGAATCGCCCCATTGTTTCTGTTCAGTTGTCACATGGTTGATCTATTGAATAGATCTCACATGCCACCCACCAGGAGCTTGTTTGATGTTGGCTCCAGAAGGCTTTCCATCTTCATTGTGAATATGTTTGCATATCACTCAGATGTTCTAGCAATACCACAAGGATAATACGTAGGACTCAAGATATAATCTCTCTTTCCACATTGTGTGAAACAGAGAGTCTTCATTGAAAGTGTCCTAATGAGATTTATTGATGATCTCGTGGCTCTAGACTCAATTTGTGCATATTTGGTTCCTGTGCCGGAGACTATGGAGAGGGTCTCCTTCTTCAATATCAACAATCTCTAAGAGAAAGTCGATAGATTATGTTGGTTCCCCGTGAGAATGAAACAAGCCCTTTTAAGAGGAACTTGAGTGGTTTGGGAAGATGTAGTGCAGTGCGTCAATGGGTCCATGACGTCTTGTCTTCAATACCGATGTTACCTTGGTAACCACCAGTAGCATATGAATTGAACCCGATTTCTGCCCTAAGGTTGAATAAATGGAGGGCTATTTCTTTTCACCCTTTTTCACATTCAATTCTTTTTCATTCTTCAACCCCTTCAGTGCTTACCGAGACTTCATAACTAGAACCTTGTTGGGTTTATTCCAATACTAGTTCAGTCTTAGTCCGCACTATCTAGTGGATTGTCCCTGGGTAGATCCCTTCGGTTCTGGCGGATCATGGGAACATATACCTAACCTTATCATCCTTATATCACCATACATAACGTAAAGTTGGTAGGTCTATTTGGTATTGTTCTCTACCATTGGAACCAATTGAAAACCATTTGAAAATCAATCCGGATACTTATGATGTATTATCAAATCATTTTGTACCTGAATTGTTTTTTTGATATTTTTAGAACACGAGCTCCCCCTCAACATGTGCATCAAATGTATGAAATCGTTTTGCACACGGAGGCAAGAGAAAGAATTAACTTCTTTGATTACCAATTTCTAAAAGATATCAGTATCACTTCCCTGATCAAAACAAGTCGATAAAGTATATTAGGGAAGGATGAAGTTTTCACAAGCTTGCTCCCCCTCAATATGAGCCTTGAGGTTTGAAAGAGTTATGCACATACTAGAGGAAAAAAGGTTCTTAGAAGCACATTAACGATCATACCCGCCATACAGAAACCAAATGAAAATCAATCAAGGAACTTTATGATGAAACATATAAAACTTTGTACCTTGAATGTTTATTTTCGTTTTGAAATGCTCCCCCTTAATATATGCTTTGAGATATGAAAAATAATTTAGCATATATATGAGAGAGCAGTATGCACATTGAAAAGGTCATCTTTTATCATCTTTCATATTTATATCACATTTTCTCCCCTGATCAAAAATTTCAAATCCATTGAGATTTTGGATCTCAAGTGATTTAAATATGTATGAAACTGATAACGCTACACGCGTCGTTCGGGGTCAAGGAAACTTCCTTTTCTTCGAGCAAGTTTTATAACACCCTAGGCAGTGAACCTAATCGTTGTAGTGTAGTAATTAGGGTAAGCCACGGGTATTGATATCGTTCTCTAGGGGAATAGGAATGCTAGTAAGGAGTTACTACGCTAAGGTTAAGGTTGAGGAAGATTATTTTTTATCTTTTTATGTTTTATGAAATGGAAAGGTACGAATCTCGGGTATTGGATTTGGGGGGTTGGTATTTCTACCGATTACTCTACTATTATCTAATTATCTAAACTAAGTTTGTGGGAGTCTATGTCTAATTAATGTGTGCTCGTATGATAGTTTAAAGATGTGTTTACTTAGGTTGTATTACTCCTTAATTATCTCCTATTGATGGTTGAGTGTCACGTCTTATTCCTAGTTGCGTTGTGTGTCTAAAGTTGTAGGGTATGCGTTTCTCCCTAACTCTTTGAACTTACCAAAGGGTCTCGTCTACAAATCCACTAGGAATGATAAACTCCTACTCTAAGGCGCTCTTTGGATGGTTTAGCCTACAACTACTCAGGTAATTATATTCTAAGGTTCACAAAGATGAATCAAGCATTAAGTACACAACGAATGACCTATCGCATAACTAGATCATTAATCAACTAAGATAAGAAACAACCAATCAATATTCAATAATTAAGTTTCATACTTCCTAAGCAAACACACAAATAAATTAGCCGGACATGGAGAACATGCAAGCATACACACAAATAATCAAAGACATAATTGAATTAATGAAGTAAAGACTTATCTTGATGTAAGATAGGGTTTAAAACCCTAAAATACTATACAAGACACCTTAGGTTCGGTTTTAGGTTTTTACTCCAAAGACTCTCCACCCAAAGACTGAAAAATTCGGATTCTATATATAAGATTACAATTGCGACGGCGTCACCTTATGTTTAGTGACGCCGTCTTGTCGCCGTCATTAGGGTTTCGTCTTGGCCACGTTAACCTTGCGACGGCGTCACCTTATGTCCGTGACGCCGTCCTCTTCTGCTTCTGACGTCGTCTGGATTGCATCTAGGCCGTCTGAGTAGCGACGGCCTACTCTTCCACAACTAGACGTCGTCACTTGAAAATACGAGTTTTGGGTTCTGGATCGTCACAATAATTTTGGGACGGCGTCGCCATTAACACCTGACGCCGTCGCCTTCTAGTTTCAGCAACTGTGAGTGTCTCTATTTTGACTTTGGCCATTTGCTTCATATATTCGCGCCTTTTCGTCCAAATAAGTGCCATTCCAGCATTTTGCCTTCAAGAGACCTAAAAAGTGAAAAGGAACGATATTAAGCAATAACGGATACAAAAGTGATCAAATAAGGACTTAAACGACCCCTCAAAATGGTACCTTTTAAAACCTTATCAAATATCCCTACACTTGTTATTTGCTTGTCCTCAAGCAAATGTGCTTTTAGCCAATTAATTTATAAGTTAGGGGTCATGAAGCATTAATTCAAAACGGTTCACAACACATATAAGCCCCGCAAAAGTCATAACAAGCACGGAAATTACATACTAGCACCTCACATGGGGTGTTTGGATACTCACATCTCTCTCGGGTGTATATATGAAATATAACAAATAGGAAATGGAAGATAAACACTCATTAACCGGTCCTAGTACATAGATTACCATAGGCTTGAGAATAGATCAAACCTCCATCGCTTTGGCGTAAGCACCTAGGAAAGCCTATCAAAGAGGTCTTTTAAAGGGTTGTAATGTTAGGCTTACGATAGGGAAACAAGGGTTTGGTGGGATAGGCTATTTAGTGGTGGTAAGTCAAAAATCTCTTATGTTAAATGCATACGAAGAATGGCGTTGCTAAGCCAAGACTCGACACTCTAAACTCTATATAACTGAAATAAACAAACATAAATTTAAAGGATAGATGTAGGATGGTAGCCCGTATATATATATATATATATATATATATATATATTTTTTTTTTTTTTGCACTCTATTTTTTTTTCTTTTTTTCTTTTTTCTATTTTTTCGATTTTTTTTTTTTTTTTTTTTTTTTTTTTTTTTTCATACACTTTTACTCTACCATCCTCTACGATAACATCAAAATACTAGGGATTTATAGGCATATCCCTACACTTGAGTTTTTATTACTCTAACACTAATTTGACCCGAATTGAAAAGATCAAAACACTTGGGGTACATTATTACGCAAACAAAGGGAATTTGAATTTAACGTTCCCTTCCCGTCATTTCATAAACTTTAACTTTTCCTATGAATCCCAATCATCCCAAAACTGTATACAAAGGATATGACTCGACTTAGCAACTTATGCAAGTAACTAGATAATTGAACTAAGGGTTTGGGGTGATAACAAACATTTGCACTAAAAGTGAGTGCATAAGGGGTAGGCTAAGGCGATTTGGGTGTATATTTGGGGGTGGGGTGTAAACAATGCTCTTCATTGATATTCCGGAAAAACCGAAACATTACGAGAACCGCGAAAAGGATAGGCTCTGAGGGGTTAACTAGGGGTATCGTGTACTAAAGACGAGTACAACGCAAAGGGTGTGGGGGAATTACTCAACCGATATGGAAGAAGTAATTATATTACAGGTATCAAACAAGGGTTATCCTAATGCCTCTTATCATTTAGTTATTCCTAACTACACAAGTGTAGTCTCACTTGCGATCTCGGAATGCATCACAAAACAAGTTCTAGAATCTAATATACTACCCGTTCACACTCTAAGCATTAAAGATGAATGCTTTAATTCCTACTAATCTAAGGGCGATCCTCACATTTTGGTGGAATTTGGGTGGTAAAGGGTTTTTGTGCTAGTCATATAACTTCCTATCCATGAGACGCTTTTGTTAAGACTAATGGCCCACTCCTATATGTCATGAA
Organism: Chrysanthemum seticuspe; assembly: GCA_019973895.1. Taxonomy (NCBI): domain Eukaryota; kingdom Viridiplantae; phylum Streptophyta; class Magnoliopsida; order Asterales; family Asteraceae; genus Chrysanthemum; species Chrysanthemum seticuspe. The sequence continues at coordinate 139,513,456 of BPTQ01000008.1, forward strand.
AAACTTTAAATTTGGTGCCAAAATTACCCTAACCGACATTTTCTCATGGTTTATTACACAATCACATTTGGACAAAGCAAATAATCAAGGATAAGCATAGTTTCAAAGTTCCCGTTTTATTTTCCCTCCCTACACTTAAACTGAACATTGTCCCCAATGTTCCCCGAAAGTATCAAAGTTATGATAAAAGAAGGTAATTAAAAACGAAAGAAACTAATACTCCCCTGATTAGCTCGGTAGGATCCGTGTAAAGTGGTGGTTAAACTCTTTTCCAAGAAGAATTATTGCGTGAAAAGCTCCTCCAATCTTATGTAACTTCTTCTTGACAAACTAAACCTGCACACTTGAAGAAAACAAACGAAACCTTCGCGTAAAATCGGCGGTAATAATATATATAAGACTCGATTTAAACTAGGATATAATGCTTGTGGAATGGATGTTTACAGAATTTCTAAGAAAATTAAGACCTGGAAAATTCCAAAAATTTATAAGTAGCTCAGAAAACGAGAAAAAGGTAATCTGATGTTTTTACTCCTTCCTGACGCCGTCAGGTTGCAATCCTGACGCCGTCAGGTTATCCTGACAAAAACTGGTCTGCGATTTTCTGGAAAAAATTCTGGAAAATTTATATCTTTAGAATCTGGAAAAATTTCTGCAAAAACATCCATTAAGACTCGATACAAGCATTTGACTCGAACAAACAAACATATATATCTTTTAGTTAATTGTTATTCTCATGTTTACGTTTCTTTTGAAAACGTGTGTAATCCTCCCTACACTTATCCCTTATGTAAAATACCTTTATATGCAGTTAAGACGAAGTTAAAAACAAAATAAAGCATTTTTACAAATTTAAACATGAGGATAAACAATTAATAAAAGATATAAGACACTAACAAGCAAACAATTAAGCATGGGTTGCCTCCCACGAAGCGCTTTTCTTTATTTAAGAGTCTTGTAGCTAGACTCATAGTCGTGCTCCTACATTTTCTCCTTGCCGCCCTCTTGACGGTTTCTAATGGGGGATTCCATGTTGTAGAAGTGCCCTAAAATGCGCTTCTCTAAGAGTTCATCCTCTCCCCAATCGGTCCTATATTCCGGTCCTAGGCTCAAGCAATCCTTATAGAATCCGAAAATCTTAGCCATAACATAATCAACACCCTTCTCCCTATCCTCATCATTCCTATAATAGACCGACAGTTTAAGTTCCTTTTCATCATTAGAGAGTGATGAAAACTTCTCAATCTTAAACGGCATTTGGTAAGCTATGTCATCGGTCTCATTCTTGAATCGCACTACTCCTAACGAGGGGTCATAGGTCATCCCGGTGCTTTCTATGAAAGGTTTTCCTAGAATAACATGGGACAAGCTAGGGTCTATGGCCGTGCTAATATCATCCACAATTAAGAAGTCCGTAGGAAACGTGAGACTACCTACATAAACGGGCAATCCCTTAACTCTACCAAGAAAGTTGCAACTAACATTAGGATCATTGGGGTCTTGCCTAGTTGGAATAGGCTTCTTCAATATCCAATTGTAGTAGGTGCTAGTCATTATGTAGATTGGGGACTTGCGATCAATGTAGGCTTTTGCCACAAAAAGGTGTCCTATGACACATGGTATGTTAAGATTCCAAGGGTTCTCGAACTTGATTCGAGGACTTTTCCTAACATACATGTGACGGAGGTCACGCACTAAGTGAGGGTGGCAAGATAGTTCTTCTTCCGTAGGAAATTTGTTGAAATAGTCAATGTCTACTTCATCTACTTCCTCGGGTATTTCATCATCCACAAGTGTATAGTCCTCTTCGTCATTTGTTTCATTAGGTTCAACTAAGGCGATGGTATTGACGAATTGGACATACTTCGTTAGCTTGCTTGGATCCTTAATCTCTATACCTGAAGGCTCGGGAGTTGAGATAGCACTAACCTTCTTATCACTATTAGCTATGGCTTTCAAAAGGTTGTCTATTTTCCTATCCATCTCGGCTTGTTGATGGTTAAAGCGGTCCGAGAGCTTAGCCATTTGGGTTTCTTGGGATGCAACTAGGTTTTGCAACATCCCTTCGACGTTTTGTTGGTTAGGACCGTTAGGTGGGGGCCATGAGAAATCATTGGAAGTGAATTCTTTGGTTTGTCCCCAGTAGAAGTCGGGCTTGCCTTTCCATGCTTCACGGGTTTCATTGAAATTCCTAGGTCCGGGTGTTGTAGGGAATCTTCCTCCCGCTCCATTAATACGCGAGGATGCGTAGTCAACAGAAGCGTGTTCGGGGGATTGGGTGCTAGTGCGCGTGTTATGGGGATCACAACACGGCTCACACGAGGAAGAAGCTTTGTTCACATGGTGTGAAGATTTAGGAGTTTCGTATGAGCTCATGAGGAATCTAACTTGATCTTCAAGTTCGATCATCCTACGATCGGAAGGAGGCAAGGAGATTGCCTTAACGGTTTTGGGCAGCTCACGGGGGTCATCCCAACTTTCGTTGTCATAGAGGGCGAGGTCCTCTATTATTTCCCATGATTCTTCTGCGGTGAGATCACTAAGTTTTCCACCGGCCGCTTGGTCAATGGATCGCTTAGTGGGGAAGTTGACATGATCATAAAAGATTTGGACTTGGAGCCAAAGATCAATGCCGTGATGAGGGACTTTATGAAGTAAGTCCTTGAATCGGGTCCATGCTTCGTAGAGAGATTCACCTTGACGTTGTTGGAACATCAAGATGTCATTCCTAAGCTTAGTGGTTCTCCCCGGTGGGAAAAATTGAGCAAGGAAGCGAGAGGTAAGATCATCCCAACTTGAGATGGAGCCGGCGGGAAGTCGCTCAAGCCAATTACTAGCTTGGTCCCGTAGAGAGAATTGGAAGAGACGCAGGCGCGTGGTCTCCCGAGTAGTAGCATCAAGGTCGATGGAATCGACGAATTTGAGGAAATCCCTCAGATGCTGATTTGGATCTTCGGAACGAAGTCCATGGAATGCACATCCGTTTTGCACCAACCGGATGGTGTCGGATCGCAGGGCCGTAGTTTGGGCTTGGTCGGGAAGCTCAATGGTGTTCCTATAGCCTAGGTGGCTTGGTCTCGAGTATTCACCAAGAGTACGGGCTCTTGGCGGGTCATTTGGTGGTGGGTTGATGAATGGTAGTGGGTTATCACCTTCCATGATGAAAAGTGATGGGTGTTACGAACAAAGGTTACGAAGAAGGGGGATAGACTAAGAGAAAGCTAAAAAATGAGAAAAAATTTACTTGATAGGAATCAAGCAAAGAAACCTAAACGAGGTGGACTACTAACTAGCTATTCTATTCCCCGGCAGCGGCGCCAAAAACTTGATAACGCTACACGCGTCGTTCGGGGTCAAGGAAACTTCCTTTTCTTCGAGCAAGTTTTATAACACCCTAGGCAGTGAACCTAATCGTTGTAGTGTAGTAATTAGGGTAAGCCACGGGTATTGATATCGTTCTCTAGGGGAATAGGAATGCTAGTAAGGAGTTACTACGCTAAGGTTAAGGTTGAGGAAGATTATTTTTTATCTTTTTATGTTTTATGAAATGGAAAGGTACGAATCTCGGGTATTGGATTTGGGGGGTTGGTATTTCTACCGATTACTCTACTATTATCTAATTATCTAAACTAAGGTTGTGGGAGTCTATGTCTAATTAATGTGTGCTCGTATGATAGTTTAAAGATGTGTTTACTTAGGTTGTATTACTCCTTAATTATCTCCTATTGATGGTTGAGTGTCACGTCTTATTCCTAGTTGCGTTGTGTGTCTAAAGTTGTAGGGTATGCGTTTCTCCCTAACTCTTTGAACTTACCAAAGGGTCTCGTCTACAAATCCACTAGGAATGATAAACTCCTACTCTAAGGCGCTCTTTGGATGGTTTAGCCTACAACTACTCAGGTAATTATATTCTAAGGTTCACAAAGATGAATCAAGCATTAAGTACACAACGAATGACCTATCGCATTACTAGATCATTAATCAACTAAGATAAGAAACAACCAATCAATATTCAATAATTAAGTTTCATACTTCCTAAGCAAACACACAAATAAATTAGCCGGACATGGAGAACATGCAAGCATACACACAAATAATCAAATACATAATTGAATTAAAGAAGTAAAGACTTATCTTGATGTAATATAGGGTTTAAAACCCTAAAATACTGTACAAGACACCTTAGGTTCGGTTTTAGGTTTTTACTCCAAAGACTCTCCACCCAAAGACTGAAAAATTCGGATTCTATATATAAGATTACAATTGCGACGGCGTCACCTTATGTTTAGTGACGCCGTCTTGTCGCCGTCATTAGGGTTTCGTCTTGGCCACGTTAACCTTGCGACGGCGTCACCTTATGTCCGTGACGCCGTCCTCTTCAGCTTCTGACGTCGTCTGGATTGCATCTAGGTCGTCTGAGTAGCGACGGCCTACTCTTCCACAACTAGACATCGTCACTTGAAAATACGAGTTTTGGGTTCTGGATCGTCACAATAATTTTGGGACGGCGTCGCCATTAACACCTGACGCCGTCGCCTTCTAGTTTCAGCAACTGTGAGTGTCTCGATTTTGACTTTGGCCATTTTCTTCATATATTCGCGCCTTTTCGTCCAAATAAGTGCCATTCCAGCATTTTGCCTTCAAGAGACCTAAAAAGTGAAAAGGAACGATATTAAGCAATAACGGATACAAAAGTGATCAAATAAGGACTTAAACGACCCCTCAAAATGGTACCTTTTAAAACCTTATCAGAAACAAAACATTTGTTGGAGAAAAATGTGTCTGGTTTATAAGATTGAAGTGGACAAGACTGAAGTTCCCTTTTTATACATAAGGGAAACCACAACACACAACCTACCACTATTACATACATTATAGTTGTTTATAGAATGTACACCACATATTATACATAAATAGTACAAAACAGAAACTACTTCCGGAAGATGACTTCACTCAGTTCTTTGAAGTAGTTTGTAATGACCATCACGAAGTCTACCACCAACAAAACTTTCAAGGTTGCGGAAGATCATTCGAGTCTTAATTCTTCGCCTGATTGCAGCAATGAAATCTTCACACCTCTTCAAGTCATCATCAGACCAGAATTTTGTTTTGTTCCACGGCTTCATATCAACTCTGATTTCTTTCACCCTGGAGTTCAACTCTTCTTCAACCATCTTGAGAGTACCATCACTGAATTTGTAGAGCTCACACAATCTCATCAACATGCGAGTTCCATACCTGTCGTGGAAGAGGACGGCTCTGGGGGTGTCAAGCACTCGGTAGTCGTGACCAAATTATTGTCCTTTGGTATCCCATTGTGGCCTTGTTAAATTGACTCACGTCTGGTAGCTTTCTATCCCAAGCTGAAAGTCCTCAACCCGTTTTCGGATGACTAAGCCTCTAATCCAAAGAATGACAGCGGCAGATAGAGCTTTCTTTTCACGAACAGGTAGGTGTTCAAGATGTCCTTGAAGATTCAGAAGATATAGATCTTCAAAGTCATTTGGCAGGAGATGTTTAAAGTCGTTTTCTTCAATAATATATTCTTTCCGGTCTGCTCTTTTAAGAACGATCTTCTTCAAATACTCATAGCCATAGATTGGGAAGACCTCTACTCGAACAACACTTAAAATTCTTAGCTTGGATCGAACATCTTTGCGACTCTTTTTAGCTGCATGTCTCTCAATGTAGAATTTCTTTTTCTTGAACCACCAATGAGAGATTCCGTACGAAGCCTCGATGTCATATGCTTGTTCTTTGTCTGCCCAGAATTGATCCAGAACCATTTGTTCAAGCCCCTGATCATAGTAGGTAGCAGCTTTCATCTTTGAGATTGATAAGGCTGGTCATCTTTCAGTAGAATGGCCACAGAGATAGTCTAGGTCATGGTTGAAGAAGAACTCAGACTGAATAGTAATCTGTCCAGGTTCGCCACCAAGCGGAAGAGGCATGTTCACATTGAATCGACTAATCTGCTCACTGACTTGATCATTCAGCATCTTATGACATTCTTCCATCTGGTATTGGAGCTGATTGGCATCAGAGTGAAACACCTTGACAATTTCATAAGTTGGTCCTTCAAGATCCTTTGGAGTGATGGACGTGATTTTCTTCTGTTTACAAAACCACTTAATGAAGCTGCCCATATCATCAGTGACATGAAGGAGAGAGTCTTCATCTGGGGTTTCATAGTTGGTAGAGATTGTTGTAGCCCAGTTGTTTCAGGGATCATCGAGTCAGACTCTGGGATAGACCATGAAGGTTCTGGAGTATGAGGTCTCTCCTCGATGATCCAGCTTTGAATCGTATCTCTTGAAGGTTCAATTCTATATGTGTTAGTGCGCTTACCTGCCACGTATGAATCAAACCAATCATCTTCAGACGGCATGGGAATATGCTTGGTGGATGCATCATCGTCATCTGATTCTGACTCTGCCATGACATACGATTCTTCATGAACCACTTGATCATCAGGGATAGAGGAGACTGTAGAAGTGAACCTTGAATCAACCGTGGTCCAAGCTGCTGGTTTCTTTTGCGTTCCTTGATTTCCAAATGAACTGGGTTGATTGGGAGGCTTTGGTGGTGATGATGGTGGTGGTGGAGGTGTAGAGGTTGACTTAGAAGATCCACCTGCTCCAGAAGTTCCAGCACCCCCAGTTGGAGGTGGAGGTGGAGGAGGATCTTTAGGACCTTTGCACAATGTTTCCAACACTGTGGTCCTCCTTTTCTTCTTTGCTTCTCTTTCTCCAGTGTCTATCAAGAACTATTCATGATTGTCGTACTTAATTGATTCTTCGAGAGCCTCATATAGCTTCTTATGGACCTCATGCTTATGCTCGTCAGCTTCATACATCTTATCTGAAAGAACAGCTCTCATATCTATAATAGGTAGATCTTTGAACCGTCTAAGCAGCGGAGCTTCCATTGCCCATTCCACAACATCCTTTACTTCGCCTTCAATGGCATCTGCAACCCCTTCATCAAAGTTGAGGTGCTCCAACCTATAGACACGATCCACAAGGGCATCAACAGATTTTGGTAGCTGTCTTTCAAGAGCTTCAATTATTTTCACTGCTTTGTCGAGCAGTTGATCTGATGTAAGTATTTGAGGTGGTGAAGCTGGTGGAGTTTCTATATCAGCAACTATAACCACCGGTTCAAGGGATAGATTCTTTTCCGATTCAGGTGGTTGAAGTGCGGTTGCTTGAGCAGGTTTGGGAGGTGGAAGTGCCGTTGTAAGTGAAGATGCTGACATAGGTGGAATGGTCGATGTGTCTTGCTGAATATTGACAGTAAACATGGATCGTGCATCCTCTTTATCATTATCTTGCTTAGACGACTCAGTATCTATGGGTTTGTCATTTAAGAATTGATCACCGAAAGTGAAGTCTGTATCTAGGTTCTTCAATGAAAATAGAGAACCGGTAGACAGATTTGGTTCTTTCAATGGCATGGTCTCATCAGATCTTGACTCAGGATTCTCCTGTGAGTCTTTATGCAACTTTTCTCCAATATTTTGTTCATGCTGGACATCGCTTGAAGCAGGATTTTCTTCTTATGCTACAAATGCTTCCTTTTCCAATCCAGATGGCTCCTGAGTTGATGAAGATTCAACACTTCTTTTCTTCAGTTCGAATTGAGTAGTAGTTCTTGATGGTGAAGAGGAGAAGGTAATGAGCATGTGAGCAGCTTGTTCTACACAAACAATCCCTTTCCCCTTATCTTGTGTGATTGGTGATGTTTGTTGAGGCAATTGATCAGGTTCTCTAATCACTACTCCTCCAACTGGTGCTTTCACATTCTGACTTTCTCGGCTTTGCTAGATTCCAAGTTGCAGAGCAGCATCATCTTCATCAATTAACATTGTATTTCCCCTTGAAACCTCAGTTTCTTCAACAATTTCCTTTTCTTCTTTCTTCTTCTTTCTTTTCTGCTTCTGGGATGTGGTGTCTGAATGTTGTGACCTTTCACGTCTCTTTTTGGGAAGAGCAGCATAAGATGCTTGTGAGTCTAAAGTGGACTTGGGAGCTTTGGGTTGTGGTGGAGTGGGTGTGACATTATCAGAGGATCTGGAAGCTCTTTTCTTGTACTGTTTGAAGTAATCCGTCTTCTTAATATCATCCGTGAGTAGAATATCAGGAATTGGCAATCCAAAGATTTCTTTATCCATACCTCTAGGAACATATTTAAGGTTACCCAGAACAAATTCATCTTCTGCATTATGTAGAGCTGATTCAATCCTGGGGTTGAAATGGTGAGTCTGTTGCAAGTACTGTATAACAAGCTTTGAAAATCTGATGCTAGGAATCACAAGCTTGTTCAGTTTCTTTCGACCCTGAGCTTTATTCTGAAAGTTTGTTCTATCAGATATGAATGTGTTCATTGACAACGAAAATTCTTCCCAAATACGTTCTGAAACATTCACATTCACCCCATTGACGATACCCCATAGGATTTGCAAGATGGGAATTCTCACTTTATCGAACCCTGATGTTTTGTCAGATAAGCACAAGTTGAGAATTGTTGTCATTGCTCTCTAGGGTTGATACATGTGTCCGGTGATGATGCCAGACGCCCTTGATATGCCAATCTGATATCCAAAACCAATTAGAAAGACTATTAGATCATCAGCACAAGGTGGAGGTTTAGATCGAATGTTGGGGTTACAAGGAGTGATTCCTAGAGCCTTGCTAAGAATGTCAGAATCTATCACAAATTCCCTATCATCAAGTTTGCAGGAGTATTTGGCTGTGATTTTGTCCCATTGAATGGTGTTCTAGAATTGTTGTATGTAAATGGTGGGAATTGTGCATTGCTTGGTAATGGCACCGAAGAATTTTGTGTTCTTGAGGATATCAATAGACACTTTGAGGATAGGATTTTGTTGCAACTTTTGTAGGTCCACATAACAGTTACTTTTTCCAATTTCTGCCCATTGACTTTTAGGAAGGATTTCGTCATCTGAAAGGACTTTGGGTGGAGCAGAAGATGCAATGTTCTCAGCTGAGGTTGTGTTTGCCATTGAAGATCTAAGGATACACACAAACAACAACAATGATTGAGAGCATGTCAGATTATAACTGGTTAGTTTAAGCAACCATGAATCCACCCTTGTGACAAGCACCGTAAGTAAGAGCTTGGATATAGTTCCCATAAGCAAATTGAAAAAGATTGAGTGGGATAAAAGAGTTTTCAGGTTAACGGCTCCATTTGATACAGATCTCGAGAGACAAGTTGTTTATGGATCAAATTATTTAAAAACATAATTACTAAAAATTAATATCACGAAACAAGATACTATTAAGAAGATGTTATAGAAGGATGTTTGGACCAGGTTGTGATACCAAGTTGCCACAAGAAAAACCAAGTACAACATGATCAAACAATAGCTGATATAGCAATTCACTAACAGTATGATTGTCAATACAAGTCGCTACAGGAAAACCTGAGACAAGTCGCTAACATGAAATTAAACTAGTAAGTCGCTTTAAAAATAGTTTAATAAACCAAATTGCCACTAGAAATTTGTGCCATCAAGTCGCTAATTTTGCAGAAGCAAGTTGCTATCAATAGTGATACGACTAAGTCGCTACAGGATTAACATTACTAAGTCGCTAGCTTGTAATGACAAGTCGCCATCAACAGTAATTCTGCTAAGTCGCTACAAGTAAGTTCACTAAGTCGCTAACTTGTAAAGACAAGTCGCCATCAACAGCAATACTGCTAAGTCACTATTGGTCAGTTCACTAAGTCGCTAACTTAACTTGACTAAGTCGCTAACTTGTAAAGACAAGTCGCCATCAACAGCAATACTGCTAAGTCGCTATAGGTCAGTTCACTAAGTCGCTAACTTGAATGTATTCAGAAGTAGCAACTCGCCACGAAGAATTAATACACTAACTCGCTACCAAGAACGTTATCATAGCAGATACAGAACACAGGCATATTATTCTTATAATCAACTCAATCCATTCAACACAATCCAACCACTATTAGAAACACGTTCAGTTAATCCATACACACAACCAGTTTCAAAAACACAACCCAACTCGAATAAAAAAAATGCTCACATATTCATTAACACATATAATCATGAGGGTTTACAACAACCCCAGTGCATTCAAACTACTCTTAATCCAATAACATATATATCTCAATTGTTCCATTAAACAAATCCCACAACAAACCTTTACGAGGGAAGCAAGAGATGATTTTCAATATCCGTGGAAACTGTTAAGGAATAAAATTTAGGAAATGCATATATGTTCATATTTGGAGACAAGAACAGGTCAATATTGCCTTACCACACATAAGTTGCTACGAAGATTCGAGAGAGGAAGAGAAAACGAGAAGAAGATGATTATTTTTAAGCTTATGAAAAATGAAAAATAAAAAGGCAAGTCGCTAAGGTATAGAGAGGGGTTTAAGCAAGATTATCAAGTTGTCACATTTAGTCCCTGTAGTTTTGTGAGTGGTTAGCAACTCGCTATCCTAGAATCATAATAAGTTGCTAAGACTTTACTCAGCAAGTCTCTAACCTCAAATTTACCAAACCAAGTTTCTAAGACTTTACAAAGCAAGTTGCTATCTTGTCACATTATGTGTTACAGACTCATTAGTTTTATGAACTTATCAGATTGCAAGCTAGCACAGATAGCATAGAGAGGTAACATAATAAGATAAGCAAAAAACATAATGGATAAGTAAACTAACAACCTGCATTTGAGCACAAAACATCACAAACATCACAAAACATAACCAACACTGGCGCAGATATAAGCAAGATAACTTGAAAAATTCTCCCCCTCAATCAATGTTACAAGAGAACATTGATTGAATTCAACCCACCCTTTATAAAATAAGAATATATCAGTTGTTCGAACTTCATCTATGATCCCGTATCATTATTTAATGACATTTCTAGGATCGTAGATGTTATTGATAACAAAGAACATATCCTTTATTAGATTGAGGTAAATGACTAAAATGATGAATTTAAAAGAATGAAATATTTAGAAGAATGAAATATTTAAAAGAATAAAATTTTTAACATACCATTTTTTTTTAAACTTGATTTGTACACAGATTTATAAGAGCGAGTCCTGATTCAAGAAGAATAGGAGTCAAGGTATGAGGTATATCAATTCTGGCATGCTATAGCTCCTGAGTGAGCTATATTCATTTCTGATGGAAACCAAGTCATGAAGTTCCTGATTGAATTGAGCATTGTACCTGAAAAAGACTGAGAGCACATTGTACTAGAAGCACATGTAGAATTGCAAATGGATGGGTTAGTGACATGAGTAATCTCACTATTGGATGTATCACAGTTTAATATAGACGTATCATTATTAGAGATCCCTTTAGGCTCAATATACTTGAAGAGTTTTCCTGTGGGCATCCACTTAAGGCAAGATCTAGGTATGTAAGTCCATTTGGATCCTGTAAACTTAAATAATCTGCCAGTGGGAATCCATTTGAAGCAGCTACTAGTAGATTTGTCTGTGTGCACTTCCCTGTTTTGACTATTGGTCCTTTTGTGATTAGTATGTTTCTTAGGGGATTGATCAGCCAATTGATGTTTCTTATGAGAACTAGTCATACTTCTAGTATTTTTGAACTTTGAACTTTGAACATTAACCTGGGGTTTTAGATTCATCGTATCGGAACGAAGCAATGAAGTGACTGGTTTTGTCAAAACAACATTCTCATCAACTTGGGAGGCAAGCCTAGATTTCGATGGTTTAACTCTTTCAGTTCTAAAGGCATTAGGCTGCTTAACTACTGTATGTTTAGAGTGGTTCTGAACAGTTGACTTTCCCAAAGTTGATGGTTTTGCAAACTTAGTGTTCACCCTATTTCCAATAGATTTCCTAAGCTCATTTTTTAAGGCAACAATATTGAAGCTCTTATCCTGAATTTGGGCTTTGAGGTCATCAATGTCTTTCAACAAGATGTTAGATTGATTGATCAACTTGGAATTGGTCTCCTCTAAGTTCTTTCTTAATGACTCATTTTCTCTTAATAGATTGGACACACATAGAGCTAGTTCAGCATTTCTAGATTCAAGTGTGTCATTCATCTCATGACAGTCATACTTCTGCATATCTGAGAGTAGTAATTTCAGATTGTATATGGTTGAGTCTTTGTCCTGAATCTAGGTTTTTAATTGATTAATTTCAAAAAATTCTCGAAACTTTGGAAATTCCTGATTAATGCAAGATTTTTTTGCATAAAAGCTTTCATCCTTTTGTTATATTTCAATTTCCAATGAAATACAATGTTTTTCAAGAATTGAGTATTTGTTTGAAAGTTCATCATATACCCTTTTTTCAATCATGTCATTAGCTTTAATAATTTTAGATTCAGGCTCAACCAAGATCGATTTCAGAGTATTATGTTCAGAGTTAGAATCAGGTACATTAACATATGAATTACTCTGATTAGTTAAGTGTACCTCATCACTTGAAACCTTTTCTGACTCTGAGTCTTTGAGATCAGTACAGTTGTCTTCATCCTTTTTTATTGCAACTGAACTTCTGCATTCGGTATCATTCATTGGCTTAATTGATCCATCGCATGACCTATCACAATCTTCCCATAGCATCACTTGACACCCATTCAATTCATACAGCTTGTCATTCTCTTTAGGAGCTTCCTTAATGTATAATCCACATTACCCATAAGTTGAATAAAGGTGTTTCTGAACTCATGAATTTCCATTCCAGTGTGTTTCTTGAATGAGATTCCAGTCATGTCATCATCAAAATCTGAGCAATATTCCCCCCGGATAAGTGGCTGAAATTGATTGAAGATTACTTGAAGAGCTGCATTAGATTTATCAGTTGAGAACTTTTCTTTGGTAATTAGAGACCTCAGTCGTTCTAAGTTAAGTAACACAGTTCTTGTCAAGGTGGGAAAGTCCTGATGAAGGAGAGCACTGCTTGTTCGATCCATGGTTGAAGATAACAGTAGTTTGAGATGCTGATGAAGTAGTTGAAAGGGCTCAATGTTGCATTCCATTTGCTTTGCATCATTTGACAATGTTATGAGTGACTCATCAGAATTGTTTTGACTATAAGTTGCTGAATCATTCACTGTAGAGCATTCTGGGAAGCAGCCTGTTTCATTATTCTGCGATGTATCGTAGAGTGCAAGTACTTTGGTGATTAGAGGATCAGTGATGTATGACATTGTGTTGATGAATGTGTTTAAGGATATTAGATATAAGTAACTTGCTTCACTTCACCAAGGTATTCAAAATCCAAGTCGCTAAGTACCAAGTTGCTAACAATTTTAACAGCAAGTCGCTAAGCACCAAGTCGCTACGAATTTTGACAGCAAGTCGCTACGCACCAAGTCGCTAAGTAGGCAAGTCGCTAAAGAGCAACTCGCTAAGAATCAAGTTGCTAAGTTGTCAAGTCGCTAAATAGCAACTCGCTAGGCATCAAATCGCTAACACCAAGTCGCTAACAAACTTAACTACAAGTCGCTAACTTACACCAAGTTGCTACCTGTAGTGGAGAATCCACTAAGTGTACTGTTTGTCGGCTTGTCTCAATAGACAAGTCGCTAGCTCAACTCGCTAAGACCTTCAACTATAACTCGCTACCAAATTACAAAGCAAGTCGTTACCAAGATAACTTATCCGTGGCTCAAGTCGCTAGCTAGAAAATCACATAAACACCACTTTTCAATCCAAAAACAACCCAACCACGATGATTCAAGCTTACTAAATCAAAACCCAAGCACATACAATGATTCTAAACACAAAACTACACCCAAGATTCAAACTTTAACACTAGAAATGATCCAAATGATGCAAAAACCACTAAACTTTTTCAAACTCTAAAACCACCTAAAAGTCACTAGAAATCCAAAGATATGTAAGAGATGATCAAACCATGGCTCTTGATACCATTTGTAACATATTGGATTTCATATACACATCAAACCACACACAAAGTAGGCGTACAAGATGATTCTAGAGAGAGAAAGTGGGTATTCTAGAAAGAGAAACTTGTGGAATGTTAGATTCCAAAATGAACATCCAACCCTCTACCATGCATGGTAGAGGGTATTTATAGGTTACAAACTAAACGACCACCTGACGGCCTGTGGATCAGGTATGCAATGGGTAAAGACCCGTCCTTCCTCCACGGTGTTGCACTAAACTAACTAATAAACTACTTAATAACATTCATAACGACAAGTATACGAGCTAACTTAGGCTAGATAACATTTGGGGTGACCGACTCTTTACTAATGGAATTTCAAATTCCTAACAATAAGTGTGAAGAGACTACATTTGGATGATTTCACTAATTTAATCAAGAATGGCAACTCTGTATGCAATTCTTGAGGGGGAGAAGAAGTGTGAATTTACTGCATGGTTGATTGATTTCTGAGAATTAATGGTCAAACGGCTCCAAACTCATGTAAGAACCGACTTCTTCTTATTGGGTCATCTTTACATGGAGTTTCTTTTTAAGAGCCGTTGGTTGACATCTTCATACGGACTGATGAGTTTATTGACAAAGTGCTTCTAGTTGCGGGGCTGATTTCTTTGATGAACATCTCTCTGTTCTTGTTTGATTGGAAGGGATTTTAGTTAAGGGGATTTGCTATTTCAAAGTTAACGGGAATGCATTTGGTGAGTTGAAGATGTTGACTTTCTATTCCCCAACTGGACAATCTTGAAGAAGGTCGAGTCTACAGTCTGTTCTACATTTTCTGATTCATGTTAGAAGACTAAAGACGAGTTGCATTTAACGATCTAAAGACTTCTTCTTAATTTGGGCACTTATCAAACAGATTGTCGGTTTAGGGGAGAGCACTAATTGAGGGATAGTGAAAAGTCATATTTAATCCCCAATTAGACTTGCTCACGTTCTTCAGCAAATTGATTCTCACAAATACTTCAAGTATTCTTCTCAAAAGATTTATAGTACATGGGCTTATAATATGTTGCTGATTCTGAAGCATCAAAACCAGCAAGGGGAAGGAGACAAGTATCTAAACTCGAGTAATCTTGATGAGCTTAATACTTCTAAGTGATTGAAGATATCCCGGAAAGACTATTGTCATTACCGCAGAGAAACTCAAGGTTTGACTCATGGCGTTTAGTATTCTTATTCCAACTGTGTGGGGGAAGAGATGGAAGAGTTAGTTTCTGAAGATGAAAGAGGTACACATATGTGTGATGATTTTGATGTTATCGCAATCATCAGGGGAGAGAGAGATTGTGTACATTGGGGATGCTCAGATTTTTTTCTTGAGGGCTTAATCAGTTATTCAGAGATATAATCACTTATTCCAGAGTGGACATCCGCAGAGATTTTCATCCGCAGAGATAATCAGTGATTCGGCCTGTTTCTTCAATGTTATCGGTTATTCTCTCTTTGGGCATTCGGGTACTTCGGGTTCTTGAGCTTCATACACTTTCTTTAGGGGAGAGAAAAGTATACATCGGGGTTGTTCTTTGGCTATTGGACTTAATCTGCTACTTCGATGGTATAAGTTTCTCTGTCTTCGGGTCTATGTGTATTCGGGTTAGTGAGCTCTAGTCTAAGAGACTAACTGCATCAATTCATCTACTTGGGGGAAGTGGTCTCTTGACAACCTTTTGGGGATGCATCGCTTCAGACTTCAGTGGTAATGAAATATGAGAAGAAATTTAAAGAGTGTGATGATACGTTGTTGTTCTTGTTGATGATATAACCTCGAATGAAGAATCTCGATTATCGTTCTTAAAAGGAGCAGCGGGATTTATGATAATGGTGTGCTTCTCTGTGCACCTGGCTAAGGCAAGCTTGAAATAGAGCTTCGAATCTGCTCATCTAAAGGATTTTCTGTTTGGGGGGAAGCTGCCAAAGTCTCACTTTCAGATGGTTCAATTTCTTTCTTCAATGCAAGAGCCTCGGGAGCTTTGGTGGTGAAAGTTTTAGGGATGATGACTTCTATATTCTACAACGGGGCTGCTCAATATCCTTATCTCGGTACTCGTATCATCATCTTCTTAAACTATATCATCTACTCTATCTTTGTATATATTTATCAGAAAAACAAAATACAAAAATATAAAACCAACAAAAAGAAAATAGAAAATTATAAAATCAACAAAAAAACCCATAAATATCAGAAAATTTGAAAAAGACCAAAAATATTGTTTTTCTAAGACATGTCTTCTGGTATCGATGACATCTGCGGTCTTAGAAATGTCATTCAACAATGACACGGCACCATAGATGAAGTTCGAGTAGGGGGTGTAAATATTCTTTTCCAAAACATGTCTTCAAATGTTGGCTTGCAGTTACTTCAGACTGTAACCCGTGCTTAAGCTATGGCTTGCTATTATTTCTGATAGCAACCCGCTCTTCAAGGAAGGAAAGTGTTGCGCTAAACCAATTTTCAAATATTCGTGCACTTATCCTAAAACTAATTGAGGAAAGTATGTCGAAGGACTGCTGTTCCTACACAAATGTTTTTCCGTCTAAAATTCTTCAGAAAAATATTTGTTGTTTTTCAAAGTGGTGGAAAATGAGTTGCTTGAAAAAATCAATCAGAATTAGAGTTGTTATAAAATTTGCAAACTCAATCAATGACTTCAGCGCTTTTAAACTTTTCATAAAATGAGTCATTGATTGAGGGGGAGAATGTTTTTCAAATTTACATCATCTAACGAGCTTTCTTAATTATCCTATATGCTTAATTAAAAATCATGTTAACCTATGTTGAAGGACTAGGTGCCTAGGATATGATTGTCATGATTAGATGATTAGAGTTCGATGAACACATTATTCCCATGCCTTTACATGATCTGATTGATATGTTGAATTGACTGTTATTAGTCGATTGTTGTTTGGGTGATGTCGACCACCATATATCTGTATGTGTGTTAACTAACGTATGCAGGTATATTGGTATATAAGAATGTTCCCGATCCGGATCCCACAATTAAAGATGATTGGATGCCGAAAGGAAAGGGTAAATATATCTTGTGTTGACAAATGAAGAAACGAAGCTTAATTGGACTTCTATGGAGAGTTGGCATGGAAAAATACAATGTAAGAGGTCTCACTGCATCAGCAGATGGTTTTCTTCATCAGCAAATGAAGAAACGGAGCTTAATTTGACCTCAGTTGGCATTAAAATGCAACGTAAGAAGTCTCACTGCATCAGCAGATGGTTTTTCTTCCAAACCCTACAGCAACAACAACAAAAGCGGCTCAACCACCTAACGTATCTTTGTGCAGGATAATTGTGATGATACCATTTTTAAACAATTTTTGAAAACATTGTATTGAAAATGGAAAAATATTGTTTTGAAAATAAACTGATCTCAAATTTTGGAAATCAGTCGGACTTCATTTTAAACATAGTCACTCAATCAACGACTACGGTCATTGATTGAGGGGGAGAGTGATTTCAAACTTAAGTATTTTTCAAACGATATTTCTTCATAAAAGTCCGGTTTGTACAAAAATAAGTGGTGATCTAAAGATTTAATGTTATGTCATGGTATGACTTTTCTTTAGAATCAAGATCTTTCAAAATGAAATTTTTTCTGTTCTTGTTTGATTGTGAAATTGTTTTATTTTATTTAAAGATCTCTTAAAAACTATCTACCTGACACTAACAATCTTTAATGTCGAAAAACTGTTCCTTATCAGTCATTTTTCAAAATTAAATGTTGCCACGTCTTTCCCTAAAATTTTCTAAATGATTTAAATCAATTGGGTCACAAATCTCAATTGGTTTGAAATTTTTGATCGGGGGAGAGATCGTGATTTAAATCTCAAATCTGTTTTAATGGAATTGGTTTTAGTCCTTCAAAGACACTCCTGCCTCCATGTGCCAAACGATTTCAATATACATAATGCACATGTTGAGGGGGAGCATTTATCCAAAAACTAGATGAGTTTTTAAATCAGGCTCATATTCTCCCATGTTTACTAAACCGTATTAAATCACTTGGGATCCAAAATCTCAAAGGGTTTGATATTTTTGATCGGGGGAGAATTTGTGATTTACTAATGAACTTTGAGAAAAGGTGATCGTTTTGATTCAATTGTGCAGGTTGTTCTCTCATATGTGCTAAACTCTTTCGTATCTCGAAGCACATATTGAGAGGTACAAATGTTTCAATGTTTTATCATAAGTACCTTGATTGAGTTTTAAAGGTTTTCTCTATGGCATATTGTGATCGTGGAAGTACTTTAAAGAACTCCTGCCTCTATGTGATAAAATGATTTCAAATATCCTATGCACATATTGAGGGGGAGAATTTACCAAAGAAAATCAAATGGCTTTTTCCATGGAAACTGTGATCAAGAAAAGATTTCAAAGTCCTCTTGCCTCCATGTGCGAAACAATTTCAAAATCATATGCACATGTTGAGGGGGAGCATTTCTAAATGATCAAAAACAATTAAGGTACAAAATGTTTTGATTTTAAATCACAAGTACCTTGATTGGTTTTTCCAAATGATTTTTCAATTGGTTTCGAGAAGGAATGAACTGTACCAAAAGACAGACCATTTTACTTTATGTATGGAGTTATAAGGATGGTGAGGTTAGGTATTCATTCCCACGATCCCGCCAGAACCGAAGGGATCTACCCAGGGACAATCCACTAGATAGTGTAGAGTCCTTAGGTTTGATGAAAAAAGGAGAAAAATGAGAATATGGGAAGAGTGCCGACTTAGACAGAGCTAGTACTGGAAAAAACTCAACAATGTTCTAGTAATGAAGTCTCGGTAAGCACTGAAGGGGTTGTAGAATGAAAAAGAAATGAATGAGAAAAGGGTGAAAAGAAATAGCCCTCCAATAATTCAACCTTAGGGCAGAAACCGGGTTCAATACATATGTTACTGGTGTTTACTAAGGTAACACTGGTATTGAAGACAAGACATCATGGACCCAGTGATGCACTGCACTAAACTTCCCAAGCTACTCAAGTTCCTCTTAAAAGGGCTTGTTTCATTCTCACGGGGAACCGACATTATCTATCGACTTTCTCTTAGAGATTGTTGATATTGAAGAAGGAGACCCTCTCCCTAGTCTTCGACATAGGAAACCAATATGCACAATTGAGTCTAGATATCTCATTAGGACACTATATTAATGAAGACTTTCTGTTTCACACAATGTGGAAAGTAAGAATATACTTTAAGAGTCCTACGCATTATCCTTGTGGTATTTCCAGAACATCCGAGTGATATGTAAATATTCACGATGAAGATGGAAATCCTTCTAGAGCCAACATCAAACAAGCTCTTGGTGGGTGACATGTGAGATCTTCTCGTAAGATCAAACTTGTGACAACTGGATAGAAACGATGGGGCGATCCACTCTTGAATCAACCTTGGTCCAGGAATGGAATTGACGAATACTTTTGGAAAAACCGTTCGATGTGCAAATCTTCTTTTCTCTAGCACATCGAATGTGTATTAATGTTTTCAAACATAAAAAGTATCTCTGATTGAAAAAGTACTTTTGGAAAAACCGTTCCATGTGCGAATCTCTTCTTTTATCTAGCACATCGAATGTGTACTCTTTTCAAATACAAAAAGTATTTATGATTGAAAATTGATCTTTCTCATAAAACCTTCGTCGTATTGCAAAAATCTTTCTTCTAAGCAATACGCGATTGTTTTCAAATCAATTTTTTATCAATCAGTGAATCTCAATTCGCTGGTTCACTCACTCCGTGTTGTCTTCTTTGAGACGTTCCGGTTTGAGAATAGTTAAAACAGCTGCGAAACCCTGTCAAGGAGATTCTTCGGAATTATACCTGATCACAGGCAGTACTTGTACTGATCAACGGGGAACCGTGGGCCGTGTACCTCAATTCAAAAAAAGTGATCAAAGACACTTTCGTGTGTTATATTGCTAACTGTTGTTTGCAGGTACATTTGAACGGTTGCAACTGATCAGAATTGGGGACTCAATCCAAAGCCGCATGCTCACAGCATCCACACTTAATTGAAGAAATCATGACTTGTGCTTGTCTACATAACCTGGCTCTGATATTTCTATACTATGCTTCTGCTACGCTGCTGCAAATATCATGAACCAGTAAAAGCTTCCGCTACTCTGATGAAAAGATGTCATGATCCAAAAGTGTGAGCATGTCGGTCCGAAAGTCACAACTTCACATGATGGCAACACAATAAAGGGTGATCCAGAGATTTGATGTGGCTGGTGATCTCAAATAAAGCTCGAAGATCATCAGGATGTGGATCAGTTCAAAGACCTCCACTGAAAGTACAAAATAATCAGACTATGAAGAGTCACTACAAAAGCAAAAAGAATGTGGACATTGAAGAATTGAAGACATAATAGAATGCTAAGATTCGAAATGTAAAACATGGGGTGACCTCCCTTAGGGGGAGATTGTTAGGAATTGGAAATTCCATAGTGAAGTGTCAGTCACCCCAAATATAATTTTTCATAAGTTAGCTAGTAGACATATCGTTAGTTACGTTATTTATTAGTTTATTAGTTAGTTATTAGTTTAGTTTAGTGTAGTGTAACACCGTGGAGGAAGGACGGGTCTTTACCCACTATATGCCTGATCCACAGTCCGATAGGAGGACGTATGCTTTGTACTATAAATACCCCTTCCATCCATGGAAGGGGTGGTGCTTCTAATCTAACCTTTCATATTTTGTAAACCAAGTCTCTACCAAGAACACCCATCTCTCTACTTTCTCTCTCTAAACATGGCATACTTGTATTTCCATCATCCAAGACCACCCGAATCATCAAACACAATAAATATTACGATCCTACAGAAGAACACTTGAACTCTTGTGAGAATCAACTTGCTGAAGAATATGAGCAAGTCTAATTGGGGATTAAATCAGACATTTCACCCTCTCCCAATTAGTGCTCTCCCCTAAACCGACAACCTTTTTGATAAATGCCTTGAATAAGAAGAAGTCCTTGGATCATTAAATGCAATTCGTCTTTAGTCTTCTAACATGTAGCAGAAAATGTAGAATCGATTGTAGAGTTGACCTTCTTCTAGATTGTCCATTTGGGGAATAGAAAGTTAACATCTTCATTTCACCAAAAAAGCATCCCTGTTAACTTACAAGTAGCAGATCTCCTTAACTAAGATCCCTCCCAATCAAACAAAAACAGAAAGATGTTCATCAAAGAAATCAGCCCAGCAACAAGAAGCACTTTGTCATTACTCAAATCAGCCCGTGTGAAGATGTCAACCAATGGCTCTTAGAAGAAACTCCATGTAGAAATGACCCGATAAGAAGAAGCTCGGTTCTTACATGAGTTTGGAGCCGTTTGACCATTTATTCTCTAATATCAATCAACATGCAGTAGGTTCACACTTCTTCTCCCCCTCAAGAATTGCATACGGAGTTGCCATTCTTGATTGAATAAGTGAATATCATCCAAATGTAGTATATTCACACTTCTCCCCCGCAAAATTAGCACATGATGTCGCCATCGTCATTATAGTTGAGCAAGTGGAATAAGAAAACAATCAACAGTAGCCCGGTTCACTTGATAATTGAAAGCACATGGAAAAAGCATGAAGCATGTTGATGAGAATGGTCATATAATGAGAAGATTTCTCTTCTTCTGAAGATAAAGCGCACTGACACGTACACTTTTCTTTTCTTTGAGGAACGAGGCTTGAACTGATGTGTTCAAACGTCATAAGAAGATTTCTCTTCTTTTGAAGATAAAGCGCACTGAGATGTACACTTTTCTTTTCTTTGGAGAACGAGGCATGAACTGTTGTGTTCATACGTCATAAGAAGATTTATGTTCTTCAAAAGATAATGTGCACTGAAATGTACACATTCTTTTCTTTAGAGTACGAGGCTTGAACTGTTGTGTTCAAACGTCATAATCTCTCTCTTTTCATCATCTCTTGGCAAAACATGTAATCATCACCATTATCATTCAGTAGGCTCTTTGTCGTGACAGCTGATGGAGAAAACCCAATATGATGAATTTGACCATGAAGTAAAACAACCCGAACTCGTGACTTAAACTTGCACATATGTAACAAAGAGTGGTGCCGAGACTTCATCCTCCATTGAATCTCTAAGTACTCTATACTCTTCATCCAACCAACCATCAAGTATAAGACGTACATCACCTCTTGAAAATCCACAATTGAATGTGACACTGAGCATTACAACGTAACTCCTTAAAGTGATAGTTATTTTGTGGTGGTAAGAGCCCAATTCCCCAAAGTGGTAAAAGAAAAGGTAAAAGTCACCCAACAATAACTAGATTTTCAAGTCTTCATTTTTGATAATAAGCTTGAACAAGGATCTTGAAGAATCTTCATCCATCCATCCCCGATACCTTCCGATACTAAGTACACTTGCCCGTGATATTTCACTTCAACCTCAAATAAATAATAGTGAATTGACTCCGTTATCACATCTTCCGGTTAAAAGCTCAAATCTAGCCTCCTTTGACGTTTTAAGTGAGCTATGATAATGGTTTCATCCCGACCATGGTTAAAAGCACATAACCCCATAAAACCATGTAATAACCAACCTGCCATGAAGACAATCCAAACAAACACCCAATTCATGAAGTACACCCTTTTATCCCTTCTTTGAAGCAGAAACCATAGCACCAGCATCAGATAAGATCCCGAAATACAATTTCCTTTCTCCAGGATGGTTCCATCATTACGGGATTTTACAATTCTATGGTTTAAACCGAGAAATAGTTTCTTTCACGGGATTTTACAAAACCAATAATAAACCGTAAGATAGATCCGGAAATGCACTTTACTATTACTAGGATGTTTCCATTGTTACGGGATTTTACAAGTCTATGATTTAAACAGACAAATAGATTCTTTCGCGGGATATTACAAAATCAAGACAAAACCGTACACAATGTAAGCTTGAATGTGTTGAGACAACTTTGGTTTCAGTGAATATCTGTTTTAGGGGAACATGCAGCGGTTCATCAACGGTTCAATCTCCAACATCAACACATTGGTAAACACATCTTCCACATATTCTGACGGCTATTGTTGTGACCACTTGGTGAAGTAAACCCGATATACCAAACTTGATCATGAAGTAGAATTCCCCAGATATGTTACTTAAGCTTGTACTAATCCTTGTGAAGAAGAAGCGGTGTACCCAATGTACAAAACCTCTTGACGTATCCTCAACTGCATGAGACACCGAAGTGATCGCTATGTTGTAGGTTAAGCGAGAAAGAATCACAACAGTAACTAAATAGCCAAGTCTTTATCACACTCTATAAATGCTCAAACAAGTCATCTTCGTGAAAAGGAAGAAAGAAAGAAGACGAAATAAGTAAACATGCCCGAAAAACCTCACTTCAAAATCAAGCACGAAATACCGTCCAAACAGCCCCGTAGTCAACATTTACCAATAATAATTTAATCCATGACATAATAATCTTCGTGGAAGTGTATAAGCCAAATTATCAAACCTCATAACCCATCGAATCACATCATCACACCAAATCTCATCATCAAGTATGTTCAACAAATCTCATATTCAAATCTCATCATCACAAATCTCTTCAATCAAATCTCGTCATCAATATTCAACTCGCATCTTATGAACAAGATAAGATTAGCACAACTTCATAGTTTCATATCCAGTTCAAACAATGAAACCTATAAATCCGTTTAGACGAGCATGTAACAAAATTCAATGAAAACCCGGTTCATAAGTATATCCAATATCAAGCCCAACTTCAAACTTCCATAACACTTCATATTCAAGCATAAAATTACCATAATATGTTATCAAGAGTAATAGTATCCGGCCTGGTCCTGATCTGTTCGACCCAATCCTAAAATAATAATGAAGTTAGGATAGCATACATGAGATATGGCCCAACATGATCAACTCCTATCCATTTTTCAGGGCCGTGATAACTTTAAACCAATAACGAACCTAAGTATCCGGTGTTATAAAAACACACTTACCTCACACATCCCCTAAAAATTAGAACATCAAACCCTAATATCTCACAATCAGTCCAACCCCCCCCCCCCCCCACTTATCTCTCTCACTACACAACTCAGATAAACACTAAACCATCATTCAACCCTAATCAGCCTCATCAAAATATTCGCCTGTCACAGTTTCTCGCCACAGGGATGGCTAGATGGTCCTGAGAAGGCAACGATATCACTACCACAGGGATGGTTACGAGATTCAATCCAAGCAAGCACATGTAGGTCTTTTCTCGTTCCTTTGTTGTTGTTATTGAGTCACAAACGAGCCAAGGACATGACTTAACATACTTCTTACACTCATTCCTTTATATCGAATAGTGTCACATGATCAGTGATGATATCAATTCGTGAGATAGTCTTTGCCTTGACTTGATGTTACAATATATATCACGAATAAGATTCAGAGGTCAAACCCATTTGATTCATTGTTGTATTGATTTTCTGTTTAGAGTTATGGACGAATCAAAGAAAAAGGGTATAGCATATTTGTTATTATCTTCACATTAAATTCGGATAGTAACAAAAATTATTTTAAAGATCTATGATGATCCCATTCACGTATAGAACGGCCGTAGAGGCTTCTTGTTTCTTTGAAAAGAGTATGGTGAATGAATCTGAGATCTTGAACACATAATCATTTAATGAGTTACCAATATTTGAGCTTAGTAGTAGATGAGTCAATGGGTCTTGATTGAGATGAAGAATGAATGTGATAGTTGATTGAGATGAGTCTTTTGAGTTTCCAGTTATGAATGATGATAGGTTAAGTATGATCTTTAAATATCAGCTTTGAGTCACAACACGCTTTAGACCTTGTTATCAACTCGCTTTAATCCTTGTTATCAACTCACTTTTGCTGTCAACTAGCTTTAGTCCTTGTTATCAACTCGCTTTTGTCTTTGAGTCTCAAAACACTTTTGTTAACAACTCGCTTTTTTAAAAAATTTGACAATTCGCATATTTAACAAAAATGTTTTTAACAAATAGCATTCAAAAATGCTAGTACACAACTCGCATATCCAGTTTTTTTTCACAACTCGCATCTATTTTTTTCTGCTAACACAACTCACAACATGACACAACTCGCCTCATAACACAACTCGCAATAGATACATTGAATCTGGTCATTTTGACAAGTCGCATTCAAAAATTTGCCAACTCGCAACTGATATAACACTAAACCGCATCCAAGAGTTTCCCAACTCGCATAGATGAATAAACCAGAAACTGAACTCAGAAACAACAGAATAGATGCAACTTTTTTGACCCATTTAGACCAAAAAAAACTGACCAGAATGACCACATGGAGCTTTCACAGATATTGAGACAAAAGTCATATAAAAATGGTTAACCAGAAATCTGTTTGGACCAATAATGACCCACGACAGATATTGTAACATGTATTGACCACTAGACTCATTGAAACCAAAAGGATACAAAAACAATTGGTAAACTGTTTACCAAAAATAATAAGAAAGAATTTTTTCGGATTAAAAAATAAGGGTACAACAGCTTATACAATTATTCGAACAACAAACATCGATCACATCACGTAACCCATATCAATCCGCTTGAAAAACCGCATAAAACCATGAATCAACCACGAGAAACAACACAAAAAACACAACCTAGGCTCTGATGCCAATTGTAGGATCGTGAATATTATGTTGTTTGATGATTCGGGTGGTCTAGGATTATGATGATATAAGAAAGCCATTAGAGAGAAGAAGAGAGTAGAGAGGATGTTTCTTGAAAGAGAGTTGTTTAACAAAAAGTGAAAGGTTAGATTCAAGAAGCAACACCATTCCCTTAGAGGGAAGGGTATTTATAGTTACAAACTAATACGTCCTCCTGACGGACAGTGGATCAGGCATACAGTGAGTAAAGACCCGTCCTTCCTCCACGGTGTTACACTAAACTATTCTACGCTACTAACTAACTAATTTACTACTGAATAACGTAAATAACGAAAAGTCTACGAGCTAACATATGTTAGACCTTAATTGGGGTGACCAACACTTTAACATGGAATTTCCAATTCCTAACAATAGATAAGGCATCTCTCGTAGATCGAGTCAAAAGATTAACACCCGCGGCGGCATTGAGAGAGTCTTGATCATTTTCGTTTAAACCGTTATAAAACGTATCAAGTTGATGCAATTCAGAAAAACCGTGATGGGGACATTTTCTAAGAAAATCTTTAAATCGGTCCCATGCCTCACTAAATGATTCATCAAATTTTTGAGTGAATTTTGTTATTTCATTTTTTAAACTTGCTGTTTTAGACAGTGGGAAGAATTCATTCATGAACTTTGATACTAAATCCTCCCATGTGGTGATCGATCGAGTGGTTGTTTTTCGAGCCAAATCCGGGAGGCCCCCTCGAGTGAAAACGGGAAAAGAAGTAGTTTGATAGCTTCTTCTGGTACGTTTCGGTAGATGTAAACTTGTTAAACCGTCGGATATGAGAGTGAGGATTGTCCCTCTCAAATCCGTAAAATTGGCTTGACGATATCAAGTTAAGTAATCCGTGTTTAATCTCGGAATTTTCGGCAACGATTGCCGGGACGACTATAGCTTCTCCGTAACCCTCGGTGGGTGCTTGGAGTTGCTCTAGCATAGATCAGTTATCTTCCGCCATTTCGATAATGGCGGGAGGCGGATTAGGTCGAATCTCGGGTTCGACTAATTGAGCACGTCTATTTCGCCTTCTCGGAATTATGGCGGTTTCACGTAACGGTCTTGATATATTAAAATGAGTGCGCATGAACTTAAAAAACCAATCCAATTAAAACAAAACGGGATTCAAAAAACACAATTGAACTTAAACCAATAATCCCAAGTGAACGATCACTTTCTATAAGAAAAACGCACAAAGGAGCGGCGAAACAGAGGTCAGCGCGAAGCTTATTAAAAACCCGTCTCTTTAAGGTCACAATTTAATGCGTACCCAACCTTAAACCCCTCTTATAGTTTGTTAAACCGATAGAGGTAAAACGAATTCACGAGCGACATAAAGGCAAGTTTTATATCTTTCGTTTGGGAACTTATTAATGATAACACCTCAAGTTGAGAAGTGTTATATAATTGATATATTCTATTTTAGCTCAAAATGGAAAGAGAAAATCTTTTTGCATTTTTAATCTTATATATATATATATATATATATATATATATATATATATATATATATATATATATATATATATATATATATATATATATATATATATAAATAAATAAAGAAAGAAAAAATATTTTTGTACTTTTATATTTTTATAAAAACAACAACTTCACGAAGGAAGGATCTCGAGTCACTAACCGTCAAACCCTCAACGATATTGTCGCGACACAACCTCCCCAGCAGCAGCGCCAAAAGATGGTTTGGTGCTAAAAGCGTGTGTATATTATAATAATATCAATATCAAAATATGCGAGAGAATCGAATAATCAACCTCTTAGGAAAAAGGTTAATCAATCAAAACCCACACACAATGTATTTTAAGGACTAAAACACTAACCACTCACACTCACAAGATTATGATGGTTTGGTACAACAATGATGTATGAATCAACACAAGATCATACAATAACAAACAACCAAGACTTCCAACTTCTTGTTGAAGCTTGAATGTGCCTTGATCTTCTTTGCTACAAAAGAGATTACTAATATGATATGAAACTGAGTTAGAAATGTTAGAGAGAAGGAATGTATGAGAATATGATAGAAAGGGATGAGAAACAACTTGGTTTTGCTTTGCTATCTATAGCCAAAATGCTCACCAGGCACCAAGGACCACGGACCCCTCAAAAGGGTTCCGCCCGTGTTAATTTTTGGTGCCGTCGAGGTCTGACAGCAAGATCACCAAAATCTTACCAAAGTCAACCGTATCTATCCAAGATTATGTAAGATATGTATAGTCTAAATCTACACAAAGTATCTAGTGAAATCTTCTAAGGATTTCAATGATGCACTACATGATGTCATGTGTTTGTTTTCTATTTTTGGAAATATGCTAAAATGTAAATACATATGTAATGTTTTGTTTTAAGAAACCAAAACATTCTTGAACTAAAAATACTAACATACATTATGGTTTAGAGTCATATCAAAATATGATTAATTACAATGTAAATGCTTGAGTGATGAAGATATTATTTGAAAAGCTTATTTTAATATCTATTAAACTTGACAAGCTTTGAGATTTATAAAAATTAATTTTACTTTTTTCGTTAACAAAACTTATGTAAAGATCATAAAATATAAATAACGTTTAATGACGATATTTGTATTAACAATCTCCCCCTTTTTTTTGAGGACAAAACATAAATTTTATTTTTATAAAAGATGTAAAGATTGTACAATAGTTATAAAAATATTAGTTTTAGAAATTGAAAGATAAAGATGATAATGCAAGTATGTCCAATTTAGACAAGATGTTTACTTTTTCAGAAAGTCAAGGTATGCAGTTGACTTTTTATTAGAAAGTCAAAGTCTTCATTAGTTGAAGTATAATGTTGACTTTTCAGAAAGTCAAAGTATGCTATTGACTTTTTCAGAAAGTCAAATATAACCAAGTTCTATATATTTCTCCCCCTTTTTGTCTCAACAATAAGAAGATGCCAGGCGGAATATGTAATGAGCCCAAGCCATTATCTCCCCCTTTACCAATGCTCCCCCTAAATTGGGTGCCAAGAGAAAGATACATGGATTGTGAAAAAGCTACAAAAAAAATTGTTAGTAATAAGCATCATCACAAGCATTTCCAGACACCATGTAACAAGCAACAACAATATAAGAAACACCATTCATTTGTTAAAATTTTTCATGATATAAAATCATGAAAAGGGAACACAATGAAGTGTTAGTACAAGAGAAAAAAAAATATTCTAAAAAAAATACAAAGAAAAGCCTAGAAAAATAAAAATGCCTAAAGAGAATAAACTAAGACCCTCCTATTGAGGTGGTGGATGAGCAAGAGCATTGATGCGCTCTAGGATGTGATTTAGGATGAACCTCATTTCGTCTTGAAGCTCATGGACCATCACCTAGGAGGGTAGTATGGTTCATGGTTTTGTAGTGGTGGAATGGTGGAGGTGTTGGTGTTGGTGTTGGTGTTTGGAGTGGTGATTATGGAGGCTAGCAAAGCACTTTGTAATTGCATAGCATCACTAAGGTGGGAATCCACCATATTGGAAAATTGGTGGAGGTGATTGAGCTCGACTTCATTCTCTTCTTTGGTGGGGTGATCCTCCCACATGGATTCCTCAATGTCCTCTATATGAGAGGGCATTGATGTTGTAGGTAATGGTTGATCCCCATACAAAGGACCATGGATTTCCTTGTGGATGGGATGGAAAAGAAGAGTTCTTGGCCCTAACGGGGCGTTTGGTTCAAAAGATGGACGTGGAGACTCATGAGCTATTCGCTCAATAGTACCAAAAGATGGTAGTGGTGGTGGATGATTGGGCCTAGGAAGAAAGTCCTCCAAGTCTTCCAAAAATGGATTTGGAGACGTAGGTGGTGTAGAGAATAACTTCAATGGGATGAGTGTTGGAGATTTTGGAGGTGATGGTGATTTTGATGTTTGGATCGGAGCCGGTGGTGGTGAGCTAGGAGTCTTTGTTGGTGGTGGAGTAGTGACAATGATAGGTGATTGTGGAGGTGGTGTAGGAGCAGCCAAAGTGAGAGTTGTTTCATCTCTTATGGTAGATGAGATGGTTAGTGGAGATGACTCGGAAGAGGAGCTTATGTTGACAAAACAACAAGGTCTTACGCTCATTCTAGCGGTTCTTTTGCAAGGCTTTGTTGATGGTGAAGACTTAGTCATTTTGGCTCAAGTTTTTGCTAGTAGATTGGAAGATTTGAGAAGGTGTGTGTAACACCCCAACCCGGCAAGGGTAGAAGTGTCACATTCTGGTGTCATATCAGAACATACAATAAAATCTTTACAAACGGAAGCCTTATAAAGTAATTTACCAAGTCATATAAACGAATGACTTACAAAGAAAATACAAAATCCAATATGTCCAAAACGAAATGAAATCTAAAGACAATAGCTCTTCAATTCAATCTAAAATAATAAGGAAAACTAGGGTCGGTGCACTCAAATAATCCAACTCTCAGCTCATCAAAGCCCATCTTCCAACCTAAAACCTGCCGCAGAAAAAGAAAGGCGGCTTAGCTTAAAAAGCCCAGTGAACAGATATAACAAAATGAAAGCTAAACAAAATCAGAAATACGAAATGAAACAAAGGGAACTGATAACGAGATCGCAACGGAATGGGAACAATGGGTCAATGAGGATCCTGCAGAAACACAATTATACAGATATCCAGAAAGAATAGCAATCAAAGGAGAACACAGCAAAGCAACGCATCCATGACATATATATAATCACACATAAACAAGCAGACATACAAGCACCGAAACATAATCAAGCATAGCAGATGTCGCATCCACTCAATTATAAGAATAGCACGCAATCAAATCAGGAGATCAGAATATAAATAAGCCAAATGGAAAACTAAAAGCAAGCGGAAGCAAATAAATTAGGAAGTGAGCATGGCAATCACACAAGTCAAATAACCCACAGTTAATAACATAGCAGTATCATAACAGATATATAAGCATGGCAGGTCAACAATTAGTAATAAGAACACCAATGGATAATCATAGCCCATGAACATAATTGGACGAAGGTATCCATGATAAACAAATGAATCAACTAATTACATTCAAACATGATCACCAGACCAAACAAAGGATCACATATAGTCAGATAACAGCAGTTGAATCATATAATCGCATATTAATCATATCATAGCAGGATAAACAGTAGTCACATAAGACATGCAATAGCACAATCAAATTAAATAATCATATAATAACCCGGTACGTGAATAGAACTGTAGTCTGAAGTAACAGAATAAGAGTATGACAGATCAATGCAATGGCATATATATCATGGTAGTAAAGTGAGTCACATAAGGGCACTAAGTAATGAACAATCAATACAGAATATGGTGCGTTGGTGAATATAGAAGGTACAATATAGGTATATCAAAAGTGTAAGGGTTATCAGAAATTTATCTTGAGCCAACAGTACAATACAGTAATCTCAGTAGTGGCAATAGCAGCCCAGTAATCAATAGTAACCATCGTATTCGGAGGGGTGACCTCAGAATACCAGACCAATAGGAGGGGAGACCTCAGTAACCAATGGAGTAGCTAGCTCCCAGACTGTGAGGGGGTGTATTGAACACACGCACCACATCACCAAAATAGTATATATATATCAGTAAGAGTACAGTACAAATCTAGGATGCATCCATACACCCCTGCAGACAATAGTGGCCATAACAATAACAGTGAAGCGTGCATAATCAATACAGTATAGGGACGGTGTGGAACATCACTCATCCACACCGGAGTCATGCCATTGGTGCATCAATGACACGGTCATGGTACCTCCATGACTAGTTAACAATATTTGGCTCGGGTATCAATCTGAAGGGTCAAACAAAGGTCCACAGTGTAGCAATATATCAGTCATCATAATCAGAGGTTCAATATCAGTAGTTCACAATTTAAAGGTTCATAGAAATAGTCCAATATCAAAGTCCAGTATCAATATTCAATACCAAAAGTTCAATATCAAAGGTTCAATATCAAAGGTTCAGTATCAAAGGTTCAGTAACAGAGGTTCAGTAACAGAGGGGTCAATAGCAAGTTCAATATCAGGGCAAAGGTTCAATAAACAAATGGCAAGAGATCAAAGATGCAAAGAGATCATGAGAAACATTATGAGAAAGGTCAGAATATCTGTACCTCAAATGTGTATGTGTAAGAGTAAGGTACACAAGCAAGTTCGACGTTTCCGCTTCATCAAATCTAGCCAATTAAAACCAAGGAAAGAACACCATTCGATCTAACCCATGATCACAACAGCCTTTAAAACACACCCACGATCAAGAGCACCTCCTTGGAACACTTGGTTGCTGATTTACTTCGAATGGGAAGGAGTAAAACAATAACTTGCCGTCACTTTTGATGAAAAGATGCTAGGTTTTTCTTGTGTAATTTTTCTTGTGGAGCGTATAAAAAAAAGGGGAAGGGAGGGATATACGGTTTTCTTTTGAACGATCCAAGGGGAAGAAACAATAGGCCAAGTCCAAATTCCAATTTATAATTTAGGTGGGCTTTTGTTTTAGATGTTGGGTGCTTGCAAATTTCTGGCCCATGCACATTAAAGAAAACGTGTAAGGTTTATGACGTAAGGTGAAAATCGATCTCGTACATTTTGTTCTTCAATTATTCATAAGTTAGGTTAAAGTTACATTTGATGAGCATTGACATATTTTACGTATTTCATACAAATTACACTTGGGGGGTAAAATAGTCTTTTCACGTGTTTACGATTTTTAGGGTTTTACAGTGTGAGGATGATCATGGTAAAAGCTCTTAATTTATAGGAATGGAAAATTATGGAGAAATGTGTTTGATTTGATGCTAAACCATAGAAGATATGAGGTTCCTAATGATTTTGAAGTGGGTTTAATGCTAGTCATATCACCCAAGTCAATCCATACAAGAACGATGAAGTGAAGAGACAAAGATTTGCAATAAATTTGTTCTAATGATTATGAGATCTTTAGAATCAAATCACCCACAGATTGCAAGGAACCAAATATTTGGTTCCTTCCTTTATGCAAAAGGGCTCCTTGGGTGGATTTTTGAAATTTTTGAATTTTGGTAGGAAATGGATATCCTATATGCCTAAGTGTGTTACACTAGTTATAATATGGGTAAGAACTAGTTAAGAATAACCTAGAAGCAATGTATGGTAATTTGGAATGTAAAATTAAGCAAAATTTAGAAAATTACATGTAGGATCCACGGCACCAAAAATTTACACAGGCGGAACCCTTGAAATTATGCTGCCTGGTCCACCTGTACAGGTATGGCGGTACCAAAATGCATAACAGACTGTACCAAAATTTTGGTGTCGTCTGATCCGTGGACACCAGAAAAGTTCACAGACCTAGTTTTTAGGTGTCAGGGACTTTTCCGAAACCTGAAATTTTGCTTAAACCATGTGACATTAATCATTTCTAGTTAGGAAAAATCAATAACACATATACAAACATATTGGAGCATAGACTTTGACCAAGGACTAACGATTTTAACATATAAGTGAAAATGGGTAAAATTTGATAAAACACTTGTGCTATCCCCCTGCATGAACCGGTTAGCATACAACATTGTTTTAAGTCATATTATCATCCTACAAATTAAAAACAACCAAATTTTATCGTACATCAAAGTTATTGTCTTGTTCCAAACACTCCTTCCAATGAACCTCACTTATCCAACTTCTTGTAGATCTTATTCATCATCCTACCACGGCACTTGAACATCCCCTTGGTTTGCTTGAACTCCGCCGATTCATTATTAATTTCGGGGAGAGATGCATACTACTCTTGAGGTAGAAGGCGAGAATTTGGCAGACCGTCCTCGGAGCTATTTGATGATGATGATGATGATGATGGAGTTGGAGGTTTTGCCCTTTTGCCTTTAGTCTTAGCCACTCGCTCGTCACTCAAGGGCACAAAAATGTGAGGGATGAGAGCATAGTCAAGCTTCAACCCTTTTGGGCTTGGTAGAATGGGTACAAAAGCTCTATAGAGACGGGTGAGGAGCATTCCGTAAGGAAGAGCGACCGATCCTTGAGTTGGAATGTCAATCATTCTCCTAGCAATGTAGTAGGCTAAATTGAATGGTTGACGGGTGGACAAGTTGTAGAGCATGTGACAAAGGCAAGCATTTATATGGTCCCTATTTCCTATAGTGCTAATGACATTGGCTCTAAGGAGTTCCTCCCATTTCTTGAATTCGGGCTTAAGCTCATTGAGCTCCATACCATATGGATCTCGGTTTACTTCCTTTCCCTTTTGGGTGACACGGGTTGGAGTGGCCCTTGCGTTAAAAAGGTGCTCACGGATGACATCCTTATCCGCTAAAGGAGTTTGGTAGGGAAGAGAGTGGTTATTCATTGCATCAAGGATGGTGAGTGACCACTTATCCGAGTAGACACATATACCTTGGTTGGGAATTCCTAGCACTTGAGCAAATTGGCTTAAGGAGATGGAGTAGTCATTTTGATTGATCGTAAACCTAAGAGCAAATTCATCATCCTTATCAATGAAAGCCGTAACACTAGCATAGAACTCTAAAACAAACCTAGGGCAAATGGGTTCATTGATGTCAAGGAGAAAATCGAAGTGAATGGTGGCAAGTTCTTGACGGAGATTGGTTTCGTCGACAATGGAGGAGTGAATGGTTCTACCCTCATGGAAGTACCTTTGCTCTAGACTCTTAAAGATTTTGACTTGTTCTTTGGAGAGGCCCTTGGTTTTGTAATGTTTGGGAATGTAGCTAAGAGTATCCTTGTGATCATAGAATCTTGAGGCTACCATGGTTATTCCTACGAGCAAGAATTTACATGTTAAAAATGAGAACAAACTTAGCGTTTTGGTTCTAGTGTGTGCCTATATGAAAACGATTTGGAGTTGCGGTTATCTCGACTCATTGTATGCATAAAATGGTTTTTAAGTGGGGGTGTTTGGCAAAAGGCATGAGATAACTCAAACGCTCCTAATTCATGTGGCTTCATTTGACTATACCCGGGAATGCATATTAGTTATGCATTACCTTTAGTATTTAAGAGCATGCAAGTGATGAAAATTTTACGTTTCTATTTGTATTAACAATGAAAAATTGTTTTCCTACAAGTGAGAAGCTTTTCAAAAAATTTGACATGGGGTGTTTGGTTATTTTGAATAAGGCCTTATAGTCATTATCTTTTGATTAGTGGGAAACATGATTTGTTTATGCAATGTGACAATGTAGTACCTAATTTCAATGACTAGTTATGCAATTTGCCAATTGAGTCCATGTTTTGTACAAGAATATACATAATCCCCATGTAATGATTTTGTGCACAAATCGGAATCCTAGACTCAGAATTAGGAGATGAAATGTAGTTAGGATACTTACAATGATGTTATCTTCAATGATTAATGGGTGAGAAAGTGTCAACAATGAGTTAGGTCTAATGTTGAAACTTTTTGGTAAAGTAGGTTGTGAGGAAGAAGATGTTTTGTAGGTAGTATTTTTGCTACTGTTGTCACCACGGACCAGACGGCACCAAAAAATTGGTTCCGCCTTTGTTGTCGTTTGGTGTCGTGGGAACAGTATCAGAACTAAACTAATTTGTTTTGTTTTGTTCTAAGGTTTAGACTATGTTTTAACTACATGTTTGGTTCCATTAGCCCCAAACCAAGTCTAAGAAGATTAAATGGTTCTCGTTTGAGAGGCTTAGTTAGAATGTCGGCAATGTTGTCTTCGGAGGATACTTTCTCAATTGAGATGTTTCCTTTTTGAACATTGTCGCGAAGAAAGTGATGGCGGATTTCAATATGCTTCGTACGAGCATGTTGGACGGGATTTTTGCTGAGATCAATAGCTCCTTTGTTGTCGCAAAGTATAGAGATATCGTTGAGATAAATTCCGTAATCCACGAGAGCTTGCTTCATCCAAAGAGCTTGTTGACATGCTTTTCCGGCTGAGACGTATTCAGCTTTAGTAGTTGAGATAGCTAAAGCCATTTGCTTCTTAGCAAACCATGAGGTGAGACAATGTCCGACAAAAGTGCAAATACCACTTGTACATTTTCTATCGACATAGTCACCGGCATGGTCCGAGTCGGCATACACTATAGTTTTTACACCCGTTCCTTTGGGATACCATAATCCTAAACATGTCGTTCCATTAATGTATCTAAATATCCTTTTCAAGGATTCTAAGTGTGATACCTTGGGATTTTCTTGAAAGCGAGCACATAGACAAACACTAAACATAATGTCGGGTCTACTAGCCGTGAGATAGAGTAGGCTACCAATCATTCCTCTATATTTAGTGTTATCTACCGATTCACCTTCCTCATCCTTGGTGAGTTTAGTCTTCGAAGACATGGGTGTCTTAGTTGGTTTTGAGTCTTCAAGACCAAATTTCTTAAGCATATCTTTTATATATTTAGATTGGTTAAAGAATATGCCATCTTCTAGTTGTTTAATTTGAAGTCCTAGAAAGAAGTTTAACTAACCCATCATACTCATCTTAAACTCTTCGTGCATGATTTTAGAGAAATCATCACATAGCTCTTGACAAGTTTATTCCGAATATGATGTCATCAACGTATATTTGAACAATGATAATGTGTGATTCTGTTAGGTCACTAGTTTTACAAACACAAGTAATATAGAAAGAGATAAGGCGATTGAACAAGATTCACACACACACACATGATGTAAAAGACGGTTTAGGCGTAGAGTGTATGAGAGAAAATAACTTGAACAACCAACCCTCAAGTGAGGGTTTACATAAGGTATTTATAGGAGGAAAGCTAGGGCAACACTCCTAGTTTCCATCCTTTCTTTAATGGACTTGGGCCTAAGCTCATGGGCCTTCTACATAAGCTTAAGGCTAAAAACAAACATAAAGGCCATAATAAGCTACCTATTACATAATAATGACTAACACTTGAATTATAGTTTAGGAGTGATTCCAACAATCTCCCCCTCAAGTGTTGGTGATGAACGGTGAAGGCGTTGATGTAATAGTAGCTCTGACGTCTTCTGACATTCTTCTTTCTTGTGAGAAGAATTGCCTTGATTCGAACAATCTCCCCAGTGTAGAGAAATTGTCTTCTTTGAACGGTTATGCTTTGACGTCATCTTTAACTTTGTTCTTTGATCATTGTTCTTTGTGATGAAAGTGATAGTATGTTGTTGTCTGCATCAAGTCTGCCTCTGGTCTGCTTCGCTGCTACAGTGTCTCCACGTCATTCTTCAACATGCTCACACGCTCTTTGACGATGGAATTCAGTACTGATGAAGTTCTTTAAGTCTTTTAACTTTGTAGATTCTTTGATTTGACGAAGAATCATTCTGACTGTTGTGTTGCTTTTGGATAGAACTTCCATTAGTGATGATGTTGGCGTGAGCATGAGAAGAATCAGCACGATCATCCCGCTCCGGAGCTTCCATAAGAAGAAAACATTTCAAACGGTTAGTAATAAGCGGATTCCGGCACTTACAAATTTGAACTTCGAGAGTGTTAACAGCATAGTGTGAAAACATATCTCTAATTCTTACAAAGGCCGTTCCTGAACTGGAGTCCCACAAGTGAGATAACGCAATGTACCGAAGTACATCTACAGTTCAGATGAGTCGCTGAGGTACACCGAAGCATCACCTCATGACTGTAGACCGTTTGAGACACACTAAGCGTAATCCACGGGGAGTTACCGAAGTGACCTGCTGTCAGGGCTGTTTGATGTTGACCCTGGCAGGAGTTTCCGTTCAATCACTGAGGATCACAGATGTGAACCTCTCATAAATGTTCTCGACAGATTGCTAAGATCTGTGAAGGACTCGATAATGTACCACTGAAATTCTTATTGTTGAACGTCAAGTGATAAAATGTCAAGAGATCTTTTGATGAATCTCGTGGCTCTAGACTCAATTGTGCGTTTTGGTTTTCCTGAGCGGAGACTAGGGAGAGGGTCTCCTTCTTCAATACCAGCGATCTCTAAGAGAAAGCCAATAGTTTACGTAGGGTTCCCAGTGAGAATGAAACAAGCTTCTGTTGAGAGAAACTTGAGTGGCTAAGAAGGTTTAGTGCATGCGTCACTGGGTCCATGACGACTTTTAATCTTCAATACCGGTGTCATCAAGTGACAACCAGTAGCATATGAATTGAACCCGGTGTCTTCCCTAAGTTGAATAATCTGGAGGGCTATTTGTTTTCACCCTTTACTTTGCATTTCTTTTTAATTCTTCAACTCCTTCTTTCTCCGATTCTCATTTTCTCCTTTTTATAATCATACCTAAGGACTTCTAAATTCTAACTATTTGTGGTGTCCTTGGGTAGATCCCTCCGGCTCTGGCGGATCATAGGACGGTTATTCCTAACCTTAGTCACCTTATCACTCCATGACTAACCTATGTTGCCATAAAACTAGTTTTCAAGAAAATCTCTCAAAGGGTTTGTAAATGAAAAACATGTTTGAACCACTGTGAGAGATAAGATTTTGCATAAATACTCCCCCTCCACATGTGCTTAAGAGTTTTAACGGTTATATGCACAGTGAGGAAAGAGCGCGCACTTTTTGAATTGATCCACTCAAGATAGACAATCCCCCGCGAGACACGGTTACATTGCATAGTTAAAGAGTTACATTGTCAGCTTTTAGGTGACAACTAGCTCTAATAACTACCTTGAAGGTGTAAACAAACCTCGAAAGGTTGTCAAACCCGTCAGAGTTCATGTCTACCAAGAGTTTCTCGAATGGTACATTCTACTCGGACAAGTCCTTTGCGAGACACGTTTACATTACTAGCGAACTAGCTTGAAATTATTACCCGTCCAGGACAAGTCTTTTTGAGTTACTAACAGTTTAGTATCGTCAATTCGTTGGTTAAGTCTATTACACAAAGATTCATTTGCATTTACACAACATATTTCTTATCACATAATTTTCTACCCCTCAAAAATAGCATATCAAATGTTATTTTTGAAAAGTTGACAATAAATATGACCATTTCGAGTGTTGCGGGAAGATGACCACTATGAACAATTTGTAAACAAAGCTTTAATTCAAATACTCCCCCTCAACAAGTGATATAAACGGTTGAGGTTTTGAAAATCAAACGGGGAAGTACTTGTTCTTTTGAGCAAAACCTTGAAAAATGAAAGGTTTGATAGGTTTTACTCAAAAGTAAGAAGCTTTCGCTCCTTGTATAAGTATTGTGGCACTGAAGCGTACCACAGGGTCCTTTCTTGACAATTACGGGTTGTACACTGTTATGTGTGCACAAGCCATTGACATATATAATCACATATCCAAATGTAATAATGAAGGAAGCAATTCAAGGGGTACCAGGAAGTGCAGTGATGTCGCCAGGAGTGCGAACAGGGCGTTGATAGCCGGTGATGTTGATCCTGGGTCGACCACCAACAAAGCTTTCCAATGTTCTGAACTGATCCCTTCGAAACAACCTTTCATCAATCATTCTGATGACTCTCCGCACATCCCTTCGATCCTGAGAATTCCATCGCTTAGGAGACCCAATCTTGTGACGTATGTCCTTCAACCTATAGGCCAATCCGTCCCTAACCATCTTCAAAGTGTGATCCCCAAACTTGTGAAGTTCACTACACGCCATTAAGCAATTTCTTTGTAGTTCACTACGGTAAACGACGCCGAAAGGTTTGTTGATGAGTGTATATTGTGAGAGCTGGTTGATGTCGGGAAGATCTAGCTGAGGTGGTGTGAGGTTGACACGGGTCTGATAAGATTCAACTGCCAGCTGAAGATCTTTTACACGTTCCTTGATGACTATGCATCTGATGAAGATGAGCAGTGACTTGATGAATTCACGTTGTACTTCAGTTGAAAATTGCCTCATGCGACCCTGTACTTTGGCAAGGTACATGTCTTCAATGTCGTTGATAGACAAATTCTCAAAGTCAGCCTCAGAGAATGCATAATCTTTTTCATCTTGTCGTTTGACCACGATATTCTTTAGGAAAGTGTAGTCCCACTTAGATGAAAGAGCAACATGTTTGATGGCAACGATATCCTTAGTACTGAACACTGCATGTTGAGACTTCTGAACCTGACAGCTTCTGTAGTAGATTCTTCAGCGTTCCGGCCAATGATGAATCCCGTACAATGCATCTCGGTCGTATGCTTCCACTTTGTTAGAGAACAAGTGATTGGCACATTCCTCGACGGCTATGCAGGTTGAGTATATAGCTGCTGGGAATGGAAGTGTCAAAGATGTAGCGTATTTCCTTGATCCATCGCCACCGTGTAGAAGAAATTCCAAGTCTTTGTTGAAGAAATATCGAAATGGAATCCTAGGTTCATCTGGTTGGCCGATCGTTGGTAGTGGTTTTGACCAGTCGGTGTAATATGGAGGGTTGTCCCGTTTAGTGAAGTCGACGTTTGCTTCTGGGTTGAGCTAATCCATGTTGTTAGACATAGCTCGAGCAATGTTTTCAAGGTGATATTCAACCTCGATGGCACTTTCTGAGCTATCTTTCTACAGTTGAAAAGCTTCATTCTTGATTCGCCTCAACTCGGATTTCGTCATCTTCTTCACATGGAACTTTTCTTGCATAATCTTAGCATGCTCCAATGTATTACCGTCTACCAGATCTTGACCTTCTTCAGGGTAGGAAGTTGAGTTAACAAGTGTAGAGAACCATTCAAATTCCTCTGTTTTATCATCATCTAGCCATGATACGACGTCAGCCATGGGCGCCTTCTTCTTCTTTTGTTTTGGCCTAGATGAGGATTCTGGTTTCTTAACTTGTTTGGGAGAGGTGGGTTGTTGTAGGGGCTCAAGGACCTCTTCATCGTCACCACCCGTATACTCAAAGTGATCACCGGTTTTCTGAGTCAGGGGTGGTAGCTCGGAATCGTCCTGAGGTTTATTTGTAGAAGAACGAGGAGGGGACCTTTGTTGAGCAGGAGTTCGTAGAGGAGGGGGCTGCACAGACGAACATTCACCAGACTGCTTTTGACGTTTAGGTGCAGAGTCCTTGTTCGTATCATCGTCATCTCTTGGTCATTTGGGTTGATCGGCTGACTCCTTGCAAGATGATCTGAGTTGAAAGTCAAGTATACCTTCAAAAAATTTAGCTTCATCCGAAGTAAACGTTCCAGATCGCTTTGACATTTGCATCACCAGTTTAGCGAGTAACTCAGATTCAGAAAGATCAGCTTCTTTGGCCATTATATGTTTAACCAATGCGACGATGTTTGGAGTGAGTTGTCTGGAAAATACTTCTCTAGTCACACCGGGGACAGTGTCGAGAAGAAACTTGTGAGTATATTCTCTTGCCGTCTTCTCGAATTCCTTTGTGACTTTAGCAGTGATATCCTGAAGGAACTTGTGAGTGTAGCCTTCAATCATGCTGTTCAGTTCCTCTTGATGATGACTTCTCATGAATTCCTGGATAAACTTCCTTTCTTCTTGCATCTTGTCATTCTCGTCATGTAGATATTGTATTTGTTGATTGAGAAAGTTCAGCTTCCTGTAAAGCATGTCTTTCTTTCTGACTTGTTTGACAGCTTTCACAATTCTTTCATGTGTCTGAGAAATCCAAGATCGAGGTGGTTTCTTCATAGATTTGGATGTTGATTTGGTTGATTTCTTTGATGGTGGTGGTGAGGAGTGAGATGAAGAATCTGATGAGGAGGAGACATGAGGAGACTCGGGGTCCTTGGGCGGTTCAGAAGTTTCCTTCTGTGAATGTGTAGGACTTTCCAGAAGCAGCTTGTCATAATCAACATCTTTATCTTTCTCAGACTTCTCAGTTTCAGGTTTCTCAAACTCATATTCGATAGTATCCTCCAAAAGCTTTTGTTGTTGCACAAGAGTGGTGGCACCAGATCCCTTATCGGGTCGATTAACCGCATCAGGATCTGGTGAAGAGTGGGCAGCACCACTTGATCCTCCGGGGCCACCCATTTGGTCTTTTGCAAATTCTTCAGCTTTTTGAAGGTGTCTGACGATTTTAAACTTCTTCCTGTATGATTTATCCAGTTGCTCTTCATCACTTTCTGAGCTTTCTTCATATGGCACAAGTACAGGAGTCTTTCCTTTTCCTAGGTCAGCTGGAGGACTGGGAGGTTTAGATACCGTTGTAGTTTCATCTTTAGCAGTTTCAGAGTACGTAATCTCTTCTTCTGATTCAGTACCTTCTGAGTCCTCGTCAATTAGCTTTCTCTGTGGTTCAGGTGTGGGAATAGGTTCAGCTTCCTTTACGGGAACAATCCTTTTACGAGGAGGATTCCTTTTGGGAAGCTTCCTATAACTTTCAGTACTTACTGCACTTCCAGCACTTCCTCTTCTGGTTCTCCGAGTAGGAGTTCCTGAAGGTTTTTCATCAAGATGACCAACTTTGCCTTCTTTTACTGCTACTAGATACCTTTTGTACGTTTCAAGCTTCTTGAGTTCTTTAGATAGAAGGTGATCAGGCAGCACGGCACCCTGCTTCTTAGTTGTCGATTCCTTGATTCTGATAGAAAGGATAGGTTCTGACAACAAGTCGTGATTGTCGGGGTCATTGAGCCTCATGGGGATATCAGGATTAAGTCCAAGTGCTCTCTGGATCAACAGCTTTGTGTATCTGACATAAGGAATCTTTGAGCCAAGCTTCTTTTGAAATAGCATCATGTCCTCCCATATCAGTGCTTCGATTTCGATGTCCTTCTTATTGATCAGAGACCAGAAGATTTTCAGTTCCACGAGCTTTGGATGCTCATAACCACTGTCACGACTAGAAACAGACTTGGTAATGATGATGTAGAGGGTTCTCCACGGTTGAGGAATGTTCTTAAGCTCCATGTGAGAATGCTTAGTAATAATCCCTGAAGCTTCATCATAGCCAATGTCAAGAAGAAATTGCAGAACTGTCTCTTCAGTAGGTGTAGCAAAGAAGTCAGTTGGCTCGATTTCAGGAATGAGAAGAACAGCCCGTAAGTCTGCATGAGTGATGGTGACTTATTTGTGATTTAGTGTCACTGTCACTGCACTTTGACCTGTGATCCTCTGCATAGAATTCCAGAATTGCTGAATGTAGATTTCCGGTACAGTAGCAGAGTGTGAGAGCATGTTCTGGTAGGGATGATTCCTTAGAATATCCACAGCAATGAGACAAGAAGATTCTGAGCATGTGAGGGTTTCAAAGTCAACCCTAAGGTTGTTCTTTCCAATCTTTCTAGGATAGCCATTGGGGAAGATGTCAGCAATTGTGAGAACTTCTGGTGCATCCACATTCATTTGAGCAGCCATGTCGTGATCTGAAATAACATTAGCCAAAAGAACCAACATATCGAAAGACATAATGTTAGTCAACAGAAGGTTATATTGTCTAATTATTGAATGTATAGTGTTAATGATTGTTATGAGTCCTAAGTCACTTGTTTGTCCAATAGGCCAATGACGTCGTGAAATGTTTCGTGAGTTAGTTAACTTTAAGTTTTTAAAGTTTATGTTTTCACTTATAGTTCACAACATATCAAACGTTTAAGTTTATTAGTGACATTATTGGATTCGTGACGATATGATTTGTTTATTAACAAGTTTGTACACGTAACAATTCATAACGAAGGTCAATAAAGGCTTAGGCGTAGATTTGGCAAAGTTACGCGTAAACAGAAGAAGTATATGCGTAGGCGTAGGCTTATGCGTAGGATCCTTTCTTACGCGTAAGAAATGTTACGCGTAGGAAAAGGGGTCCTTATGCGTAGGGCTTACGCGTAGGCGTATAAAGACCTTACGCGAAAGGCTTACTCGTAAGAGTAGACCTTATGCGTAGAGTCACTGTTTACGCATATCCTTCACAGGATACGCGTAGTCCCATTGTAGAACCTTATGCGTAGTAGTTACGCGTAGGATTTCTCTTACGCATAACTGGCTACGCGTAAGGTAATCCTTATGCGTAGAGTAACAATCAACCTTGATTCTGAATTTTATGCGTAGCAAGCCTGAAATAAAACCATCATATCATCAATCTTAACACATATATTCATTCTAAAATCAAATCATGGCATGAAAGCTTGTTAAACATTTATGCGTAGAAACACTTACGCGTAGATCAAAACCCTAAGGGTTATGAATTACGCATAAGAGTTTTAACCATAGGATTAGCACCAATTCAATTCTGGTAGGTCATTGATGTTATGAGAGTCTAATAACGGAGTTATAACATCTAAATCGTGGTGAATCAA
The DNA here is from genome assembly GCA_019973895.1 of Chrysanthemum seticuspe. Taxonomy (NCBI): domain Eukaryota; kingdom Viridiplantae; phylum Streptophyta; class Magnoliopsida; order Asterales; family Asteraceae; genus Chrysanthemum; species Chrysanthemum seticuspe. Next base: position 139,557,333 of record BPTQ01000008.1, read on the forward strand.
AAATACCCAAACTCAAGAACTTTAAACCCTAACATCCAATTTTTAATCAATGAGAGTTTCTGGGTGGTTATAGAGCCTGGAAACCTTTAATTCAACATGATATGAGTATCACACAACAATCTTTTTGACCAAGAACCTTCACATTTGAAAATACCCAAAACCACTCATAAACCCTAATTTCATAAATCATTCAATTCGTGATTCTGGGCGAGTTTTGATGATTAAAACGATATCATTGATGTTGTTAAAGCATTTTGACACAATCTTTTTAACCAAAAACACACAACAAATGATTATATGTTCTAACCCTTACGCGTAAAACACAAAATTCAATGAATCTTAAGTTTTAACCGTTGGATTCGTGTGAAATTCAAAACCATTGTTTAAAATTACGTTAAGAACACAAAACCACTTACAAATTGATGATCAAAAACACAGATTTCTTGAATGGTTTTTAGGCGTAGGATCTTTTAGGTTTATGTAATAAATGTGAGGGTAATGTTAGGTGGAAGATGTTTTTATTAAATGTAACTTTAATATTTTGACAGTTTTGGTCCCTCCACCTTTTCCTTTTACATACAAAGCCATTTAACTTCCATTTTGGTTACCAATCAAAGATTTTAAGAAAGAAACTTGACGACACTCCCCCTCGACTTAAGAAATATTTAAAGGTTATTAATTTTAGTCCGAGGAGTGTCAGTGAACCAGAAAATTTACCACCATTGATAAGATAACCAACCGGGATATGATAACATGCAAGTACACAGATGTTTTGAAACAGTTAAGTGATACTTTTCTCCCCCTCAACACTTGTTCGGAAAAATGCTGAATTTTGAAAGATTAAAGTGTTGATGGAAGAAATGTACTTGCCATGTTGAAAGAAAATTATATTAGAAGAATATTTTTGTTGTTTTATCAGGTTTTATATTTTTGTATTTTGTTTTTGAAAAATTATTTACAAAAGAGATTTTGGTGTTTGACAGGTTTTTAAGACTGTTTTAGGAGGTCATCCAATTCCTCTTGAGTCAAACACCTCATACCAATCCGGTGGGCCAACTCATTAAACCTAGCGGGAGGCAAGGCTTTGGTGAGAAGATCTGCCAATTGGTATTCTGTACCCACGAAGTATAATTCAACTGTACCCTGTTCCACGTGGTCCTTGATGAAATGATAGCGAAGATCGATGTGCTTTGATTTCGAGTGCTGAACTGAGTTGCACGAGATCGCAATGGCACTCCGATTGTCGCAGTACATCGGGATTCTGTCAAATACGTAACCATAGTCTTTGAGTTGTGTTCTCATCCAGATTACTTGAGCACAACACGCGGACATGCCTACATATTCTGCTTCGGTTGATGACAGCGATGTACAATCATGCTTCTTTGATTGCCAAGACACTAGTTTTCACCAAGAAATTGTAGAGCTCCTGAAGTACTTTTCCTTGAGTCTAAGCATCCTGCGTGGTCAGCGTCTGAAAAAGCGATTAGTTCAAAACCAGAATCCTTCGGATACCAGATCCTCAAGTTAATGGTTCCCTTGATGTATCGGAGGATTCTTTTAGCCTCAGAGAGGTGGGTTTCAGTTGGTCGCGACTGATAACAGGAGCATAGATAAATGGCAAAGACAATATCAGGTCTGCTAGCTGTGAGATACATGAGGGACCCAATAATACTTCGGTATTTGGTAGGGTCAACTAATTTCCTATGTAAATCAGCGTCTAGCTTCTTGGTATGAGTCATTGGTGTGGCAAAAGTATCACAGGTTGTCATTCCTAGAAAGAATGTAAGTTCACCCATCATGGACATTTCAAAAAATTTCTTCATTAGTTTTGCAAAAGCGATTGAAAACTTTTTATGTGTACACCCAAAAATGATGTCATCCACGTAAATTTGAACAATTAAAATATGTGCCCCGTGATATTGTATAAAAAGAGTTGGGTCAACCGAACCTTTGGTGAAGTTATTAGCAATGAGGAAAGATGATAGCTTATCGTACCATGCCCGAGGGGCTTGTTTGAGACCATAAAGAGTTTTGCTCAGTTTTTAGACATGGTTCGGGAACTTTGGATCAATGAATCCTTCGGGTTTGCTGACATAAACCGTTTCTTTCAGTTGTCCGTTGAGAAACGCAGTTTTGACATCCATCTGAAAGACCGTCATATTCATATGAGCCGCGAACGCGAGAAATATCCGAACAGCCTCAAGACGGGCAACCGGAGCAAAAGATTCTTCAAAGTCTATTCCCTCTTCCTGACGATAACCCTTAGCAACTAGACGTGACTTGTTTCGGATTACGTTCCCTTCAGCATCCAATTTGTTTTTCCAAATCTATTTGAGACCAATGACGTAGACCCCTGTTGGTCTTTCAACCAGTTCCCATACTTCAAGACGTTTGAATTGGTTGAGTTCTTCTTGCATGGATTCAATCCAGTTGTCTTTTGTCATTGCGTCTTTAATGTTTTTAGGCTCAGATTGGCAGACAGTGAGTGCATAAATGCAATGTTCACCATCTGTGTGAAGACGTTGTCTCGTAACGACTGGTTGATTCGGGTTGCCAATAATATTAGCCAGAGGATGGTCTTTTGTCCATCGATGTGTAGAGGGTTGATCTTGGTATACATTGTGCAGATTCTGAGGATTCAAATGGTTTGTTGATGATTCCGCGACATCTGGTGCAGCAGTGTCATTAGCAAACGGGTTGAAGAACGCATTTGGATCAAAATCTGCAGGTGGGGGTACTTCATTCAGAATATCATCAGCCGGTTCATCATTGTTGGAAGCGGTTTGTTCAACTGTTGTGTTGGAGTCAACTGGTGTAGGTGCATCTTCAACAGTAGTTGTTGTAGCAGGTGTATCAGGTATAGGAATATTATCAGGTTGAGCAGCGGAAACAGCGGATACACCTGGAGCACGTTCATCAATATCGTCACTGAACAGCGGAGCAAATAACCTTTCCATTTGTTGACGAGTGAGCTGGGGGCTTTGTTCAGCTGATGATGGGGGTTGAGGGAAGTTTAAACGGTTGTGACCGGGTTCTAAGTTGTTGTACTCAGAAGCCATTTCCGTGAGTTCATCAAAATGAGCATGAATCGTTTCCATCACCTGTTTTGTACGACGATTCCAGATCCGGTAACCTTTAGAATTCTCACAATATCCAATAAAGACTCCAATGTCGGCTTTGGCTTTGAGCTTTCCAAAATTATCACGATCATTATTCGGATAGCAAAGGGATCCAAATACATGAAAGTGTTTGAGATTCGGTTTATGGTTGTGGACAAGCTCGAAAGGTGTTTTGTTATGGCGTTTTGTGATCATAGAGCGGTTTTGAGTATAGCATGCAGTAGATACAGCTTCTGCCCATAAGTAATCTGGAAGTTTAGCATTGATTAACATTGTTCTTGCAGCTTCCACTAACGTTCGGTTTCGTCTTTCAACAACTCCGTTTTGTTCTGGTGTATGTGCAATAGATGTTTGATGCTGAATTCCCACTTTCTCATAAAATTCACGAAGAGTTTGGTTAACAAATTCAGTTCCTTTGTCTGTTCTTATTTGGCGGACGGTGTTCCGGAGCTGAACTTGAATTTTCGTGAGAAAGGTGATGATCATTTGTGGAGCTTGGTCTTTGCTTCGAAGAAAGTAGACCCAAGTCCATCGTGAGTAGTCATCAACAATTACTAAGATGTAGCGTTTGCCATTGATCGTTTGAATGCGCATTGGGCCACACAAATCCATGTGAAGAAGATGAAGCACATGCTGAGAGCTGTGTTCCACCTTTGAAGGATAATGAGCACGAGTGCTTTTTCCTTGTTCACAAGCTGAGCAAAGGTGATCTTTTAAATACCGGAATCGTGGGAGACCTTCAACTAGTTTGTGTCGAGCAAGGTTGGTGATGGTTTGAAAGTTTATATGTGAGAGACGATGGTGCCATAGCCAGGATTTTGTTGATGTTGCCTTTGAAAGTAAGCAGATGGGAGATGAAGCAACCATGTCTTGCATAGAGATAGTGTAGAGACTAGAATTACGCTAGCCAGACATAAGGTCATTTCCTTGTAGATCACGAATGAAACAAGTTTTCTCCCGGAAAGCAACCTCCAAATCTCCATCACAAAACTGACCTACTGAAAACAGATTGTGACCGAGGCCTTCCACATAGTAAACCCTGCTGATTTCGATGTTCCCATTGACATAATCTCCGTAGCCCATGATAGCTGCGAAGTGATCATTCCCGAACCTGACAGTGCCAATGAACTTTGCAATAAAGTTTGATAACAGTTTAAGGTTGCCTGTCATGTGTCGGGAACATCCGCTATCAACAATCCAGAGAATGATCTGTATCACCTGCATTACACACAGACGACACAGATGGAATAGAAGTAGATGTGGAACCCGAAATGTTAGAGGGTTCCGAAGCAGTGATAGTAGACATACACACATTAATAACTTTAGGCATCCATTTAAATCCTAATGTGTTATATATCCATTTATGCCATCTATAACTACTGTTTGCTTTAGTCTTTGTGAATGCACTAGGTGGTACTACATTCTTAGGAGGTGAAACTGGAGCTACAGGGACAACCACGCATAACGTAGAATCTAAAGAGGGCGGTCTACCAAGCACAGACTTAGAATGATTATTGGTCCTAGAGGTATTCCGATTCTTAGGATTCCGTAAACGAGAGATTATAGCTTTAGCAACACATTTGTCATGACAATCAGAATTCATACTTTTACGACAAATAACACAAGGTGCATCAGACTGAATATCAAAAGTACTTAAAGGTTTAGCATTCGTTACATCACTATTTCTATTACATTTGCCAGACGCAATATCTATAGTGGAAGCAACGTGAGTCTTATTCATAGTCCTAGGGTGTTCTTCTACTGTAGCATTCCTTATTGATCTTTTCTTAGGTCGCAACTTCCTATTCTTCGATTGTGTGCTCCTAGGCTGTGAAGTGCGAACGTTTGGAAAAGATGCAACTATTCCTGTTTCAGTAGAAGGAAGCACGTTAGCAACTTGTGATTTGGCAGTAGGGATTCTAGGTGCACGATTACTAAGTGTTACTGGTGCTAATCTCTTAATGATCGTTGGCGGAAGTTGTTCATACTTTCCTAACATTTCTCTTAACTTAGAGATAGTGTGAATCAAATCTTGATTTTCAGAACGAATATTACCAGCAAAATTCATGACTTCTCTAGTGTGAGCAAGATAGTGATCAAGTTCGTTGGATGCTTCATGACGAGTCTTATTGAGTAAATCAAATATGACACCATATTCCTGTTTAACTTTTACAACTTCTTGTTCATATTTTGAGATTTGACTTTTCAAAGACACGTTTTGATCATCCAGTTGCTCAAGTTTAGGATCAAAAGATTTTGTTTGCAACTGAGCGATTTTCTTTTGAAAACCAAGTTGTTGATTGTGAATATCTTTTTCACACCAATTAAGACGACGTTTTGCATTGTAAAGTTCGTTAAGTAATCGTTCAATTTCAGCTTTTAAAGACTCGATTTGAAGCATCTTATCAGTATTCTCAACAGTTACCACAGAGTCAACATTATCAGCAGAGATATAATCAGATGCATGTGGCAAAGAATGGAGTAACACAACATTATGGATATCAGCACAGATAACATCTTTCAAGAGTCGATCAACATCTTTTCTCAACATTTTCTTTTTACGTTTAGTATTAGAAATAGATGTTTCAGTTTTCTCGAAAATGACCTTCATCACTCCAAGTTCCTTATGAAAATCCTTTTCCCAAGCTAATGCACAACTTTTCAAATTTTTAACGTTAGGTAAAAGATTTTTCTGAAAAATGTCTCTTTGTTCTCGCGCCAGAGGCGATTGAAAATGATCAATTTTGATTTCAGAACGATATTCTATCTCATGTTGTAAAATTTTGAGGTCAGCCATGAAAATGTCAAAATATCTAAGAATTTTTCGATTTTCAGGTTTTGAGTTTACTTCACTGATGGAAGGTAAAGGACCATAAGTTTGTGCATAATCTGGTGGGGATTAACATTAGAAGACTCAGGTGTTTTGATGATAACCCTTGGTGTGTTAGAATAATCCGTTGGTGTGACGAAAGTGACCGGTTTTGAATAATTAAAAGGTTTGTTGTAAACAACAGTTTTTAATTTTGATCGACTCTCGTCTTCTGCATCTAATTCCTCTTGACGATGATATTCAACAACACTCATAACAGTATCATTAATTTTATATTCTGCACTGGAAACTTCAGGATTTGGTTTGAATGTTTTTAGTGAAAGCTTTGGTTTGTAATCAGCTAGATTTGGTCCATATCCTTTTGGATTGGGTTTTAAAGTAAACTTTTCAATAGCTGTTACTGATTCACCATGTTTGTAAACAACAGTTTTAAACTCTTTAATTTTGTGTTGCAAGCCGATAATTTCTTCAAGAAGGTCATCTACCCGATTCGTTGAATGCTTTTTGTAAGCGGAGAACTGTTTTTGACAAGTTAACAACTCAGCCTTAGCTTTTTGATTTTCCAAGGTGAGAGCGTTAATTTGCTTTTTATGTTCATGTTTCAGTTGTTCTATTTCAGACAACAAAGCATTCTTCGAAGCGGCTAGATCACGCATCTGTCTCTCTAAATATTTTTCGTTTTGATGAGATTTAGCAAAAGCGGCTTCAAAACCTTTTTCACGGTTTTCTTGAGTTTTGAAAAAGTTGAGTTGCATTTGTAAGCATTCACAATCCTTGGTTAACAGTGCATTTTTGTTTTTTAATTCCTTATTTAATGCATAACATTCCTCCATTTTGATTTGATGGTCTTGAATTAAACGAGCAAAATCTGGATGAGGCAACAGTTCGGCTTGTTCAACGTGAGTCACAACATGATGATTATTTAGATCCTCAAGTACAACCACGGAGTCAATTTGATTATCAAAGGAAACCATAAGGTCATCTTGATCGTCAAATGTAACTACAGGGTTTATTTGAAAATCGTCATAATGAGATGTAGATGACTCATTTTGAACAGTCTGAGCCGTGCCGGATTCAGATATTGGCGGAGATATTAGTTCAGATATGATGATGGTTTGTTCGGGTACCTGAGACAAGCCATCAGTGTCATACACTGGGCCTGTTTCACGCATGTGTAACTCATGCATATTAGCCATCAACATAACAGCTGCATTGGCCTGCAAGTCCTCCATATCATCATCTGAGTCTGCATCTGCCATAAAGCTTTGTTCTTTGTTTGTGAGAGATCCACCAGCTTCATCCTTAAGAGCCAAAAGAAGAGCCTCTTTGAAATAAGCACTGCCCCTAGTCCTTGGCTTTGGGCATGCATTAGCCAGGTGTCCCTTCTCATTGCAGTTGTAGCATCGAAGACCATTCAACCCATTCTAAGCATTTCCCTGTTCCACCACTTGAGCTCTGTTGTTATTCCTACCCATAGCATTAAACCCTTGACCACCTCCCATTTGACGACCATAACCACGATTCTGAATTTCAACTCGTCCATTGTTCACAACAGCCTAATTTCGTGTATTGGATGAGGAGCGAATACGATTTTTGGATTTGTTTGTATAACAGCTAAAAGCATTAGCAATCATAACAAATCCCTGTTGCAATCCTTCGAACGGATCGGATTCCTCATTAGTTTGACTATGAAGTGCTTGATCATTGTAGTTGTTGTAAGGAACCAATTGATTTTGTTGAGGTTGCTGTGAGTGATCGTTTGGTGTGACTGAGGCTGTTGGTTGAGTTGCTTGTTGAGGAGGATAACATTGTTGAGCATATAAGGCAAGTTGTTGATTTTCCGGATGTGTAGGTGGAGCAATTTGAGCACGGAGAATCCTTTCCCGATCAACTTCCTTTTCATGAGGCTTCACGTAATCGTACAACAATCCATATGTAAAATGATGCATATTCTTCGCTTGACGGAGAAAAATGACATACTTCTCCCATTCAGGACTAAGACTACTCAGGAACTTAGTATTCACTGCAATTCTTGGCATGATGATGTTGTGTTTATCCAAATCATTTATGATGTCTGAAAAACGATGATGATAGGAATCTAGTGTCTCTCCAGGTTCAATCATGAAGTGTTCATAAGCCAAGTAAATTTTGGATTCCAAATCCTCCTGATTGAGTACCGATCCTTCCATAAGAAGACGAATATGATCCCACATTTTCTGTGCAGTCTTTTGAGCATCAACACTACGAAGAATTGGGTTTGGTAATCCTAAGAGGATATATTCCATTGCAAGTTCATCTGCTTCATAGTGTAGAAGTTCTTGAGGATTCAAGTCTGTAACAGTAGCAATGTTCGTTTGTTCATCTCTTGGTGGAATGGCATTTGGATCTCCGGGTACAATGACAGTAGGCATCTCAAATGGACCTTCCAAGATAACCTTCTTTAAGAACTTTCCATGTGGCTTCTTCAGATCACAAAACCTAAAGAACCTTATCACCCATTGATCGTAGTTTCCTGGAGTGAGCATTGGAGGTCTATCAAGTGATCCAGCTTCATGAATTGATTGTTGGCTTCTTAAAGCTTCACACATCTTTGCAAACCAAGTGGGTTCCTTCATAGTGTTCCTTGATGGATGTTGATTGAAGTCATTTATGTAGGGTTGAATTGAAGACTTGGCGGTGTTTGAACCATTTGTGGTGGAGGAATTGCTCCAAGTTGTGGATTATGTTGTTGATTAAATTGTTGTTGATAAATTGCTTGTTGTTGATTCCATTGTTGATGTTGTGGACTTAGTTGTTGTTGTCGTTGAGGATAAGTGTAAGGGAAATAGTTAGAGTATGGTGGTTGTGACATGTTGAAAACTTGTGTTGGTAAAAATGGATCTTTGTAGTCGAATGAACCTTTGTTGAAGAAGTATCCTTAGACGTAGAAATCACAATAACCAAGTAGCACTTATGCGTAAAAACACCAAAGTTACGCGTAACAGTAAGGAGGTACGCGTAGATTTAGCTTATGCGTAAGTAGGGAAAAGACGCTAAAGTTATGCGTAGACAAAAGTTAGGCGTAGAAAGTTAGGCGTAGGATTATATTATGCGTAAGACTATGCTTAGGCGTAAGAAAAATCTTATGCGTAGGATTTCTACGCGTAAGCTTATGCTTATGCGTAATTTTAGGGTTTTATCCCAAGTGATCTTTTACACTTCACAGTGCAAAAGATATCCAAAGTCGACGTATTTTCAGGCTTATCCAAGCAAGAAAACACGGAGTAAATCACGAAAACGAAGATCAAACCAAGGAATAACTTACGCGTAGGATTAGGGTTTTGCTATGCGTAGGATTACTCGTAATTTTGATTTTGCCCAAAGATGTTTCTAAACCAGTTTTTGTGTGATAAAATAGCTTCAATAACACCAAAAGACACAAAAGTGTGAAACTTGATGATCCAAAGCTCTTAAAACAGTTATGCGTAGGACTTAACCCTCGTTCAAAACCAAGTAGAAAAACAATGATCCACACATAAAGTTCCAAACTTTTTGCCAAAAACAGTAAGTTTAACACCTTATAACGTTGAAAGGACAAGAATCTTGGATTAAAAAGTGAAAAAAATACGTTTTTGATCAAGCCAAAAGTAGGGATACGCAAGTTAAGCGTGAGACCAAAACTCACTTCAAACAATACGTTCACTCAACTATTAGGCGATTGATACCACTGTTAGGTCACTAGTTTTACAAACACAAGTAATATAGAAAGAGATAAGGCGATTGAACAAGATTCACACACACACACACGATGTAAAAGACGGTTTAGGCGTAGAGTGTATGAGATAAAATAACTTGAACAACCAACCCTCAAGTGAGGGTTTACATAAGGTATTTATAGGAGGAAAGCTAGGGCAACACTCCTAGTTTCCATCCTTAAGCTCATGGGCCTTCTACATAAGCTTAAGGCTAAAAACAAACATAAAGGCCATAATAAGCTACCTACTAAATAATAATGACTAATACTTGAATTATAGTTTAGGAGTGATTCCAACAGATTCCTTTTTCTTGGTAAAAAGAGGATTATCTACTAATCCCATGGTGTATTTGTTTTCAACAAGAAAAGTCTTAAGTCTATCGTACCAAGCTTTTGGTGCTTGCTTAAGACCGTATAATGCTTTCTTTAGTTTGAAGACATGATGTGGTTTCTCAAAGTCGGTAAAACCGGGAGGTTGAGCAACATATACTTCTTCGTTAATAAACCCATTAAGAAACGCACTCTTAACATCCATTTGAAATAATTTAAAGTCATTAGCACATGCATATGCAAGTAAGATTCTAATAGATTCGAGCCTAGCTACCGGTGCATAAGTTTCATCATAATCAATCCCCTCTTGTTGATTATAACCTTGTGCGACAAGCCTAGCTTTGTTTCTAGACACTACACCATTTTCATCCATTTTATTTCGAAAAACCCATTTCGTTCCAATTATAGTTTGATCTTTAGGTTTTGGAACTAACTTCCAAACATCATTTCTAACGAATTGGTTTAACTCTTCTTGCATAGCAATTACCCAAGATTCATCTTTTATTGCTTCATTTATGTTTTTCGGTTCAATGGTAGATACAAAACAAAAATGATTACTTTGATTTTGGGCTTGTGATCTTAAGGTTCTTTGATTTAATTGTCCTATGACCTTTTCTAAAGGATGACTTTTGGATTCTTTGATGTTTATAATTTCATTATTTAATGGTTCATCATCTTTGTTATTTTCAATTATTTCTTAACTTTCTACAAGTTAACTTTCAACTAAGTCATCATCTACCAAAGGTGATGTCTTAGAGGGAGGTGGACTTTCGTCGAATGTTATGTTCAACGATTCCTCGACTCTCATTGTTTCTTTATTTAAGACAATGTAAGCTTTACTAGTTTGTGAGTAACCAAGAAATACACCTTCATAAGACTTTGGGTCAAACTTGGTGAGATAATCTTTAGTATTAAGAATGAAACATTTACATCCAAATACTCTAAAATATCCGAAAGTTGGCTTTTTACCTTTATATAGCTCATATGGTGTTTTGTTTAAGAAAGGACGTATTAAAACTCTATTAAAAATATATGTAGAAGTGTCAACATCGTTACACCAAAACTTTTGAGGAATATTTTGTTCATTAAGCATTGTTCTACTCATTTCTTGAATGGTTCTATTTTTACGTTCTACAACTCCATTTGATTGAGGTGTTCGAGGAGCCGAGAAGTTGTGTTTATACCATTTGCATCACAAAAGTTTCCAAATTGTGTTTCATTGTCAAATTCACGACCATGATCCGTTCGGATCGACACAATGTTAACACCTAGTTGATTTTGAATTTTCTTGCTAAGAATTTCAAATTTATCAAAAGCTTCATTTTTGGTTTTCAAAAACAACGTCCAAGTAAACCTTGAGTAATCATCTACTATGACCAAAGTGTATAAGTTGCCTCCATATCTTCTTATAGCAGATGGACCAAACAAGTCCATATGCAAAAGTTCTAGACACTTAGATGTGGACAACAAGTTTTTAGCCTTATGACTACTATGGGTTTGTTTACCAATTTTGCAAGCGTCGCAAAAATGTTGGTCATATTTAAGTTTTGGTAAATTCCTAACTAGCTCTTTTGAAGATAGGTTTTGTATAAGTCTTATATTAGCGTGACTTAAGCTTCTATGCCAAAGAGTTGAGCTATCATCTAATGTTGTTAGACAAAGTTTGTCCTTAGATGTTTTATCTATTTTCATGATGTACATATTATTTTCCTAACTCCTTTAGCTATTGTGATACCATCTTTTAGTATTTTACTACCATTTTCTTCAAATAGTACTTTATACTTTTTATCACATAATTGGCTAATACTAAGTAGATTAAATCCTAACCTATCGACATGAGCAACATTTTTAATAGTTAGGGAGTTATGAGTGATTGTACCTTTGCCAATGATTTGAGATTGCTACCAAAGGTGACATTACCTCCGTCACACTCTTGGTATGTTGAGAAGAGGCTTTTGTTACCCGTCATGTGTCGTGAGCATCCACTATCTTTTATCCACTCATCAGGTTCCAATCCAACTTTCAAGCATACCTAAGACACAAATAACTCAAGCGTTTGGTCCCCAATATCTCATGGGTCCGTTTGGGTTAAACATATCATTTACCTGATTCATGTATGGAAATTGTGACAACCCGTACTTTCAGGTCATTTCTAGACACGATTCATGTCTCATTATTTCAACATTTATAGTAAACTTGGTTTACTTGTTTCAAATTCGCGTAACCTTGGAGGTTTAGCGGCGAATTCATGATCATGTCATCACGTACATTTCATATGGGCTATGATTAGTCTACATTTCATGGACATCATGTGCATCTCATTAGTACATTCACGACATTTCATTTCATCTTCAACGCGTAATTTTTATATTTAATAATCTTTATCGCGTGAGATATTATTTTGTATATTTAATCCATTACTTTCAAAAATGATCCCGGTGTATTTTTAAACTTACATTTAGTTCATAAAAACTATATTTTTAGTTCTCCTAGTGTTTCAAATTTATTTGGTACTTAAATCGTTAAAGTTTAATTATTACGACGTTTTTCTTAAAAATTATACGATAATTATTTTATCACCCAAATTTCACAAGGAATGTATTTTTACAATTTTTATTATCTCAATACATTCTATTTTGAACTATTAAAAACTTACTTGTACCAAAAATTTCCATTTATCTTTACTTATACCTTTTCTTACACAATTACTTATAATTTCTTACAACTTGTACAAGAAAATACTTACACAACATTTTATAAAAAAAAAAAAATATATTGAGAGACAACTTCCCCCTAAAATCCGGCCATAGGGGGGAAGCATTGATTAAAGTTGGTATTGTTTTTCTTGATTGAATAATACTTCACTTCACCACATTCAATTAATCATTCATCTCATTTCTCAAAGTGTAAAAGAAAACTTTTCTCTCTTCTCTTTTTGCTTCCTCAAACCGGTCACAACATCAAAGCCAAGGGGATCAAGATTTTTGCAAGTTCAAGTGTTATTTCAACCTAGATTATATCTTTTATATGGTTTTGAAATAAAAACCAAGGATATTTAAGTTAATCCTTGTTACCTACACCTCATCACTTGCATTTGTAAGCTTGTTTTTATCATTTTCAAGTTTCCTTGTCATTTTCATATGTTTCTTTTCATTTTTGGAGTTTATATGCATGTTATGTGATTTATACCATTTATTTCATGATTTATTGAGTTATATTATATATTGGTCATCCTATAATTACTCCCATGGTATTCTTTGGTCTTGATGGTGATTAGGAACCCATGACACCCTAAGAAGGTGTATGGTAGGATTAGATTAGTTTTGGAGTTGATTTGAAGGGATTAGAATAGGTTTTGTCCGAGAAAAACTATTTTCGATAACTATATATTTATGTTCTGTCCTTATTTCGAATTTCTGGAAAAACCTGCTGATGGTACGAAACTTTGGCCTTGATATTTAGAAAATATACTTTAAAACGAATCCGTGGCCTTTTGAACGGATAAAAACGGAGTTATAACGAAGCCGTGGTGAATTTTTAAAGTTTGACGACGAATTAAACACTTTTCAGAAAATTCAGCTTTGCTGTTTTTAGTAATTTCGGGTCAAAAACGAGCCTTAAGCTTCACAAATTATTTCGACTTATCAAAAATATATTAGTTTACTTCGATACGAAGCTAAGGACATATTTTACGTAGAAAACGGATTTGAAACGACAAATATATGCACGTTTTTATAAAGTTGCCGTAACTATTATTTTCTGAAAAATTATATTATTTCTACGATTCAAGTATTTCATTAGCTGTAAGGGCTATGTTTGCGGCAGATTTTAACTATGATGCAAAACTTTTTGGAACAAATTGTCTTCTAGTAAAATCAAGTTCACCGGCCATATTTTTCAAAACAAAAAGCCGTTTGTCAAGCGGAGTCATAGTAAATTATTTACGGAGGTTCAAACTTGGCCGAAACTTATTTTCTGCACACAATTCAACAAAATCACCAACTTTAGCCTTTAATATCTTTATGATCGAGACCTTTTGGACGAAAACTCCTGAACTGAAACTTCTAGATATGGATACAAACTTTCCAAAACAGTCGATTTCGTTCTCTAACGATCGACGTACACCATTTTACGACTAGTTTTCCAAAGCCATTTTTGTTAATTTCATGATTTTTCCGACGACATTGTTTTGCGACGAAAAGAGGTAATTTCACCAAAAATCATTATAAAATCATTGTAGGATGACATTTTGACGTAAAAACATGTAAAGTCATTTTCGAAGGGTCAAGACGTCAAAAGAGTATTTTTCGACGCTAAGTAATAATTTCAAAACTCGTAAATGGTATAAATAACATACGTAATGCATGCATAGCATTACATTGCAACTCATGGCATATCATATCATTGATAATAGGTCCCGGTTGACGCGTCACATTAAACCTCAGTGTACTCACTTTTGCCATTATTCCAGTTTATCCAAGTGAGTTTCGTAGCCCCTGCTTTTACTTGTTTTCATAACTGTTTTGGGGGAGATACATGCTCAATTATTTTTCACGAGTACTTTAGATTTTGAGACTAAACTCTATCATGATTACCATTGTTTATAAATCAAAGGTTATACTATATAAATTGTTCTTGTTTGCGTGCTACGGTACTTCGTCGTATAACGTTCTAAATCAGTTGACTACTGATAAATTGAGTTAGGTGCTATGGATTATGTGCTTTGGTTCTTCGTCGTATAACGTTCTAAATCAGTTGACTACTGATACATTAGGTCTAGTTTTATGGATTAAGTGCTATCGTTCTACGTCGAGTTAGGTACTATTGTAAATTCATTTGACATCATATGTTTGGAACATAAACTATACACATTCTGGCAATGGGTTGTGAACACACAGGTTGCAAGTTTTGTATGGGCGGAACTTGGAACTGAGTGGATTTACGATGCCTTTGCTGCATAAACGATTTTGAAAGGCTTTACATTTCAATACAAACTCTATGAACTCACTCAACCTTTGTGTTGACACTTTTAGCATGTTTTATCTCAGGTATCTAAGGCATTCACTTCATGGCATGCATTTGGACACATCATGGAGTCGCGATGACGACGCGTCTCACTTGGGTTTTACGTACTTTAAAACATCGTTTGAATTGTAACAAACTTGTTTCCGCATAAGTTGATTTTCATTTGGGACCTACTTTGTAAACTCTGATTGTTTTATTAAATCAAACGATGTTCTTTTCAAACGACACTTTAGGTCGTTCAATATAACTGTGATTATGGTGCTATGACAGTCAATCCCCAGGAATTCCATTCCGCTGCAAAACAGGTAATTTGGGGGTGTGACAGATTGGCATCAGAGCTTCAGTTATAGAGAACTAGGTTGCATCATTGACCCTAGACTATAACTACATTATCATAGCATCTCATCATTTCATCACAAGTGCATGTTCACTTTACATGCGGTTTTTACGTACATTTTTCGAGTTATTCACTTTCATTTCACATCGATTGTCACATGGATGCCCTTAAATGCCCATTCCATTATTCTTTCTTCATACTCTAATGTGGAGAATTCCTTGTCATTCCCTATCACAATTTCCACATCAATCGACTTGTCACCGATATCGACGAATGCCGAGATAAACTTTTAAATAGGGCGAAGTCGCTCTCACTCTTTTGTTTCACCACTAACATGTCGAGTTACACTTTATTCACACATTAAGTCTCTAAACCATCATACATTGAAGCACTTACGACACCTCATAACCCGTCTTTTCGGAACCCGTTGATCATTTCGAAAATAACCTCAAATTTATCATTTCTTATCACATTTCTTTGAAGCGCTTATTATTAACATCGGATTTTGCTACGTCTCACATTTCCTCTTGTTTTGAAGAAGATATGGCACCGAAGAAAGCTACACCTGGAATGACTCAAGCGGAAATTCAAAAGTTGGTAAGGGATAGTGTAGCCGAGGCATTAAGGATTGAAAGGGAAACAGTGGCTGCTGCTGCTGAGGCCGCGGCTGCTGCTGAAGCCGCTAGGCTTGCTGCTACTGCTGGAAATGCAGGGGGATCCGGAGTTAAGAGCTGTTCTTACAAGGATTTCAAGAGTGGAGATCCCACTAAGTTTCGAGGTACTGAGGGAGCTACAGCCATGGTTCGATGGTTTGAAAAATTGGAATCGGTGTTTTTGCTTTGTAATTGCCCGAATGATAGTAAGGTCAAATTTGCTACAAGTACTTTACTAGATGGAGCTTTGTCATGGTGGAATTCCTATGCTCAACCGATTGGTATGGAGAATGCTTTCAAGCTTACTTGGGAGGAATTCAAGGGTTTGGTGACTAAGAAGTTTTGTCCTCGAACGGAAGTGAAAAAGTTGGAGACGGAGTTCTATGAACTAAAAACTATTGGGTATGATATCGACACTTACATTCGGAGATTCCAAGAATTGGCCGTGTTATGCCCATCTATGGTTTCAGATAATGAGAAGCTACTGGAGGCTTTCATTGAAGGACTTCCCGAGATTATTCAAGGCGATGTGACTTCTTCTGACCCGCAAACGATTGAGGAAGCTATTCGATTGACTCAAAAGCTTATGGCCCAGGTAGTGAAGAGAGGCAAGTACACCAACACCAACCAAAACAACAACAACCCCAACAACTGCACCAATTACAACAATAACCAAAACAACAACTACAACGACGATAACCAAATCAACAACAACAAAAGAAAATGGGAAAATGACCAGGAAGGTTATGATAACGACAACCAAAACCATAACACTAACCATCACCAACAACATAATAGAAGACAAGAAGTCGCCAGGGTCTATGTTGCTGCACCAACAAGGGGAAGAGCTTATGCAGGAAACTTACCGCGATGCCACCAATGCACGCTACATCATAATGGTCCATGTGGTATATGCTTTAGCTGTCACAAAGTAGGACACCTTGCTAAGGACTGTAAGGGCAAAGCCGTAGTCACATGCTTCGGATGTGGGGAGCAAGGACACTATCGGAATCAATGTCCTCAAAAACAAGGTCAACAAGTCGAAGGTGCTCATGGGAATGTATATATGTTAGAAGGAACTCGTCAAGGTATCAACGACGCGGAAGACTGAAGAAGTTCGGAAACTAGCAGTCTTATTTCTCCTATTGTATTACGTCGTACTAAGTTTATGTCTTTCATCGTATTCGAAACTTTATAACCTAAGATGTACTACTTTTGCTAAACCACTCGTTGTAATATATTCTCATCTATCGTACTTTATTTCCTTTCGATTTGATATCATTTACGAGGATTTTAATTCTTTTACTTTAACTATTATTTTAACGACACTTCTCCATGTCTTCTCTCCTCGATGTTCATCACAATTTTAACATCAGTTGACTCAACACCAAACAACATATGAGTCGATTAGTCCAAGCATTGCATAGTTACTCCTAAATTATACATAGCCTGATCACCTATGTCTAATTCAGGAAGAATCATGCAATGAAGGGAGTAGTAGTCTTATATGAGTAAGCAATTCCGTAATCGAGCCAAATTTTCAAAAGATTTTCTTCAAATCACTTGTTTCCAATTTGATCCGCGTGACAGTTCTTGTTTGATGAGTTGCAAAGATCAAACTAGAAACAAGTTGTTACCTAAACCGATTTAGCCTAATCTCATGACAGTTCTTGTTTGATGAGTTGTGAGATTAAGTAAAAATCGGTTACCAAAAAGTCTTTTGAGGGTTTTGCTCGAGAATGGGAAGGCTTGCCTCATCAAACCCTAAACCCGTTAGACCTAACAACGATTGAATTCAGGGACTGAATTCCTTTTTGGATGGGCGAATGTGACAACCCGTACTTTCAGGTCATTTCTAGACACGATTCATGTCTCATTATTTCAACATTTATAGTAAACTTGGTTTACTTGTTTCAAATTCGCGTAACCTTGGAGGTTTAGCGGCGAATTCATGATCATGTCATCACGTACATTTCATATGGGCTATGATTAGTCTACATTTCATGGACATCATGTGCATCTCATTAGTACATTCACGACATTTCATTTCATCTTCAACGCGTAATTTTTATATTTAATAATCTTTATCGCGTGAGATATTATTTTGTATATTTAATCCATTACTTTCAAAAATGATCCCGGTGTATTTTTAAACTTACATTTAGTTCATAAAAACTATATTTTTAGTTCTCCTAGTGTTTCAAATTTATTTGGTACTTAAATCGTTAAAGTTTAATTATTACGACGTTTTTCTTAAAAATTATACGATAATTATTTTATCACCCAAATTTCACAAGGAATGTATTTTTACAATTTTTATTATCTCAATACATTCTATTTTGAACTATTAAAAACTTACTTGTACCAAAAATTTCCATTTATCTTTACTTATACCTTTTCTTACACAATTACTTATAATTTCTTACAACTTGTACAAGAAAATACTTACACAACATTTTATAAAAAAAAAATATATATTGAGAGACAACTTCCCCCTAAAATCCGGCCATAGGGGGGAAGCATTGATTAAAGTTGGTATTGTTTTTCTTGATTGAATAATACTTCACTTCACCACATTCAATTAATCATTCATCTCATTTCTCAAAGTGTAAAAGAAAACTTTTCTCTCTTCTCTTTTTGCTTCCTCAAACCGGTCACAACATCAAAGCCAAGGGGATCAAGATTTTTGCAAGTTCAAGTGTTATTTCAACCTAGATTATATCTTTTATATGGTTTTGAAATAAAAACCAAGGATATTTAAGTTAATCCTTGTTACCTACACCTCATCACTTGCATTTGTAAGCTTGTTTTTATCATTTTCAAGTTTCCTTGTCATTTTCATATGTTTCTTTTCATTTTTGGAGTTTATATGCATGTTATGTGATTTATACCATTTATTTCATGATTTATTGAGTTATATTATATATTGGTCATCCTATAATTACTCCCATGGTATTCTTTGGTCTTGATGGTGATTAGGAACCCATGACACCCTAAGAAGGTGTATGGTAGGATTAGATTAGTTTTGGAGTTGATTTGAAGGGATTAGAATAGGTTTTGTCCGAGAAAAACTATTTTCGATAACTATATATTTATGTTCTGTCCTTATTTCGAATTTCTGGAAAAACCTGCTGATGGTACGAAACTTTGGCCTTGATATTTAGAAAATATACTTTAAAACGAATCCGTGGCCTTTTGAACGGATAAAAACGGAGTTATAACGAAGCCGTGGTGAATTTTTAAAGTTTGACGACGAATTAAACACTTTTCAGAAAATTCAGCTTTGCTGTTTTTAGTAATTTCGGGTCAAAAACGAGCCTTAAGCTTCACAAATTATTTCGACTTATCAAAAATATATTAGTTTACTTCGATACGAAGCTAAGGACATATTTTACGTAGAAAACGGATTTGAAACGACAAATATATGCACGTTTTTATAAAGTTGCCGTAACTATTATTTTCTGAAAAATTATATTATTTCTACGATTCAAGTATTTCATTAGCTGTAAGGGCTATGTTTGCGGCAGATTTTAACTATGATGCAAAACTTTTTGGAACAAATTGTCTTCTAGTAAAATCAAGTTCACCGGCCATATTTTTCAAAACAAAAAGCCGTTTGTCAAGCGGAGTCATAGTAAATTATTTACGGAGGTTCAAACTTGGCCGAAACTTATTTTCTGCACACAATTCAACAAAATCACCAACTTTAGCCTTTAATATCTTTATGATCGAGACCTTTTGGACGAAAACTCCTGAACTGAAACTTCTAGATATGGATACAAACTTTCCAAAACAGTCGATTTCGTTCTCTAACGATCGACGTACACCATTTTACGACTAGTTTTCCAAAGCCATTTTTGTTAATTTCATGAATTTTTCCGACGACATTGTTTTGCGACGAAAAGAGGTAATTTCACCAAAAATCATTATAAAATCATTGTAGGATGACATTTTGACGTAAAAACATGTAAAGTCATTTTCGAAGGGTCAAGACGTCAAAAGAGTATTTTTCGACGCTAAGTAATAATTTCAAAACTCGTAAATGGTATAAATAACATACGTAATGCATGCATAGCATTACATTGCAACTCATGGCATATCATATCATTGATAATAGGTCCCGGTTGACGCGTCACATTAAACCTCAGTGTACTCACTTTTGCCATTATTCCAGTTTATCCAAGTGAGTTTCGTAGCCCCTGCTTTTACTTGTTTTCATAACTGTTTTGGGGGAGATACATGCTCAATTATTTTTCACGAGTACTTTAGATTTTGAGACTAAACTCTATCATGATTACCATTGTTTATAAATCAAAGGTTATACTATATAAATTGTTCTTGTTTGCGTGCTACGGTACTTCGTCGTATAACGTTCTAAATCAGTTGACTACTGATAAATTGAGTTAGGTGCTATGGATTATGTGCTTTGGTTCTTCGTCGTATAACGTTCTAAATCAGTTGACTACTGATACATTAGGTCTAGTTTTATGGATTAAGTGCTATCGTTCTACGTCGAGTTAGGTACTATTGTAAATTCATTTGACATCATATGTTTGGAACATAAACTATACACATTCTGGCAATGGGTTGTGAACACACAGGTTGCAAGTTTTGTATGGGCGGAACTTGGAACTGAGTGGATTTACGATGCCTTTGCTGCATAAACGATTTTGAAAGGCTTTACATTTCAATACAAACTCTATGAACTCACTCAACCTTTGTGTTGACACTTTTAGCATGTTTTATCTCAGGTATCTAAGGCATTCACTTCATGGCATGCATTTGGACACATCATGGAGTCGCGATGACGACGCGTCTCACTTGGGTTTTACGTACTTTAAAACATCGTTTGAATTGTAACAAACTTGTTTCCGCATAAGTTGATTTTCATTTGGGACCTACTTTGTAAACTCTGATTGTTTTATTAAATCAAACGATGTTCTTTTCAAACGACACTTTAGGTCGTTCAATATAACTGTGATTATGGTGCTATGACAGTCAATCCCCAGGAATTCCATTCCGCTGCAAAACAGGTAATTTGGGGGTGTGACAGAAATGATGGGTAAGAGTTCCATGGCATGTAGTTTGGAGTTTGATATGATCTAGGGAAGTTTTGATTCCAACCGTTATGTTGATAGTTGGGTTGTATGTTGTGGTTGCTCTAAGGAAAGGGGCGTTTGGCAAAAGGTGTTTTATGTCGTTGTTGAGTAATTTTAGATCTAAATTCATTTCTAGCAAGTCCTACTCCTGATGTAACAGCAGGTTTTAGTTTAACACTATCCTTGGTTTTCTTTGTTACTTTGACAAATTCACTACGGTCCGTATCACAAACATTCTGTCCTGCTGCAGTTCCCACGGCACCAATTTTTACAAAGGACGGAGACCTATTTTTGGGTCCGTCTGGTCCGTACTGCACTGCAGCAGTTTTGGCAGTTTGTTTGTCTTTTTCGGCCGTTTTAATTTGACTCTTTGGAATTAACACCTCATTAAATGCTAGTCCATCCATGTTTCCTGGTGTTTTTTGAATTCTAACTATTTCATCGGTACAAGCAATGTTTTTGTTAAACCTTTTAAATTTAGAATTATGTTCGATTAGAACATCTTGTGTGA
Source organism: Chrysanthemum seticuspe (assembly GCA_019973895.1). NCBI lineage: Eukaryota > Viridiplantae > Streptophyta > Magnoliopsida > Asterales > Asteraceae > Chrysanthemum > Chrysanthemum seticuspe. The sequence continues at coordinate 139,578,970 of BPTQ01000008.1, forward strand.
GCTTTAGTTTTTATGTTTCAAGATTAAGCTCTTGACATGATTTGCAACCATTCTCATTTGGTTTTCCCTTTTCTAATCGTTTTGCCTTTTCTTTTAACTCATAGACTTCATTTTCTAAAAATTCCTTTTTAGTCTTTAAGAACTTATTTTTAGTTATGATTTTTAAACTAAGCTCACACAATTGATTATATTGTTTTTGCAAACTTTCATCATCAATAGAAGAATAAGATGAGTCGGAATGTATCTCGTTTGATTCATGTGCTATTAGGGCGATCTCATCCTTGCTTGATTCTTCATCATCCTCACTATCACTCCAAGCACCACTTACAAAAGCTCGTTGAGATTTGCTTTTAGGTGGCTTGGGACAATCTCTTATTAGGTGACTTGCATCACCGCATCTAAAGCACTTTCTTTCACCTTTACCCTTTTTGTCATCCTGATCTTTTCGGAATGGCTTCTTTTCTTCTCGAGGTTGTCTTACAAACTTTCCTCTTCTTCTAAAGAACTTTTTAAAATCTCTAACAGCCATGGCATATTCCTCATCTTCACTACCAGAGCAAGATTCGTCATCATCACTTGATTCCGTTCTTGCTTTTAGAGTAACGGGTTTGATTTTCTCTCTTTTTCCTTTGATGATTTTCGAATCTTTCTCCATCACCATTTCGTGTACTTTGAAGTTTCTGATTAGCTCGCCTAGTGTCACTTTTGAGAGATCTTTTGATTCCTCAATAGCCGTCACTTTAGCTCTCCACTTTGGATGGAGTGCTCTAAGAAATTTCCTGACAAAGTTCTTACTACGAAAAGATTCATCAAGTGCTTTAAGAGATGTAATAATAGTATTAAAGCGAGCAAAGCCACAATCAATGGTTCATCTTCAGGGATAACAAATTGTTCATATTGTTGAACAAGGAGATCAATTTTGTTATCCTTGACTTGTGAATTTCCTTGATGTGTAGTAATCAAAGATTCCCAAATATCTTTAGCGGTTTCACACTTAAAAATTATTTCATGTTCTTTTTAGACAAAGCATTATAAAGCATCATTTTAGGTTCATTATTTTTAGCTATTAATTTTTTTTTATCATCAACAGAAATATCTTTTGTTGTAAAACTAAAATCTCCTTTAACTATAAAAAACCAAAGATCTATATCCTTTGATTTTACATATGTTTCAAAACGGTTTTTTCAATAGATAAATCCATTGGTTTCAAAGAGTGGTGGTCTTTGCATAGATCGCCCTTCTTTAAAGTTTTCGGAATCCATGGATTGTTTCAAGTTTATAAAATACAATATTTTTGAAATTCTTGAGCAACGAGGCTCTGATACCAATTGTGGAAAACTGGAAGGGGGGTTGAATAGTTTACTGATTAAAAACTTTGTTTTGAAACTTATTGAAAGATCAATTGATATTGATCTTAGATATGTTAGTGAATAATAATCAATACGCAAACAATATATAAAGAGTAGATAAGGAAAGAAACAATCAAACCACAACAAATTTTTTATAGTGGTTCGGTCTACAAGGACTCTTTTGCCTTGCCCTACTCCACTCCCCGAGTCTCATACTCGAGAGTTTAACTTCACTAGTCAACAAGTTCTTTTCACCGGCGGAGAAACCTTTACACTTCGCTTACACACTATTTTCGACACTAAGCTAGATGTCGAGTTCTTTTCAAGGGTACAACCACTCCCACACACAATGTATTTTAAGGACTAAAATACTAACAACTCACACTCACAATATTATGATGGTTTTGTACAACAATGATGTATGAATCAACACAAGATCATACAACAACAAACAAACAAGACTCCCAACTTCCTGTTGAAGCTTGAATGTGCCTTGATCTTCTTTGCTACAAAAGAGATCACTAATATGATATGAAACTGAGTTAGAAATGTTAGAGACAAAGAATGTATGATAATATGATAGAAAGGGATGAGAAACAACTTGGTTTGGCTTTGCTATTTATAGCCAAAATGCTCAGCAGGCACCACGGACCACGGACCCCTCAAAAGGGTTCTGCCCGTGTTAATTTTTGGTACCGCCGGGGTCTGACAGCGAGATCACCAAAATCTTACCAAAGTCAACCATATCTATCTAAGATTGTGTAACATATGTAGAGTCTAAATCTACACAAAGTATCTAGTGAAATCTTCTAAGGATTTTAATGATGCTCTACATGATGTCATGTGTTTTTTTTCTATTTTTGGAAATATGCTAAAATGTAAATACATATGTAATGTTTCGTTTTAAGAAACCAAAACATTCTTGAACTAAAAAGACTAACATACATTATTGTTTAGAGTCATATCAAAATATGATAAATCACAATGTAAATGCTTGAGTGATGAAGATATTATTTGAAAAGCTTGTTTTAATATCTATTAAACTTGACAAGCTTTGAGCTTTAATAAAAATTAAATTTACTTTTGTCGTTAGCAAAACTTAGGTAAAGATCATAAAATATAAATAACGTTTAATGACGATATTTGTATTAACAGGCTTGAAACCTTTTGACACTTACACAGAATTCAAAAACAGATTATAAAGACTTCTAATGACTCAAAAACTCATACTTAAAAGGACTAACACTACTAATAACCATATAAGCTATTATGAAGACTTTTGAAACTCAAAACTTTGAAATGGGACTAAGATGCTTTAAAAACTTAACAACTAGACTAAACTCAACTTAAAAACCGATAGACTAAATAAGAGGACTTTGAAATTCATTAAATTTAGTTAAAATGTGAAAACCACACTTGTGCCAAACACTCCCTTATGGGGACTGTTTGGAGTTTTACAAAGCACAAGAACTTTTTAAGCAAAGGTTTTGAAAGACAGATGTGTAACTAGTTTAATTAAGTGATAAAAAGTAATTTTTGACTTATAAAGAGAGCTTATAAATAAGCTAAGAGTAAATACAATATTTTTGGATTTTTTTTTAGACAATTTTGTGAAAACTATGTAAATGACTTCCAAATGAAATACAAGCTATCAAAATGCAACTAAGTAACAACTATAAGCTATAAAAACAGTAAATAAGCAGTAGATAAGAAAATAAGCAGTTTTGACTATTTTTTTACTTTTTGATTTTTTTTGGATTCTTTTGAATTTAAAAGTAAAAATACCTAAGCAAATAGAGCTAAAAGCTCAAAACTAAGCTAGAGAGCTTACTTGATCTTTATGAATAAGTAAAAGAAGCTTTTAAAAGCTTTTTTTATGTATTTTTTGTTTCTCTTGTTTATTATTTAGACTTCTAAAACTAAAGTGTAAACTACTCAACAAACTCACAAATAAGCTATGTAAAAGCTTATGTGAACTTATGAGAAAGGTAAAAGAGCTTAATCAACCATTGATAAACATAAACATAAGCATAAAAATTTGACAGAAAATAAAAGGAACCCAATTGTTTATTAATAAATCTTCTGAAATACAAGGAAATTAAGAGAGAAAACTTAAATGACAATAAGCTTTAAAAATAAACTACAAATCTACACATTTCAAATGACTACAAAGGGGTCCTATATAGCTGAGGAGGAGGGAAGGATGCCCTAGGTTTTAGAATGACCCAGAAGCTTCAATATCAGCCCTTGATCATAACTTGGCCACCAATCCTTGAATTGTAGCCATTTGATTGCTTGATGAGGTGGCTTGTCTAATGAGAAAGCTCTATTTGTCCCGCTTGCATTCTCTTGTTGTTACCTCTGCCATGTCAGACCTTCAAGAAGGATTTCAATTAGATGCTAGTACGAGGTAACATGCGGATTAATTTCATGTTGCAGGGTAAGTTTTGTGTTGAGAAGATAAACAGTGAATGGGAGGGTAAAAGCGGGGATTGACTTTATTTGACTGGGGGAGATATTAAAAGGGTGTGTTGACCGGGTGGACAAGGGTTGACCTGGGCTTGGTTTTAACTTTGGACGAGAAAAGATAATAGGGTACATGGGCCTTGGTTAGGCTATGGGTTATTTAGGGTATTAGGATCCGGTTTGTAGTGTAGTGTAGGATTAGGATAATCTAAGTTTAAGGTTTAGGGTAGATTTTGTTAAGTTGTAAAATGTTAGGAATTAGAAAATTCAGTCGTTAAAGAGTCGGTCACCTCAAGTATATGTATTCGATAGAAAGCTCGTAGTCGTAGTCAAGTTATGTTAGTAAGTAGTTTCTTAAGTAACACCGTGGAGGACGGACGGGTCTTTACCCACTGTATGCCTGATCCACAGCCCGTAGGTGGCGTTTATTTGTAAGACACTATAAATACCCTCTACCTCCCAAGGTAGAGGGTTGGAGCTTCAATACCATTTTTCTTTGTTTCACATAGTTCCCAACTCTCTTCCCTTTCTCTCTCTAGAACTTTCTCTCTCTAAACATCTTGAACGCCACTTGTGATTATGGTGTAATGTGTTTGTGAAATCCTATATCTTACAATTGGTATCAGAGCCATGGTTTGATCACTCATCTTTCATGCTCTTTGTTTTGGTGGATTTCATAAGGTTTTTGGGGTTTTAAGTGTTTAGGAGAGTTTGAATCATTTGGACAAATTCTAGAGTTAAAGTTTGAATTGTGTATGTACTTTTGTGTTTAGGATCATCATATGTGTTTAGGTTTTAAATCATTGTGGTTTGGTTATTTTTTATTGATAAAGTGGTTATTTGTGAAAGTTGTACGAAGCGAGTTGTGTCTCGGAGTTTTGTTTCTTCGAAGCGAGTTGCTTTGTTATTGGAAGCGAGTTGGTATATGCGACTTGGCTATTTAGCGAGTTGACTCTTTATGCGACTTGGGTTCTAAGCGAGCTGTTTCTTTAAGCGACTTGAGTTCTAAAGCGACTTGGCTATTAAGCGAGTTGTACAGCTAGCGAGTTAGTTTAAGCGACTTGGTGGTTAAGCGAGTTGTCTCTGTTTGCGACTTGGCTATTAAGCGAGTTGTCTCTATATGCGATTTGGCTATTAAGCGAGTTGGTTCTTTAAGCGACTTGTTTCTTTAAGCGAGTTGTCTGTTTAGCGAGTTGATACCAAAGCGAGTTGATTGTTTAGCTACTTGTCTATTGAGACTTGTCACTTCTTCGTGCTACATTTTTTCGGTTGTTCTTTTGGTTTAGTAAAATCCCGTGAAAGAATCAATTTCCCGGTTTAATCAAGGAATAGTAAAATCCCGTAGAACTTGTAATCATATCAAACATTGTACCTACTATCGTTTCTTCTGTAGCTGAGGACGTTCAAGCAGCTGGATCAGATACTCGTCCACCTATGCTTAACAGAACTGATTATGACTCATGGGCTCAACGAATCCGATTGTATTGTCTTGGAAAGGAAAATGGGGTCAACATTCTCAAATCCATTGATGAAGGACCGTATCAGGTTGAGACTACAAGAGACTTAATTGATACTGCTGCAGATGGAACAATGATCTATGGATTAGACATACCAAAGACGTATGATGAGCTCAATGATAAGCAGAAAAAGAGATTTGATGCTGATATCAGGGCCTCTAACATCATACTTCAAGGTCTTCCAAAAGATATCTACAAGCTTATCAATCACAACACTGAAGCCAAGGCAGTTTGGGATAATGTCAAGATGCTTCTCTCATGTTCTGAATTAACAAAGGAAGACAGAGAATCACAACTGTATGATGAATTTGAGCATTTCAAGATGAAACCTGATGAGAGTGTCTATGAATATTACGTGAGATTCCACAAGCTTGTGAATGATATGAGGAATATCAAAATGACCATGCCAAACATTCAGCTGAACTCAAAGTTTGTGAGCAACATGAATCCTGAGTGGCACAAATTTGTCACCTCTGTGAAGCTAACTAAAGGACTAAAGAATACAAACTATGAGCAATTGTATGCCTTTCTTCTTCAAAATGAGAGGCATGCTATGTTTGAAAAAATGATTCGTGATCAGTTCAAAACCAACCAGGGAGAAACAAGCTCACCAAATGATTCAACAGCTTTCTACACCAATGTTGGTATTACCACCAAAGCATCTCAAGTCATACCCATGGGTAATGGTAATTACAAGCTCATCCCTGATCCAGCATATAAGCCTCCCGACTCAAACACACTCATGGAAAACTTCATCAATCAACTGTCTCTCATGGTTAGTCAAAACATGAACTCTATCCCACACACCAACAATAACCTCATAACAGCATCCAATCCACACAATCAAGCTAGTGTCAGAGATGGGAAGGTTATGGTGCAACCAGTTCAAGAAAGTCATTATGAACAGGGAAGAGGTGGAGTTGGTAGAGGATATGTAGCAAATCAGAATCGTGGGAGGAATCCAAATCAAGGACAAGCAAAGCCAATCAAATGCTACAACTGTGGTGGTGAGGGACACATTGCTAGGAACTGCACATCTCCAAAATGTCCACAGAATGCAGAATACTTCAGAGACAAGATGTTGCTCGTGCAAGCTCAGGATAATGGTGCAGCTTTGGATGAAGAGGAGCTGTTGTTTCTTGCTGAGGGCAATGCCAAGACATATGATGCAGATGTGGATGAGCAGCCAATTCAGGAGATAGGTCACAATCATCAGAATGCCTTTCAAGTCGCTGACTGTGATGCATACGACTCTGACGTCGATGATGAACCTACTGCACAAACAATTTTCATGGCTAGCATTTCTCCAATGGTCTCTCCTAAGGTCTCATCATCACAACAAGCTGGTCCATCCAAAGAATCAATCATCTCAAAGGTATTAAAACTATATCATGATGTTGATGAGCAAAAGATGCATAATAAAGTACAATCTCTTGAAACTTATGAATCAGATATTGATGATGAGGGTAATAGCAATATTGTCCCATATGATCAATATGTGAAGCAAAGTGAAAGTGAGGTTGTACCAAGTAATGCATCTTCTGCAGTCAATGATGACTATGCTTTTGATGAATACACTGCATGTGCCCCTGATGATTCTATTATCTCTTAACTGAATGCCTATAAAGAACAAGTTGCTATTTATGAACAACGTGCTAAGTTTGAGTTAACCACCCGTGAGCAGGAAATGGATGACCAAATGCGTACAATTATTCGAAAAGGTAATTTTAGAGAAGAAGTATTAAAACAAGAGTTAAACTCCTTACAAGAAAAGCTTTCCAAAACTGCTAAGCAAAAACAAGAACTTCAACAAAATGTTAAAATGCTTAAGCAAGAATTCAATGCTAAGGAATCAAAAGTTTTGAATGATTTTTCCAATCTAAAAACTTTGAAAAACAAGCTTGAAAATAAGTTGTACGTACAAGGGAATATCATTCAGACTGCTCACTTGATCACTAAGCATAGAGTCTTAAGCGATAAGCACAGTATTCCCCTTGTTGAGGAACCAAATCCTGAGGTAGTTAAAAAGGCTAGAACTGCTCATAAGGTACTTTATGATGGTAATGAAATCCTTAAGCCTAGGCAGAAACCTAGTTGTGTTGAGTGCACTGAGGAAGATAAGAAATCAGATGAAGTCTCTAGAGAGAAAATGGATAAGAAACTTAACAATCCTACATGTAAAGAGAAAAACATAACGATCAAACCTCATGATAACACTAAGGAAAATTGGATCTCCCTTAATATGTTTAAGCCTCAAACTCAATTAACCCCAGAACAGATTTTTTGGAAGAAAGATATGGATATGCAAAAAGCTGAAAATCTTGTTGAAAAGAATCCCCCTTGTAGGAAATTACCTCAAGCAACTGTGTATCCTCCTAATACACCAATGCATTTAGTTCCTAGATCTATTGCCACTAATAGCAAAACCTTAATCAGCCTCTATGTTGTTTATCAGTTGTTTGTTGATTTTGAGAAAACGTGTAAGAAGAGAATTACACCTACAGGGATAACTGAGGGGGAAAGGGGTTTTGAGAAAACTAAAGAATGTTATTTAACTGAGGTTATGCCTTTCTTTAAACAATTAAAAGGTCAATTTGAGAGTCTTCAAAAGGGAATAAATTCTGATATTAAAGAAATGGAAAAGGAATTTGATGCTATGATAATTGAGGTCAATGATTATGAACAGGAACTCAAATATAATGATGTTGAAAGGAAAAACTTGCATATCTTAAAATGAGAATTTGATTTCAAGTTGTGTTGCTCAAGATGTGTTTTACACTGTTACTAAGCACTCTATTACTGATTCTCGATTTCCTGAATTATCTATTGCATTGAAAGTTTCCCATGATCGTGTCATTGAGCTTGAAAACAAAAACTCGTAACTAAATGAGAAAATTGATCAGGATGATCACGATAATTTGGTAAAACATCTTTCTAAACTAGAAGTTGAACATTTTGATTTGCAACTAAAATATCAACATCTTAAAGAAAATGTCAAAACCTCAAATATCAAGACATCCTCAGATGTTCCAGAGTTTGATGCAGTTTTTCAGATAAACAAACGTGACGAACAGATTCAAGCTCATTGTAACACAATCAGAAAGTTGAAAGCCCAAATTTCTCAATTAAAGGGTGAAAAGAACAATGTGACTGGCTCCCAAATGCCTCCTCCTTTAGATTCTCAGTATTCTCAAACTTTTCATCTTCAAAACTTGGTTAACGTTTTACAAAAAGAAAACGAGAGTTTTCTAGAAGAAAATGAAAAGGTTAAACGACACTTTAAAGAGTTATATGATTCAATGAAAGTCACTCGTGACAAGAACAACGAAAAAATAACGTCTTTACAAAAAGAAATTGAGAATCTGAGGAGTCAGGAAAAAGGGAAACTGCCACTTGTTTTTAATGAGAATGTTGAATCAAAGTCATCTACAGACTGCAAATATACTGTGACTGTTAAATACATTCCTCCTCATATTAGAAATAATGAACTTGTGTTTCGTAACTACTTCGCTCACCTTAAGGATAGTCTATAATGTCTTCGTGAGATTGTGGAAGAGGATTTCATTAATAAACCTCTTGATAGAGAAATTAGGTTTGCATGAATTCGGGCCTAACGATCTTAGGAGCTGCTAGAATGTTTAATTGCAACATGTCATAAATCCTTAGGTGCGGAAGGTAAAGTTGTGATGCCTTGTTCTATGCCTAGTGTCAAGCATACAAACCATTCTATGCCCAGTGTTAAGAAAGTGAACACTAATGTGCCTTCAAGTAGTTCAGATCCCTGCACGTCTAGTTTAGGAATGAAAAAAGTAGATCAAGCGGGTCAAAGCCTCCAGGCAATACCAAGCAAGATAGGACCTCGCAAGCTAAGAATGTGCATTGGAAGAGAGTAGAAGACCACCCTAGGAACTTTATGTTTGAGTTGAATAAAACGAATTGTGTTGATTATAGTATTAGCCATAGGCGTACTGTAATTAATTCGAATTCTGCTACTATCTGTAAACCATGTAATGATGACTGCTTGATTTCTGTTACTAATCATGAATGTGGTGTGAATGTTTTGTCTAATGCTGTCAAATGCCCTGTTAAAACTGTTAATACTAACAATCAAGCTAAGAAGGCTAAAAGGCAAAGGCGGAAGAAAGTTATAAAACAGTGGAAACCCACAGGAAGAATATTTAGTAAAATAGGTTATCAATGGATACCTTCTGGCCATAAGGTTAATGAGTTCTACCCTCAATCTGCTAAGACAATGCCCACTAGAAAATGGATGCCTACTGGTAGAACTATTCCCTTAAGAAGTGAACATACTTTGAATAGGTCAAATACGGACATTAGCACTGCATCCATTTCTGATGATTCCATTGTTTCTACTTCTGATGTGGGTGTTCCAATTACTGTTACTAACCAAGTGGAACCCATTATTGCATGGGGTTCCCAATTATCCAGTTATCCATTCTTGTCTGTGTTCAACTGCAGATCGTTCAAATCGTTCTGTGGTACCTGGACTCAGGCTGTTCCAAGCATATGACTGGAGACCGGTCGCGGCTCATGAACTTCGTGAGCAAATTCATCGGGACTGTTAGATTCGGGAACGATCATTTCGGTGCAATTATGGGTTTTGGAGATTATGTAGTCGGTGATACTCTTATCTCCAGGGTATATTACGTAGAAGGTCTTGGTCATAACTTATTCTCTGTCGGTCAATTCTGTGATTCTGATCTAGAAGTAGCCTTAAGAAAACATACTTGCTTCGTTAGAGAACTTGATGGTAAAGAACTTTTTAGAGGAACACGTGGTTCAAATTTATACACCATCTCTATCGAAGATGTGATGAAGTCTTCTCCAATTTGCTTGTTGTCAAAGGCATCGAAAACAAAGTCATGGTTATGGCATCGTCGTCTCAATCACTTGAACTTCGGCAGCATCAATGATCTCTCCAGAAAGGACTTAGTTGTAGGTTTACCTAGACTAAAGTATGAAAAGGATCATCTTTGTTCTCCATGCCAATTGGGTAAAAGCAAGAAGTATGCCTATAAACCCAAACCTACAAACTCAGTTACAGAAGTTCTTCATACAATTCACATGGATTTATGTGGACCCATGAGAGTGCATAATATCTTTGGGAAGAAATATGTGTTAGTTGTGGTTGATGATTACTCTCGATTCACCTGGGTTAAGTTCTTAAGGACAAAGGATGAAACTCCAGATATCATCATCAAACTTATCAAACAGCTGCAGGTTCGACTTAACAAAAATGTCAGAATCATCCGAACAGACAATGGAACTGAGTTTGTTAATAAACAACTTAGTGAGTTTTATGAAAATGTTGGAATCAGTCATCAAAGAAGTGTTCCACGAACTCCTCAACAGAACGGTGTAGTTGAAAGACGAAATCGAACTCTTGTGGAAGCCGCAAAAACAATGCTGATTTACTCAAAGGTTCCAATGTTTCTCTGGGCTGAAGTCATTGCCACTGCATGCTACACTCAAAATCGATCCCTAATTCACACTGCTCATGGAAAAACTCCATATGAACTTGTCCACAATAGAAAACCTAATATCCCATTCCTTCGTGTGTTTGGTGCATTGTGTTATCCAACTAATGAGGGCCAAGACTTAGGCAAACTTAAAGCTAAAGCGGACATCAGAGTATTTGTAGGATATGCACCAAACAAAAAGGGATACCGAATCTACAACAAAAGAACCCGAAATATTATGGAAACAATTCACGTTATGTTCGATGAGCTGACCGGTCCAATGGCTCCAGGACAACCCAGTTCTGGACCCGCATCTTCAAGTAGTCCCATCAGTTCTACTCTTGTATATGATTCTTCACCAGCAACTCCTTATGTACCTCCTTTAGAAGATGACGTGAAGAAACTGTTTGATCCAATGTTGGATGAACACTATGAACCAACTGCTAATGATCTGTCAATTCCATCATCAGAGGCTGCTACTATCCCTGTCAATGAAGTTAACCCTTCAGTTTCTATGACGCTAAGTTAAGAAGCGCTTGCTGCTGATCACTCTGTCTCATCAACAAATCATCAATCATCGAGTGTACATCATGGAAATGTTTCTGGCACCCTTGATGGAGAGAATACCTTTGCTACTCCTGAAGATGCACCATTTGAAAACATATTTGCTCCTGAATCATCATCATAACCATCTTCATCAAGAGCAATCGACTCTGCTACTTCAGTTCCTCAACAACAACCACACGAACATCTTAGAAAATGGACACATGATCATCCATTGGACAACATCATTGGAAATCCCTCTCGTCCTGTATCCACTCGCAAACAACTTGCAACTGATGCCTTATGGTGCTTCTTCAACTATGTACTATCCAAGGTCGAACCAAAAGACGTTAAAACTGCGAATGAAGACAGTTGGTTCAATGCCATGCAAGAAGAAATTCATGAGTTTGATCGACTAGATGTATGGGAATTAGTACCTACTCCTGATTGTGCCATGATCATTGCTCTAAAGTGGATCTTCAAAGTAAAGCTTGATGAGCATGGCGATGTATTAAAGAACAAGGCTAGATTGATTGCAAAAGGATATCGTCAAGAGGAAGGTATTGACTTTGAAGAATCATTTGCTCCAGTGGCACGCATCGAGGCAATCAGAATCTTCCTGGCTAATGTTGCAAGTAAGAATATGATTGTCTATCAGATGGATGTAAAGACAGCTTTTATTAACGGAGATCTTAAAGAAGTCGTATACGTCAGCCAACCGGAAGGTTTTGTGAATCCAGAGCATCCTACTCATGTCTATCGCTTGAAGAAGGCTCTTTACGGCTTGAAGCAAGCTCCAAGGGCATGGTATGATACACTATCAAACTTTCTTCTATCTACTGGATTCAGCAAAGGAGCAGTTGATCCGACATTGTTCGCCAGAAAGTCAGGCAAACATTTAATTCACGTTCAAATCTATGTTGATGATATTATCTTTGCCTCGACTGACCCCAATGAATGTGACCGTTTTTCTAAGGAGAAGGGCTCCAAATTTCAAATGTCAATGATGGGACAAATGTCATTTTTCTTGGGATTACAAATTTCACAAAGTCCCGGAGGCATTTTCATTAATCAATCTAAATATGCAAATGAAATTTTAAATAAATTTGGATTTGACATGTGAGACACCGTTGACACTCCCATGGTGGAACGTACCAAACTGGATGAGGACCACTCAGGGATCATGGTAGATCAAACGAAATATCAAAGTATGATTAGATCCCTGATGTACCTCACAGCCAGTAGACCTGATATTCTGTTCGTTGTATGCATGTGTGCTAGATACCAGGCTAAGCCTACCAAAAAGCACCTTGAAGCAGTTAAACGGGTCTTTCGGTATCTCCAAGGAACCATCAACATGGGACTTTGGTACCCGAAGGACACCGGTATGTCTCTAACAGCATATGCAGACGCAGATCATGCAGGGTGTCAAGATACTCGTCGAAGTACGTCTGGAGGTGCTCAGTTTTTGGGTGACCAGCTTGTGAGCTGGTCTTCAAAGAAACAAATGAGTAATTCTATTTCTTCTACAGAGGCTGAATACATAGGCATGTCATCTTGTTGTTCTCAAATCCTTTGGATGAGATCCCAATTATCTGACTATGGCTTTGAATTCAACAAAATCCCTCTGTACTGTGATAATAAAAGTGACATTGCTCTCTCTTGCAACAACGTTCAACATTCAAGAGCCAAGCACATCGACAATCGACATCATTTCATTCGGGAACAAGTGGAAAAAGGTTTGGCGGAACTCTATTTTGTGAGGACTGAATACCAGTTAGCAGACATCTTCACCAAAGCTCTTCCTAGAGAACGTTTTGAGTTTATCCTTCCACGTCTTGGCCTAAAGAGTCTACAACCGGAAACACTCAGGCATCTTCAAGAGGAAGACGAGGAGTAAAGGTCTTTATTCATCTATCTCTTATATATTTATTCAAAAAGAAAAATACAAAATTTCAAAACCCACAAAAGAAAATATAAAAATATAAAATTCTCAAAAATCCATAAAAAATTAGAAAATCTTGAAAAATTCCAAAAATATTGTTATTTTGTCATGTTTTTCCTTATTCGATATCATCTACGAACTTTGTGTTGACATTCAAAGAATGTCACGGGTCTTTAGATGTTCTTCGAATGTACATAAGTTTGTTTAAAAAAAAATGAGGCGGAGAAAAATGGTGGTTTACTGTTACTTCAGGCAGTAACCCGTTTTATAAAGTAAAGAACAGAGCCATGCTTTATCTTATTTTTCAAATCTCATGCTCTGACTCTTAAAACAAATGTTTGTCATCTAAAAGACAAATGTTTCTCTTTCCAAATATTTTTCTGTCTAATGATTCTTCTGAAAAATATTTGCCATCTAATGAAAACCAAATTGCTTTGAAAATACCTCGTACTGTATTATTCTTGTTAATCATCTGTGCTCATCATCTGTCAAAATTTGTATCTCTCAATCAACAACTTGTGTCATTGATTGAGGGGGAGAATGATTTCAATCGAATTAACGAGGTTATTTTGAAAGGTTATTTTTCAAACAATTAGCACGTAAATGAGCAAGGTTATTCTTGGAAAATCAAAAAGAACAATGTTTTATACAACTGATTCAAAACCTTTGCTAATGTTATGTTTTCAAAAGATACTCTTGCATGTTTAAACAATGGAGTTTAAAGTCTGAAAATCTGATCCTTATCAGTTAAAATGTTCTTTTCAAAAGCAAGTCACTATTCTCCTCAAAAAGCTCTCAAAATTTAATTTAAATCAATAGAGATCACAACTCTCAAAGGATTTGGAAAGTGTGATCGGGGGAGAATTTGTGATTTAAATTGGATTTAAACTGATAACTTGATAATTGGTTTTATAAGTGTTTAGCAAGCTTTCCTCCCCACATGTGCCAAACGATTTCAAATTTTCCATGCACATGTTGAGGGGGAGCATCTTTTTAAACCACAAAAAATTGAAACGTAATTGATATGTCTCTAAGTGCATGTTCCCTCTAGTATGTGCAAAACTCTTTCAAACCTCGAGGCACATATTGAGGGGGAGCAAACTTTTGAAAACCTCATCCTTCCCCAATATGCTTTATCTACTTGATTTGATCAGGGAAGTAATGTTGATATCTTTTAGAAAATAGTAATCAAAGATGCTAATTCTTCTTCTTGCCTCCGTGTGCCAAAACGATTTCAAATACATGATGCACATGTTGAGGGGGACCTCTTTTTCTAAAAATATCAAAAACAATTCAGGTACAAAATGCTTTGATAATATATCACAAGTATTTGGATTGGTTTTCAAATGGTTTTCGATTGGTTCCAATGGTAGATGAACAATACCAAATAGACCGACCAAATTTACTTTATGTATGGTGATATAAGGATGGTAAGGTTAGGTATTTTGTTCCCATGATCCGCCAGAACCAGAGGGATCTACCCAGGGACAACCCACTAGATAGTGTAGAGTTCTTAGGTATGATGATAAAAGGAGAAAAGTGAGATATGGGAAGAGTGCGGACTGAGACTGAGCTAGTGCTGGAATAAACCCAACAAGGTTCTAGTTATGAAGTCTCAGTAAGCACTGAAGGGGTTGAAGAATGAAAAAGAATTGAATGAGAAAAGGGTGAAAATAAATAGCCCTCCATTTTTTTAACCTTAGGGCAAAAACCGGGTTCAATTCATATGCTACTGGTGGTTACCAAGGTAACATCGGTATTGAAGACAAGACGTCATGGACCCAGTGACGCACTGCACTACAACTTCCCAAACCACTCAAGTTCCTCTTAAAAGGGCTTGTTTCATTCTCATGGGGAACCGACATTATCTATCGACTTTCTCTTAGAGTTTGTTGATATTGAAGAAGGAGACCCTCTCCCTAATCTCCGGCATTGAAACCAAATATGCACTATTGAGTCTAGAGCCACGAGATCATCAAATAAATCTCCTTGGGACACTGTCAATGAAGACTCTTTGTTTCACACAATGTGGAAAGAGAAATTATATCTTATGAGTCCAACGCATTATCCTTGTGGTATTGCCAGAACATGTCACACCCCGCTAAGAGCGGAAATACGAGGTGCAACGAAATGTAACATCGCATAAGATAGAAGAACAACACCATATATGATTTAAGGAATGAGTTTACAATGTTACATAAAGATTTTTATACAATAGAAAATAATGTAAAACATGAGTCTTAATCTTATCAAAGTTAAGTCTTTAGAAAAAAAAAAGGGCTTGGCTAAGTCACTCGGTCATGATATGAGAACAATGTATGACTTCAACATGCATGCCTTCAAAAATACGACTATCGATCACCTGAATATAATACTCGAAAATGTCAACATAACGTTGGTGAGCTCGCAGGCTTAAGGAAATATAAGTACAAAACAGTTTGCTGTGCATGGAAATTGTAAGTAGGACATGTGTATAATTTATAGCGCAGAGCAAGTAGTAAATGAAATGTAATCCACATAATGAAATCCGACCACCACGTGGTCCCGTGCACAATAGGAATCCAATCAGTTATTATCGCAAACCAGCTGGAGCTAAACTGTAGGATGACTGAAATCATAGGTATCCAAACAGTCACAAAGACTGTAGGGATCATAGTAACCATAGTCATGAACCAAACACCACATTACTCAAACGCACAATTAAATACACATGCATGTCCAAAAGAAATAAATATGACTTTAGCACAGCGAAATAAATAAAGTAACTAAAATAGTAGTTGAGTATTATTTTCCCCCAAGAAAATATCGGAAAATGGGGCCACGAGTACTCACCTTAACACTGAAGAGAAACAATAATGGTAAGCAGGAAACTAAATCACAAATATCGCAAGCTACTCCTTCTTCAATGCATCTACACGAATATATAATCATATATTATTTGGAAGTCTATTTACAGTTAAGTGCCACAATTGACTTGCAATTATTATTATTTGATAACAAGATTTGGGTTTATTCTTATTCAGTGATATATTCCATTAATTCGTTCAAGGTTCAAATCACGAAAAGTAGAAACATGGGCGAAGGTATCTTGAAATATGAGAGATTGGTTAAGAGACAACGATGAGTTGGAATGGGAATAATGGAAACACAAGACCGCTTATAAATACGATAGGATGCAAGGATAGGACGACCACAAATTTTAATCGAGCAGAACCGGCTCATAGACCTATTCTTTTAATACAATTTTTTCCGTGTATAAAAAAAATATGCTTAGCATGTTATAATTTGTTCGACACATGTCCTACGTTATAAATTGTAAAACTTGAAGATTAGTTTTTATGGTACTTAGAACCAGTGCTTATACATTTTTTTTTATGAACATGCATGACAACAAAATACAAGCTAAATGAATATTAGTTTTTCTTAGTTTGTAAATTGGATATGCATGCCTACTTGACACGTGAAGCTAACATTATAATTGTCAAAATAACAACTCGACACAACTTGTTTATAAACCAGTTTAATACTTATTCCAAACCCACGTGACGCAAGAGATTACCTGTTTAAAAAAAACAGTTAAATGCTTGTTTCCCACCATTCACACGACACAACATTATTTAGACTCAACTTAGGAACTCAGAGAATATACCAAGTCATACATGCAAACTTATGTTCACTAATAAAATCTGGTTAATTTTTCTTGCAGACATGCAACGTGCTTATATTTTGTTTTAGATGTGGACTGACGCTACACACACACGCTTAACACTAATCATTGTTTGACCACGAGCAAATGAAAGCAGATTCGATACCTAAGACATACACATGAATGACGAGACATGGTTATCCTTTTCTTTAGCATGCATGCGAGACCACGAGATACAACGAACGAGAGAGTATATATATAAAATTTTAACGCGACCACAGCCGCACCATACCTAGTCATGATTTATAAGCATAAATGTGTTTATGTTTTAGACATGGTCGACGCCTAACGCACCCTACGAGCCATACGTTTAACTGTTTATACCTTAATGATCCAAAACAGATTCTATCATGATCATGAGTAGTTAAAATGCATGATTCGCATGAGACTTGTTTTCTTGAAAGACTGTTGGGGGTTATCTCTCAGAACAGGGTTAAGACAATCAATGACAGTAGCAATACCGCTAGGTGGTTACCGGATATCACTTGGAATCGTGTGATCACTTTCCAAAGTAAACTATTCGACCCTGATGCCTGGGTATCACGAATATCTACTTGGGATAAGACCAAATGCAGTTAGAGAATTAGGCACAATTCTATAACCCTTTCGCTAATAAGTGTTTACGTTTTCTGTGTATCTACATGCATAAACAGATCTCCTATTTATAGGAGGTTACTCTCAACCGTTCAAATGGAATTATGAGGATTAATCGGCCCATTAATCACCTCATAACTGTCCCCATTATAGCCGTTAGTGGTTACATGACCAATTAAATGTGGTCATAAAGAAGTTGTAACTGCCATTTACCAGTACTTTCCATAAGCAGTACTTTCCACTAGCAGTACTTTCACTTGCAGTGGAAATACAGCCTATCAGTGGAAAAACTGCTTATCCGTACTTTCATAGCACTAGCAGTGGATACACCACTTCAGTGGAAACACTGCCTATCAGTGGAAACACTGCTTATCAGTGGAAACCACAAGCAGTACTTTCCACAAGCAGTACTTTCCTCAAGCAGTACTTTCACCAAGCAGTACTTTCACCAAGCAGTACTTTCACCAGTACTACCAATACAAACCATTATAAGAGTCAGGGTGTTCATGGACCTTATGGGTGTACACTCCGTACCTCCTAAACCATTACAAGGTGTGAACTAATCCCACAAGTGCACTAAATTTTCCAACAATCCTCCCCAAATTTAGTTCACTTCCTTTGCATGAAAAACAAACATCAATCAAAACATGTGCATAAACGAAAATGTCCAGAGGATTGAATTTCCATCTTAGTAAATTACACGTTCAAATATTCGAGAATCAGGGTGTTCTAAGAATTGAACCCTTCAACCCATTTGAATACCTGAAGATAAAATACACACAAGTTTTCAAACACTTAACAGCTCCTGACACTATACAAGCCATGTGTCCATATCCAAATTCATAAATGTTGTAAAAGCTAAAAGTCCAAAGCTTCCTGAAGCGGCAAAACTTCAACATTTACATAGGTGGTTCCTCTTTAGTCATGCTCCTGCCAAGCACTTTTTCAAAGAAAATATAACCATTAAGAAGTAAAGACTTCATCCTCCTTTCAGCAGGTTCTGAGCACAACCTTGGGATGTAAATAAAACATGTGCTCCAGTCCACTGAATGTTCAGCTTTCCACATTGAACTCAGCTTCCAAGTTTCCTTAGGAGGGTGATGTGCCCGGTAGGTGCAAGTTTTAAATTTATAAAAGGTGAATTACCAATTTTACCAATAACACATACGAGCAAGTATACTCGTCCGTTATAGCAAGATTATGAAGGTAAGTCGGGATCGTTCGCAGGGATTTGAGTGAATCAGAGCACAAGTTTGAATTAACGGAGTCGATCAAAAACATATAACAAAGCAAATAGATATAATGAAATTCAGATGATTAAAAACTACACTTGCTCAAACTAGTATCATATCATAGATTAATGTGATTGTATTAACTACTTAACATGTTGGTTGTTATAATTAGTTGAAAACTAATCTATTGTTCTTACAAGTTAAACCTTCGTCAAGATTTTAGTTCATAAAAACAAGCATTAAGTTTAACCAATCAATTCAAGATCAATTCAAGTTTCATAAGTCTACTTTCATAAACTTAAACACAAAAACATCCACTTGTTCATCAAATTGCTTAAGAAATGGTCAATACAAAAGGTACCCGATCATAGACAAAAGGCTACAATTAATTTTCAACAACTAATCTTACGACCATTTAGATGTTTCCAACCAATCCAATTTGATAATCAAAAAGCGTTTCTATTACAACCACACCTTAGTTCCTTTGTATAATCAAGAATAATGGGTAAAAACAATCATCCATAGACAAAATGATTATGACTAGTTGAATAATACGAAGTTCTTTCGACCCCAACGATAGTTACCAATTAGCCAAACTTGATTAACAAATGTCACTATGAAACTTTAGCACAATTGGATCTTAGAATCAACTTGAAATTGAATTAAAACATGTTAATACAATCACTAACTAATCATATAATAATCAACATCATTTAAGCAAGTGTATAAAGAAACTAGCCACTCATAGCAAACATGAACATAAACTCATAACTTTGATCATTAGAAAACATGATTAAAAGTCTTACAATGCTTGGAATAAGATTACAAATGATGAAGTAATGATTCCCAAAGGATCGTGGTGGACTTCTTAGTGTTTCGGCTTCCAATGGTGGAACTTCTGGAACTCCAAACTTCTCTGGATTTCTAAGGACGAATTTCAGGAGGTTAAGGCTTGGTTTGATGAGTAGAGAGCTTTGTAATTGAAGTGTATATATTATGCTCACATTTAGCCTCTATTTATACTAATTCCAAGGCCTAGGGTGTTAAATGCTTGGCTTGGCCTCCAAGGAGTAATGAAGGGACTAGAATACACCAAAAGAAGGACCTAGAATCGTTTGGATGCAAAGGGGAAGCTTAGTGATGAAGATTTGACAACTGCAGCTTCTCCAACCGGATCGGTCATACGACCAACCGATCCGGTTAGTCTTCAATAATAACACATCGACCGATCCGGTTGCGGGTTGCGACCGATCGGTCGACCATGGCAAAAACATGTATTCCGACCAAATGCCAACCGATTCGGTTGAAGGTGTAACCGGATCCGGTTGGATCTTCTGAGATAAGAAACTTGAACTTTACTCTTCACTCTGACTTGTAGAACTTGTTTCTTCAATCACTAAGGTCTTCAAAGGTACTTGGGATTTAGCTTTACTGAGACGGGAATCTTCGATTAACTGCATATTTCCACATTTTCCTCCATTTCCCTGCACTTGGTTATGAATGCTAGACAAACATATCTAGATACGATTAAGTGCTAAAATCACACAAATATAACCAAATAACAGATATAAAAGTACACACAATGCTACTAAAAACATGCACAATCTGAGTGTTATCAGAGGGAGTTGGGTGTCCTAGCATTCAGTGACTAAGTTGGACTTAAACCCATCCCTTTAGCAGACTTTATAACCAAGTCTCTAGCCAGACCCTTCATCAATTGATCAGCTAAGTTCTGTTGAGATCTCACAAACTCTATAGATACCACCCCATTCATGATAAGCTCACGAATCATGCTATGCCTGACACCTATAAGCCTTAGCCAATGTAGCTGCACTATCACACCGGATAGAAATAGGTGCTATAGGTTTAGGCCACAATGGAATCTCAAGAAGCAAGTTTTTCAACCATTCAGCTTCTTTACCAGCAGCTGCTAGAGCCACAAATTCAGATTCCATTGTTGAACTGGTGATGCAAGTTTGTTTCTTGGATGCCCAAGAAATTGCACCTCCACCAAGTAGGAATACCCAGCCACTGGTAGACGAATTGTCTTCAGTGTTACTGATCCAACTTGCATCAGTGTAACCTTCCAACACTGATGGGTAACCAGTATATGAAAGACTATAATCCATAGTTCTCTTCAAATACTTCAGTACCCTTTGAACTGCTTGCCAGTGATGAGCACTAGGATTACTAGTATACCTACTGAATTTTCCCACTGCAAAACCAATATGAGGCCTTGTACAAGTCATGGCATACATCAGGCAGCCAATTACCCTAGAATACTCAAGTTGAGATACAGCCTTGCCATGATTAGGCATCAGCTTCTCACAAGTATCCATAGGTGTACTCACTGGAGTACAATCAAAGTAATTGAATTTCCTCAGTACCTTCTCAATATAATGAGACTGAGAGATAGAAATTCTTTTAATTTCATGTTTAATCGTTATACCAAGGATAACATCAGCCTCCCCCATGTCTTTCATGGAGAACCTTGATGACAAAAATTCCTTTGTCAGGTCAACCTGATTTTGGTCAGTGCCAAAGATCAACATGTCATCAACATATAGACAAATGATGACTCCTTTACCAGATTCATCAAATTTGCTATATACACATTTGTCAGCTTGGTTAAGAACATAACCACTAGACAAAACCACTTCATCAAACTTTTGATGCCATTGCTTAGGTGCCTGTTTAAGTCCATAAAGAGACTTAATCAGTTTACACACCTTGTTTTCATTGCCTGGCATGATGAAGCCCTGAGGTTGGTTCATATAAACCTCCTCATCCAATTCACCATTCAAGAAAGCTGTTTTCACATCCATCTGATGAATAACCAGATTGTGAATAGATGCTATAGCAATCAGCAGTCTTATGGTACTGATACGAGCCACAGGGGCATAAGTATCAAAATAGTCTATTCCTGACTTTTGTTTAAAGCCCTGAATGACTAGTCTAGCCTTGAACTTTTCAATAGTTCCATCTACCTTCATTTTCCTTTTGAAAATCCATTTGCAACCCAGAGGTTTGCAACCAGGAGGTAGATCAACCAACACCCAAGTGTTGTTGCCCATGATGGAATCCATCTCATCATTGATTGCTTCTTTCCAGAAAGCAATGTCCTGGGACTTCATTGCTTCTTCAAATGTTTTGGGGTCATCCTCAACAATGAAGCAATAAGAGTATTAGTCTGAGACCTCATCCCTAGTACCTTCAACTAAGTATAGTTGAAACTCAGGTCCAAATGACTTTGGAGTCCTGACCCTTTTGCTCTTCCTGAGCACAGGTTCAGGTTGCTGAACCACAACCTCATCAGGGACCACTGATGGTTCATCATCAGGGACCTCTGATACACCAGTGTCATGAGTTCCATTAGGAATCCTCTGACTTGGTCTAGGGACTGATGAGAATCTATTCTCATCAAAGTCTGCATCCCTTGATTCAATTATTGAGTTAACTGAAACATGTTCATTAGGTTCAATAACATAGAACCTAAAAGCCTTGGAATGCTCAGCATATCCAACAAAGATGCAGTCAATGCCTATTTCACCCAAAGTCTTTTGCTTTGGATCAGGGAGCCTTACAACAGCCCTACAACCCCAAACCTTGAGATAGTTCAGGTTGGGTTTCCTTTTAGTCCAGACTTCATAAGGGGTAACCTTGTTCCTTTTGTTTAGAACCCTATTTAATAAATTGCAAGCTGTTAACATAGCTTCACCCCAGAACCCTTGACTCAGTCCTGAATAGGACAACATGGAATTAACCATCTCCTTCAGCACCCTGTTTTTCCTTTCAGAAATACCATTTTGCTGAGGAGTATAAGGGGCAGTTGTTTCATGGATTATTCCAACAGACTGAAAGTACTGAGTATCCATGTACTCACCTCCCCTATCAGTCCTTAATCTTTTGATTAAAGACCCAAGTTGTAATTCAACTTCAGTTTTAAACACTTTGAATTTATCTAATGCTTCATCCTTGGTATGTAACAGATAGACATAACAAAATCTAGAAGCATCATCAATAAATGTCACAAAGTACTTCTTATTCCCCAAAGAAGGAGTGGCATGCAAATCACATAGGTCACTGTGAATAAGCTCCAAGATCTTAGTCTCACGACTAACACCCTGAAAGGGTTTCTTGGTTATCTTGGTCAACATGCAAGTTTTACACTTTTCAGTGTCCATGTCAAAAGCAGGGATTAAACCATCCCTAGACATATCTTGCATCCTTTTATAGTGAACATGACCAAGTCTAGCATGCCAAAGTTTAGAATCACTCTGATCATATGTGGTCACAAAAGCTGAAATAACACTGTCAGTGGTAATATTAAGCCTGAACATTTGATTACATAAATAACCAAAACCAATAAAAACACCACATTTAGAAAGAACAAATTTATCAGATTCAATAACTTGTTTATATCCATGATTATTCAAAACACTACTTGAAACCAAGTTTTTCCTTATATCAGGAACATGAATAACATTAAACAAAGTTACAATCTTTCCAGAACTAAACCTAAGATCTACACAACCACGACCATGCACCAAGGCTGTTGACTCATTTCCCATGTGAAGAATAGAACCATCATTCAGTGACTCATAAGTCTTGAACCAGCTTCTATCTTTACACACATGAACTGTTGCACCAGAGTCAACCCACCACGCAACATCATCATCCTGCACATAAAAAGATTCAGATACATATGTAACATAATAAATCTGAAAAGACTTATTAAACATATTATGACCTTTCAGTGAGTTGGCTGAACCACCACTCCCTGAACCATTAGTGCCTGATCCATTGGCTTTACCACCAACTTTAACACCCTTGCAGTCCCTTTTAATGTGACCAGTCTTGCCATATTTCCAACAAGTAGGTGTTGCCTTCTTGTTAGGATCTGCCCTTGTGTTATCATGAAATTTGCGTTTGCCTTTGTTGTCATTGTACCTGGTGGAGTTGTTATGCTCCACCATATTGACAACAGATGGTCCAGCAGCATTGCCACTCTTTGGCTTGTCATTATCCTGCACCTTGAGAGATTCCTCAATGTGCAGATGACTGCCCAACTCAACAAGAGTTAACTCCTCCTTCATATGTTTCAAGGTATGCTTGAAATCTTTCCATGAAGAAGGAAGTTTATCAATAACACAAGAGACTTGAATAGCCTCATCCATGTGCATATTGTGTTGTGTAAACCTTCCAAGTATTCCAAGAAGTTCATTGTATTGTTCCATAACTGGTCTTGAATCAGTCATTTTGTAATTTGTGAAATTACTAACAAGGAACTTCTTACTTGATGCATCCTCAGCCATATATTTGGCATCTAAGGAATCCCACAGTTCTTTGGAAGATTCAAAGTTCTGATAAATATCAAACAGAGAATCAGACATACCATTGAGAATAAGACCTCTGCATATGTAGTCATCATTCTCCCACTTGCTCCTCCTCCTGATCTGATCCACAGTAGCATCATCACCATCATCAGGAATTGGAGTAGTCAGCACATACACCACACTCATGCTTGACAGCAAGAAGTGCATCTTCTTCTGCCACCTCCTAAAGTCCACCCCTTCAAACTTGTCCAGCTTAGAAAAGTTTGAAGGCATGTGTTTTATTGCAGCAATTGCCATTGATTATGACAAAATAGTTTACTTTGATTGTTGGGGGTTATCTCCCAGAACAGGGTTAAGACAATCAATGACAGTAGCAATACCACTAGGTGGTTACCGGATATCACATGGAATCGTGTGATCACTTTCCAAAGTAAACTATTCGACCCTAATGCCTGGGTATCACGAATATCTACTTGGGATAAGACCAAATGCAGTTAGAGAATTAGGCACAATTCTATAACCCTTTCGCTAATAAGTGTTTACGTTTTCTGTGTATCTACATGCATAAACAGATCTCCTATTTATAGGAGGTTACTCTCAACCGTTCAAATGGAATTATGAGGATTAATCGGCCCATTAATCACCTCATAACTGTCCCCATTATAGCCGTTAGTGGTTACATGACCAATTAAACGTGGTCATAAAGAAGTTGTAACTGCCATTTACCAGTACTTTCCATAAGCAGTACTTTCCACTAGCAGTACTTTCACTTGCAGTGGAAATACAGCCTATCAGTGGAAAAACTGCTTATCAGTACTTTCATAGCACTAGTAGTGGATACACCACTTCAGTGGAAACACTGCCTATCAGTGGAAACACTGCTTATCAATGGAAACCACAAGCAGTACTTTCCACAAGCAGTACTTTCCTCAAGCAGTACTTTCACCAAGCAGTACTTTCACCAGTACTACCAATACAAACCACTATAAGAGTCAGGGTGTTCATGGACCTTATGGGTGTACACTCCGTACCTCCTAACCCATTACAAGGTGTGAACTAATCCCACAAGTGCACTAAATTTTCCAACAAAGACCACCAATGCAAAGAACAAGACTCGACACCAAGACTTTATGTGACGTTAACCTTTATGTGGATAGGTATTCGAACGATTCTAAACATTGCTTAACGAGACATAGCAGTAAAATAACTCGAGCATCATAACCAGATGATGATTAAGTTTGCCTTATACTTATTGTGTTTTTAAACTAATGATTTATACGCATGACAAGGGTGTGAGTGATACCTGTTGATGATCGAGGCTTAGGACGGAACGACAACGAGCAAAAGAATGAGCAGTAGTCCTTGCGTGATTGCTTCTGAATGAGAGTATGTAACCAGTGTTTTATTCGTTTCGAAATTATATATGGGGAAGAGAAACAGGAAGGGATCGCAACTTATAGGTTCAAGCTAGTGAGGGAGGAGCGTGTTTTCAAAAGGGTAAGTTTTTATGGCCGGTTAATGAGATTTGATTGAGTCCGAACATCAAGAGATTTGATTGGGGTGAATCTGAGGTTATCAATTCTTGAGGAAAAAGATAACGTACAATGTATATATAGCAGGTATTAGGAAGTTTATTATTATTTATTTATTTATTTTATTTATTTATTTTGTTAATTAATATTTGTAACAAGTAATGAATTAGGAAAAGTAATTAGTTAGGAAAATTGACTTATGTTAGTTTTGAATATTTTTGAATTATTATGCTTAATGAATAGACTAACATGTAAGGTAGCTTTGTTTTAGTTTCAAATTGATTATTTATGTAAATTTAGAGCTTAGGTCTCACAAGTATTATACTTGGAACACGAAAAGTCGGGTCAAAGTCGTCGTTGACTAACCTGATCGGATGACGGTTCTCACAGTATCACCCCGTTAGAAAGAATTTCGTCCCGAAATTCAATCGATTCTACTTCTGAAAATTTTGTTACCGACTGGGTGCAGGGTATTTGGTTTCGTACAATCAGTGCATTCTCAGGTATACTCATTTCTACTATTCAAACTTCAACAACTTCTATAATCGAAATCTTAGAGCGTATAGATTATTTAACTTCTTGAGTGAGCATTTTGGTTGGTTTCCTAGGTTGAAGTCAGTCATCAAACATAAAGTCTTATGGACTGATAAATAAGTTAACCATTGGCAAGGTATTTCTTAAGGCTCAACACATTTTAACCACCAGGATTTTGAGGGTATTCTAACAGGGAAAGGATATTCTAGATTTGGGTTGAAAAGTTCAGTCCAGATCGAACGACCAAATTTATTATAACTGAGTGAATTACCCCAGTTTCTCTCAACGCAAATGAGCCAGTGTTTGAATGAAGAATCCAGTGAAGGCCAAGGTTATAATGAAAGGACTAGAAATCAAACTAGCACACCAATGTGGGACAAAACCTATACACCAAAGTAAATACTTTTAATGGAATATGAAATGCAATTGCAACTATCAAGCGATTAGATTTGATGATGTAAGCATAAATTTTGGGGGTTGCCCCAAAACGAAGCAACAATTAGGTTTCAGCGACTTAAATTGGTGAGATTAGTGAGGAAGGTCACATGTACTCAGGGTAAGTGGTCGCATTTGAGAAAATTTGGAAAGGCGATGAGGAAGAAGTTTTGGTTCACGAGGTTACGTAGGCAGGCTTTGAAAGAAAAAAAAATCCTAAACTTGGAGTAAGGAGAAATTAAGCTTCAAGGGCGTGAAAAGATAAACATGGAACCGTCTTATTATTCAGATAGTCAAGTAGCTACAGAGGGAAGATCAATCATTTGTTCTCTATCTGGTATTTATCAAAAATCAAAATGGATTGCAAGAATTGCAATATTAAAGAGTTCTGTACAAGCAGAAAATGTAGGTATTGTTGTTGGTATGATTTAAAGGAAATGAATCGCTTGAGATTAGACTAAATGAACACCAGAATGGAAAGGTGAAGTAGCCGAAACAAAATATTTGGCCCGCATCCGACAAAGAAGGATGATATAATTTTTTAATCGTAGCCGCACATTTTGAAATGTGACCAAAGTGATTAGCATTGAGGGATGTTCGGTAGATAGTAATGGTTTGCTGGGGATAACACGTGAACTAATAAATACCCCAGAGATGAAAGAACTGATGAGGTAATTGTAAAAGTTTGCTATGAAAGAGGGTGGTTCATACGTTTCCAATACGTTCCTTGAGCCATGTAGTACACTATAGTGAAATTTAAGGTAGATGTGAAAGCATAAAGGGCTTGTCGAATATTGCATCACGTCAGGAGGGTCATGGTTGTGTATTGTTGTGATGAAAGATGGTTAGTGGTTATGCATCAAGGCAACAAAAGACAATGAGAAGAGATATCCAACTCGCGTCATAGATTTGGCAGTCATAGAATTGCTTTGTAATCATGGTTTTACCTCATTTGGTATTTTGTGTTTTATTTATACTGACCAAAAAGATCTTACGTACATGCGTTATGGAAAAGATCCATTACGGAGACGGATAGGGTGAACAAAGTTAATAAAGGTTTACGAAGGTGATATCTTCAATCATCCAGGAAAAGTAATTGTAGTTGTTGTCTTCATGAGCCGAAATAAATAAGGAGTATCAAATAGAGTTCAAACAATGAGAATAGACATTACTACGAGTCTCATAGTTGATATAAGAGAAATTTAAAGGAAATATGTTCAAGTGAAATCATCATGGAGGATCGTGTAGTTGGGCATGTATGATTATTTGATGATCAATGAATCAGAAGTTCAAGGATAGAATCTGAGTATAAATATTTTGGCTATGCTTGAAAGTTATCATTAGGTGAAGTTCATGAGTTCAAGTATTCGACTTATCTAGGCAGTACTTAAGATGTGTAATGACTTTGAAATTGTTGTATTAGTGGTCTCAAAATGTATAATTCCATCAGATACTATGAAAAGATGTTTGACTTGATTATGGGTAAGACATCAAAATCCTTATGGTAACTTACAGTCTATTGGTATTCCAATGTAAACGTTATATTGTATTGAAAAGTGACTAAGTTGTCTAAAACTCAGGAAAAGAGTACAATACCATAGAGTAATTATTCATTGATTGTTTAATTATCCATAGACTTAAGAAATGTTTTTCACAGTGGAAAGTGTTATATCATGATATCTCATTATTGATAATCTAAGATTAAAGTGTATTCAGGCTTGCTTGATAAGTGAGGGGTATAAGGAGACGAGGCATATGTCCTAATGGCATAGGGAAATAATTGCTTGATTGTTAAATTAGTGTTCAGAATAGCCAAAATAACCTAATCTATATAGCATTTTAAAATTGAATTCATTATGACCTTCCAACAACGCATTGTTGGGATGCATTCAAAATAGTGTTCAAGTAGTGCGACTGACATAAAGACATACTAAAAGCACAATCACATATTAGATAAGGCATGATGGAAACAAGGCATTCTTAAAATCTAGCAGGGGATCATGATGTGACATGATATGTAATATGTTTAAGAATGTATAGGATGACATATAAATGAAAAACAACACATACAGGAATGCAAACAAGCAAAATTCAATGTGCCCATGTACAGGGTTGATACAATTTCGAGTGACCTAGCTTTAGGGTCCAACTAAACATGAACCAAGGCAACTAACCCCACCATTCCATAATCCCTCCTGAATTAGGCATAGTTGATCAGGCTATGCATAATTTAGGAATGATGATGAAATGCTCGGGCTAGCCAACTCGTACCATGTTTGGGGTTTTATGAAAACTTTAGTTTGGTTATAGTTTAGGTTCTTACTTTTAAAAAAAAACCGGTATTCTCTATAACCTTAGGCTCTGATACCATTCTGTCACACCCCGCTAAGAGCGGAAACACGAGGTGCAACGAAATGTAACATCGCATAAGATAGAAGAACAACACCATATATGATTTAAGGAATGAGTTTACAATGTTACATAAAGATTTTTATACAATAGAAAATAATGTAAAACACGAGTCTTAATCTTATCAAAGTTAAGTCTTTAGAAAAAAAAAAGGGCTTGGCTAAGTCACTCGGTCATGATATGAGAACAATGTATGACTTCAACATGCATGCCTTCAAAAATACGACTATCGATCACCTGAAAATAATACTCGAAAATGTCAACATAACGTTGGTGAGCTCGCAGGTTTAAGGAAATATAAGTACAAAACAGTTTGCTGTGCATGGAAATTGTAAGTAGGACATGTGTATAATTTATAGCGCAGAGCAAGTAGTAAATGAAATGTAATCCACATAATGAAATCCGACCACCACGTGGTCCCGTGCACAATAGGAATCCAATCAGTTATTATCGCAAACCAACTGGAGCTAAACTGTAGGATGACTGAAATCATAGGTATCCAAACAGTCACAAAGACTGTAGGGATCATAGTAACCATAGTCATGAACCAAACACCACATTACTCAAACGCACAATTAAATACACATGCATGTCCAAAAGAAATAAATATGACTTTAGCACAGCGAAATAAATAAAGTAACTAAAATAGTAGTTGAGTATTATTTTCCCCCAAGAAAATATCGAAAAATGGGGCCACGAGTACTCACCTTAACACTGAAGAGAAACAATAATGGTAAGCACGCAACTAAATCACAAATATCGCAAGCTACTCCTTCTTCAATGCATCTACACGAATATATAATCATATATTATTTGGAAGTCTATTTACAGTTAAGTGCCACAATTGACTTGCAATTATTATTATTTGATAACAAGATTTGGGTTTATTCTTATTCAGTGATATATTGCATTAATTCGTTCAAGGTTCAAATCACGGAAAGTAGAAACATGGGCGAAGGTATCTTGAAATATGAGAGATTGGTTAAGAGACAACGATGAGTTAGAATGGGAATAATGGAAACACAAGACCGCTTATAAATACGATTAAAAGGATGCAAGGATAGGACGACCACGAATTTTAATCGAGCAGAACCGGCTCATAGACCTATTCTTTTAATACAATTTTTTCCGTGTATAAAAAAAATATGCTTAGCATGTTATAATTTGTTCGTCACATGTCCTACGTTATAAATTGTAAAACTAGAAGATTAGTTTTTATGGTACTTAGAACCAGTGCTTATACATTTTTTTTTATGAACATGCATGACAACAAAATACAAGCTAAATGAATATTAGTTTTTCTTAGTTTGTAAATTGGATATGCATGCCTGCTTGACACGTGAAGCTAACATTATAATTGTCAAAATAACAACTCGACACAACTTGTTTATAAACCAGTTTAATACTTATTCCAAACCCACGTGACGCAAGAGATTACCTGTTTAAAAAAAACAGTTAAATGCTTGTTTCCCACCATTCACACGACACAACATTATTTAGACTCAACTTAGGAACTCAGAGAATATACCAAGTCATACATGCAAACTTATGTTCACTAATAAAATCTGGTTAATTTTTCTTGCAGACATGCAACGTGCTTATATTTTGTTTTAGATGTGGACTGACGCTACACACACACGCTTAACACTAATCACTGTTTGACCACGAGCAAATGAAAGCAGATTCGATACCTAAGACATACACATGAATGACGAGACATGGTTATCCTTTTCTTCGGCATGCATGCGAGACCATGAGATACAACGAACGATAGAGTATATATATAAAATTTTAACGCGACCACAACCACACCATACCTAGTCATGATTTATGAGCATAAATGTGTTTATGTTTTAGACATGGTCGACGCCTAACGCACCCTACGAGCCATACGTTTAACTATTTATACCTTAATGATCCAAAACAGATTCTATCATGATCATGAGTAGTTAAAATGCATGATTCGCATGAGACTTGTTTTCTTGAAAGACCACCAATGCAAAGAACAAGACTCGACACCAAGACTTTATGTGACGTTAACCTTTATGTGGATAGGTATTCGAACGATTCTAAACATTGCTTAACGAGACATAGCAGTAAAATAACTCGAGCATCATAACCAGATGATGATTAGGTTTGCCTTATACTTATTGTGTTTTTAAACTAATGATTTATACGCATGACAAGGGTGTGAGTGATACCTGTTGATGATCGAGGCTTAGGACGGAACGACAACGAGCAAAAGAATGAACAGTAGTCCTTGCGTGATTGCTTCTGAATGAGAGTATGTAACCTGTGTTTTATTCGTTTCGAAATTATATATGGGGAAGAGAAACAGGAAGGGATCGCAACTTATAGGTTCAAGCTAGTGAGGGAGGAGCGTTTTTTCAAAAGGGTAAGTTTTTATGGCCGGTTAATGAGATTTGATTGAGTCCGAACATCAAGGGATTTGATTGGGGTGAATCTGAGGTTATCAATTCTTGAGGAAAAAGATAACGTACAATGTATATATAGCAGGTATTAGGAAGTTTATTATTATTTATTTATTTATTTTATTTATTTATTTTGTTAATTAATATTTGTAACAAGTAATGAATTAGGAAAAGTAATTAGTTAGGAAAATTGACTTATGTTAGTTTTGAATATTTTTGAATTATTATGCTTAATGAATAGACTAACATGTAAGGTAGCTTTGTTTTAGTTTCAAATTGATTATTTATGTAAATTTAGAGCTTAGGTCTCACACGTATTATACTTGGAACACGAAAAGTCGGGTCAAAGTCGTCGTTGACTAACCTGATCGGATGACGGTTCTCACAGAACATCTGAGTGATATGCAAACATATTCACAATGAATATGGAAAGCCTTCTGGAGCCAACATCAAACAAGCTCCTGGTGGGTGGCATGTGAGATCTATCCAAAAGATCAACCATGTGACAACTGAACAGAAACAATGGGTCGATTCAATCTTTTGAATCAATCCTGGTTCAGGTTTTGGATTGACGGATACCTTTGAAAAACCGGTCGTTGTGCTTAAAATCTCTTTTCTTTAGCACATCGACTGTGTACTAATATTTCAAACTAAAAGGTGTTTATGATTGATAATTGATTTTCATTAAAACCTTCGTTGTATTGCAAAAACAATTTCTATTGAGTGGTACTCGATTGTTTTTCAAATCTCTTTTCATCAATCAGTGAATCTCAATTCGCTGGTTCACTCACTCCGTGTTTTCTTCTTTGAGACGTTCCGGTTTGAGAACAGCTAGAGCAGCTGTGAAACCCTGTCAAGGAAATTCTTCGGAATTTTACCTGATCACAGGCAGTACTTGTACTGTTCAACGGGGAACCGTGGGCCGTGTACCTCAATCCAACAAAAGTGATCAAAGACACTTTTGTGCACTTTATTGATAACTGTTGTATGCAGGTACACCCGACGTTTGCAGCTGATCAGAATAAAACGGTCAATCCATAGCCGCATGCTCACACTACACATTCATCTCTAAAGAAATCATGATAAGTGCTTCAACAACTCTGATACTTTCACTCCATGCTTCTGCTATGCTGCTGCAAATATCATGAACCAGTAAAAGCTTCCGCTACTCTGATGAAAAGAAATCATGATCCAGAATGTGAGCATGTCAGTCCAAATGTCACAACATCACATAATACCAACGCCACAATGGAAGAGTCAGAGACTTATGTTAGCTGATGATCTTAATGCTGGCTCAAAACTCATCATCACGTGGATCAGTTAAAGACCTCCACTTGAAATTATCCAAACATGCGGAACATGAAGAACCAAAGACTACGAGCTACTGAGTAAAGAACTTAATCAAGAATCCTAGAAAAATCTAATGTAATATCTGTTTTTATTCATTGTAAATTGAGGTGACCTCCCTTAGGGGGAGATTGTTAGGAATTAGAAAATTCAGTCGTTAAAGAGTCGGTCACCTCAAGTATATGTATTCGATAGAAAGCTCATAGTCGTAGTCAAGTTATGTTAGTAAGTAGTTTGTTAAGTAACACCGTGGAGGACGGACGGGTCTTTACCCACTGTATGCCTGATCCACAGCCCGTAGGTGGCGTTTATTTGTAAGACACTATAAATACCCTCTACCTCCCAAGGTATAGGGTTGGAGCTTCAATACCATTTTTCTTTGTTTCACATAGTTCCCAACTCTCTTCCCTTTCTCTCTCTAGAACTTTCTCTCTCTAAACATCTTGAACGCCACTTGTGATTATGGTTTAATGTGTTTGTGAAATCCTATATCCTACATAAAATGTGGGGACCCATGATGTAATATTGGAAAAGTAATCCCAAGGGTGATTCTTAAAAACTTTACAAACTCCAAGGACCAAATTTGAGAGAGTTATTCTTCAAGGACCAAATTTGATAACTTCATAAATATCAAGGACCAATTTTGCCAATGATGAATCTTCAAGGACTAAAGTTGCCATTTTCAGAAAGACGGTGATCCAACATTGTAAATTCTCCCCCGGCCTCGGCTTTTTGCACTCATCCATATCTCGTGCTCGCTTTTCTGTTGTTTTATCTTTTCTTGCCCATTTTGATGATATTCGTGCCCGCACATACATAAACACAAAAACACAGATATTTATGGCTTTAGGGGTTAGTTTTTGGTCTATTTTTGTCTAGTTTTGATAAAGGAAAGGTATATGTTTTCACATATACCAGCTCTCCAAAGTTCTACCTCTCTAAATACAGAAAAATCAAATTATATATATAGATTTACAAATGCGACGGCGTCACCTTTTGCTCGTGAGGCCGTCAGGTCGCCGTCATTAGGGTTTCTTTTGGGCCAAGTCATCGTTGGGCCGGCTTCAGTTGATAGGTGTGACGCCGTCAGTCTTCATGAAGGACGTCGTTTGAGATTAGTTCTTGGGCGTATGGTGTGGAAAATGAGGGAGACGCCTTCTAGAGTTTAGGCCTAACGCCGTCAGATTGTAGAACCAGAATTTGTTCTGAGCCGTCACGTGTAATTTGATCAGATTTCTTTATGAGGGACGGTGTCGCTCTTTGGTTGGGAAGCCATCAGGTGCAATGAACAGCCTTGGATCTTGACTTTGCCATTTTCTTCATTTTTTTGCTCTTTTTCGTCCAAATATGCTTTTTGCATCCAAAAGACCTAAAATGTGAAAAGGAACGATTTTAAGTAGTAACGGATATAAAATGTGTCGATTTAGGGCTTAAATGACCCCCTAAAAACGTATGTTTTAAATCCTTTTCAAATATCCCTAAACTTGGAATTTGCTTGTCCTCAAGCAAATGTGCTTTTGGCCAATCAATTTTATAAGTTAAGGAGCATGAAGCATTGGTTTAAGATAGTTTACAACAAGTGCAAGTGCTACAATAGTTATAACAAGCACAGAAATTATACACTAGCACCTCACTTTTGGTGTTTGGAATTTGAGTGGTATACGGTTTTTGTGCTATTCATATAATTCCTATCCATGAGACGCTTTATTAAGAATAAATTTTAGCTTGTAAATGCCATAAAAATTGAAATTTAGTGCTAAAATTAGCCTAACAAATATTTCTCATAGTTTATTACACAAATTACTAAGGACAAGACAAAAAATCAAATGGGTGAATAGTTTCTAAATTCCCGTTTTATTCTCCCTCCCTACACTTAAACTGAACATTGTCCCTAATGTTCCCCGAAAGTATCAAAGTTATGATAAAGGAAGGTAAGTTAAAAGAGAAGGAAACTAATACTTCCCTGATTAGCTCGGTAGGATATGTATGAAGTTGCGATTAAATCCACCCCCAAGAAAAGTCAATAAGTACTAAGTGCTTCCAATATGTCTTTCTTCTTCTTGTCTAATATAACCTACACACTTATAAGAAAACGAAACAAAACCTCGCGTAAAATCGGAGGTAAAACTATATATGAAACAAAACTAAACTAGAAAGCGAGTAAGATATAATGCTTGTGGAATGGATGTTTGCAGTTTTTCTGGAAAATTAAGAATTGAGAATTTCCAAAAAATCACAAGTTACACAGAAAACGAAAATGATATTATGTTTCCACATTGCCTGACGTCGTCAGGTGTTAATCCTGACGCCATCAGGTTGTCTTGACAGAAAGTGGTCTGATGCGATTTTCTGGAAAAATTCTGGAAAAATCACCTCATTAAAACCTGGAAACATTTCTGCAAAACATTCATTATGACTCGATACTAGCATTTCACTCTAACAAACACACAAATATATGCAACTTCAATTATTGTTAATCTCATGTTCATGTTCTTAAAAACATATATGATCTTCCCTACACTTATCTTTTTGTAAACTACCTTTATATGCAATTAAGACGAAGTTAAAAACAAAATAAAGTATTTTCACAAAATCTAACATGAGAATAAACAACAATGAAAAAGATATATAAACACACAAACAAAATTGGAAACAAAACAAGAAAATAATTAAGCATAGGTTGCCTCCCACAAAGCGCTTTTCTTTATTTATGAGGTTTGTAGCTAGACTCGAAGTCGTGCCCCTGCATGACTTCCTTACCATTATCTTCTTCACTCACTAGGTCACTATCATAGGGTTTTACATGTCGTATGTTTACCGTGAACTCCTTCCCATCGACGTCAAATAGCACAATGATTCTACTTCTTTTTGCCCCTTTCACCATATAAGGGCCACACCATTTTGGCTTACTCCTTCCTTTGAGTGCTTTTAGTCTTGAATTATACAAGAGCACCTTGTCTCCTTCCGCAAACTCTTTAAGGCTCTTAACTCCTTGCTCACGTCCTTTAGTATCACCTTCTTCATGATGGTTCTCGTGAAGTTTCTCCATGGTGTAGTTAGGCCCTATTATATGTTTATCTCATTTCCATTCTCCTAATTCAATCCCCTTATCCTTGTACTCCCTAATTTTCTTCTCCCATTCAATGATTTTTCTCCTAACTGTGCTATTGTGATCTTGCGAATCATGACAATCTCTTTTCTTTTCCTTAAACTTCAAAGGATGTCTTTGAGCTATAGGTATCCTAACTTTGATTTTGCCGCTTTTAAGTACCATAACACCCTTACCGTATTTGATTGTTGCCTTGGCGGTGGCTAAGAAAGGTGTTCCGAGAATGAGGGGCATGTGTTCATCTTCCTTAATATCTACAATTTCAAAATCCACCAGATAGATGCTACTTTCAACCTCAATTAATACATTCTTTGCTATTCCTAAGGGATAAACATATGAATGATTTGCTAAGGAAATTCTAAGATTAGTCTTGGTTGGTTTCTCCTTAGTCAACTTATTATAGATTGATAACGGCATCATGCTTACATTGGATCCCTGGTCAGCTAAGGCTTTTATATATTCTAAGTCACCAATGCTACATGGTATTATGAAGTTCCCACAAATTTCTTGTTTCTTAGCTACTGGTTTACAAAGGCCCCATAGGCATAGTGTCATATTCTTCCTCCTTTTCACCTAAGAAGGTCTTCCTAAAAGCATCATTGTACCTAAAATTGTTTACCTGGTTAATAATGGTTTTCATATTGATCTCATGCTTAAGGTAGTGCCCTACGGTTTAGGTTTATCTAATTCCTTAACCTTGCCTTCATCCTTACAACTTGAGCTGTTCTCGTTAGTCCCAATATCTTTTTCCTTAACTACCCCATCCTTATCACGAACAATGGAAATGGCGTTAACGAACATAATGGGGGTAGCGCGGTCTCATTCCTTACTAGCACTTTCTCGGGAACCTTCATCTTAGTGTACTCCTTCACCAAGTTCATCATCTCAGCCATTTTCGCCTGCATTTCTTCCCTTTGTCTATAAACTTTTTCCTTAAATTAAGCTAATCTCCGAGTTAGCCGCCATATATTCTCTCATTTGTGTTTTGAAGCTCGGTGAGAATGGTATTGGTGAGGTGGAACGGAATCGTTTTAGGGACGCGGGGTTTCTTTCGCGAATAGGCGATTCAGAGAGGGGTGTTGGGTTACTGGTTGATTCAGCGAAATTAACCGTCGATCGAGGGATTGGTCCAGGTACTTTATTTTGTCTTTCAACTAGATAGTCGATCTTTTTTCCAATAGTACAAAGTTGCTCTTCGGTGATGTTAGAGGACCTACAAGGAACCGGTATGGCCTTTACCATGCTTTTAGGAGTTTCATGAGATTCACTCCAATTTTCGTAGGTCTGATCGGTGAGCTCTTCAATGATATCTCATGATTCTTCTGCATTGAGATTGCTAAGCCTTCCGCCGGCCGCTCGGTCAATGAATCGCTTTGTGAGGAAATTGAAATGATCGTAGAAGATTTGGATTTGGAGCCAAAGATCAATGTCGTGATGAGGGACTGTGTGGAGTAAGTCCTTGAATCAGTCCACACCTCATAAAGGGTTTCGCCTTGACGTTGTTGGAACATCAAGATGTCATTCCTTAGCTTGGTAGTTCTCCTCGGTGGGAAAAATTGGGCGAGGAAACGAGTGGTGAGATCATCCCAACTTAAGATGGATCCTACTGGAAGTCGCTCAAGCCAATTATTAGCTTGGTTCCGTAGAGAGAATTGGAAGAGACGCAAGAGCGTACTCTCCTGTGTGGTAGCATCAAGGTCAATAGAGTCAACAATTTTAAGGAAATCCTTCAGATGCTGATTAGGATCTTCGGAACAAAGTCCATGGAATACACATCCATTTTGCACCAAACGGATGGTGTTGGCTCGCAGGGCTGTACTTTGAGCTTGAAGTGGGAGCTTAATGGAGTTCCTATAGCCTTGATGGCTCGGTCTAGAGTATTCACCAAGAGTACGGCCTCTTGGCGGGTCGAATGGTGGTTGATTGAGTGGAAGTGGTTGATGTGGTGGTGGATTTGGTGGATCGTTGTTGGGTGGGTTATCACCTTCCATGATGAAAAGTAATGAGGCTACGAAAAAAACACAAAGAAGGGGGATAGACTAAAAAAAGATAATGAAAAAAAGAAAAAAAGGCTCACTTGATAGGAATCAAGGAGTAGACCTATACGAGATAGAAATCTAACTAGTTATTCTATTCCCCGGCAGCGGTGCCAAAAACTAGATGTGTGGGTTCAGGGTCGAAAAGACTTCCTTTTCTATGATCAAGTTTTTCAACCCTCTAAGCACTGTACCTAATCGTTGTAGTTTAGTATGGGGTAAGCTCAGGGGTTGATTCGTTCTTTAGGGGAATAGAGATGCTAGAAAGAGATGTATGACGAGAAGGTAAGGTTGAGGGGGATTCTTTTTGGTCTTTTATGGTTTTTTGAAAGCAAGGTAAATATATCGGGGTATAGGAGTGGGGGTGGTGCTTCTACCGATTTTAACTACTTTTTATAACTACTTACTAATTAACTACTTGAACTAAGGATAGATTGTGCTAATGGAGGTGTGCTCTTATGATGATTAAAAATGTGTTTACTTAGATATTCTTACTCCCTAGTTATCTCTTATTGGTCGGTTGAATTGTCACATCCTCATCTTAATTGGTGCGTTGTATTCCATTTGGTCATAGGGGGTGCCTAATTTCCTAGTTCTATAAATTGTAACTCTCCTCTACACTATCCGGGATTGCCAAGTACCTAACTATCTCCTCCGAATACTCTACTATCAACAAGCTACAACTCACGCAATAAACACAACGAATGGCCTAGGTGCACTCCTAAGCTTTTTTGCTATTTAGGACGTTCAAGCTCGCAACAATTAAAGAAGAAGCCAGTTTTTCTTACTCTAGTGTCTACCAATTAAGACAAGAGACAACATAATAATAATTAACAACTAGGTTTCATAGATCTAAGAAAACACAAGGATAATTTAGCTACTCATGGTAAACAAGCAAGCATACACACATACAATTAAACATGGGGTAGACATAATGATAGTATGGATAAACAAACTTATCTTATAATGTAAAGAAGGGTATGGAACCCTTAAATACTGTCCAAGTCGAACTATAACTGAATTAGGGTTTTCTCTTTAAAGTTCTACCTCTCTAAATACAAAAAAATCGAATTCTATATATAGATTTAAAAACGCGTCACCTTTTGCTAGTGACGCCGTCAGGTCGCCGTCATTAGGGTTTCGTTTGGGCCAAGTCATCGTTGGGACGGCGTCAGTTGATAGGTGTGACGCTGTCAGTCTTCATGAAGGAGGTCATCTGATATTGGTTCTTAGGCGTCTGGTGTGGAAAATGAAGGAGACGCCTTCCAGAGTTTAGGCGTGAAGTCGTCAGGTTGTAGAAACATAATTTGTTCTGAGTCATCGCGTGTAATTTGATCAGATTTCTTTATGAGGGAAGGCGTCGCCCTTTGGTTGGGACGCCGTCAGGTGCAATGAACAGCCTTGGATCTTGACTTTGCCATTTTCTTCATGTTTTCGCTCCTTTTCGTCCAAATATGCTTCATTCCAGTATTTTACTTCCAAAAGACCTAAAATGTGAAAAGGAACGATTTTAAGTAGTAACGGATATAAAATGTGTCAATTTAGGGGTTAAACGACCCCCCCCTAAAAACGTATGTTTTAAATCCTTATCAAATATTAAAATTAAAACTTGAACAAAAATCCAAATATAGCTCCCCGGCAGCGGCGCCAAAAACTTGATGCAGGATTTCTGACCAGGTTTTATATTTGTAATAGTCTCGTCTAACTATGATCTACCTTATGCACTCATGGGTAGTGAATCCGGTCGTGTGTAGTGTAGTATTCGGTAAAGCCAAGGTCGTCCCAAGAGCTATGTGCTAGGATCCTAATTTAAGTCTAATGTCACGTTTTAAAGAGGGTTTTGATTTCTTGATTAATTAAACTAATAAACAGAAATAAAAAGCGGAAATTAAATAGAGTTAAATGCAGTAGGGAGAAAGTGTGCTAGCATAATTATTCATCCTATCAAGCAATGACTATGTTTTCTAATAAGCCTTTTATCGCTTCTAGGGGGCATAAGTATCACTAGAATCCTATGGTCAATTCGCCTAGCCTATCTCCCTAGAATCCTTTCCGGAACCAAAGGCACTACCCTCTATAGTAAGCAAAAGTACGCTAGACTAGTTTGAGTCATTAAGTGCCGCTACATGCTAGATTGTTTCCTTGTGTGGCCCGGTCGGTCGGAACTTAGGCCACACATCTAACTTCTTAAGTTCATCCAACCAGGAAGGTGATCCTATGGTCAATTAGCACACAAGGGTTGTCAATCCTCGCAACCAATCACATTTGGGTCCTATGGTCAATTTTCCTAGTGCAAGAAGTACAACCAGTCTTCAAAACTATCGAAACTAGAGGATCTATCGAAAAACTATGCATGTACAGACTAGAAGCAACAATAAAAGCATGAAAACATAATCAAGACATGAATGGAAACATAACTAGGCTAGTACCAAAGGTGCTTAGCTGATCATATTAATAAGAACACTAGATTCAATGTTTTTCATGGAAGTAAAAGACATGGAATCGTAAATGTAAAAGAAATATGAATCGCTAAAACTTATTGATGTTATCGTGTGATTTCTCTCTTGGAAATGGCTCCGTATGCTGATGTAGATCTCCCTTGTGGAACCCTACTTCGTTCTCTATTGTTTTCGGTGAAAAGAATATGTAGAATGCTGTAAATAGGGTTGGTATTTATAGGACCGACATAGATACGGCGTAACCTCAAGTTGTTGTTACACCATAACTAGTGTAATCATCCACGATCTTTTTCAATAATAGATATTTACGGCATAACTAAGATGGGTAGTTACGCCGTAACCACCTAGGGTTTCGTATACGCCGTAATCTTCATTCTTGGTTACGTCGTAATCTCGTCAATATAATAAGACACATTATGTTCCATTTTTACGCCGTAACCTCATACAATGGTTACGGCATAACCTTCTTAGTCATAAAAATCAGTAAGTCTTCAGAATGTTACGGCATAACCTTATGTGATAGTTACGTCGTAATCTATGGTTAACGTTGACTTGGTCTTTATGTTTGAATTCACAATTACGGCGTAAATGGAGAGTGGAACTACGATGTAACCTCTTCACAGTTAGCATACTAAAATGTGTATCTTTGTAAGTCTTTTTCCAATTCCGCGTCTCTTTAGTTCCAATGCTCATTTATAACCTGGAAACGAAATATAAAGAGATCAAAGTATATATCCATATAAAAGATACAAATAATGAGTACATTAAGGGAAAATTGACACTTAAATATCAAGATTATTTGATGTCATCACGAAACCAAGAGATCTTTTTAACTAAAGCTTAACTAGCCTAGTTCTCCTAATTCAAGTCTCTATATCCATACTCTTGATCACTTAACAATCAATATACATAAGTAACGATTATTCAAAAATCATAACATATTATAACTTTGTTACTTACCGTGAATCCAAGCTATTTACCATCAAGTGACCATCAATCCTTGGTTCCTAATCAAGATTATCCCAATATATTACATAATAATCAAACTGTCTAAACCCACCCAAAATAATCTAATCAAAACCTTCTTTGTTATTACAAGATCATTTTAGGATCATATTCCAAAATCACTAAGTTTCACTTAACTTATCAAATAATCTTAACCCATATTCATCAACACCTCAAATCTTGCTTAAACAATAATTACCCAAAAACCCCCCTTATTTGATTACATGAACCCTAACTCCTTAATTCACAATTAACTCAAGAAATAATAATTACTTACTTAAAAGATCATTGCTACGGGCCAGCTATTGGATTACAACCCTTAAACCATCATGTTGGGAGCACGTGTAACTAGTATTCAAGTGTCGGTCATTAGATTTGTAATAGGTTGCTAATTAGGCTTATATGTTTGTAATGATGCTAAGCTTATGTGTTGGGAATTAAGGTAAACTACTGATTCTGCCGAAGTATATACCGAAGAGATTCTGCCGAAGAAGAATGGATTCTGCTGAAGTCACACTTCAGCAGAAGTGTTAAAGCAGATATCGTGTTGCTGCTGAAAGTACGAATCCACGTAGGAGAGATAAGCTCAGTATAGAGTAAAAGTCAGCGCCGTATTAAAGATAGGTTGGCGCCGTATTATATAGAGCTTACTCAGAATAAACAATATGATTAACAAAACAATATGATTAGTTGCATGCTTGTCTAGATGCATGCTTGGTCTATGTTAGTATTAGGAGCGTACATTGTAAACGCTCATTAGGGTTTCTTGCCTATATAAGAAACCATGATAGTATGTAATAGTTAAGCTTTTCTCAAGTCTTTCAAGTCTTGTAATATATCCGAAACATAGAGTTTCTATAATCAAAAGATCCATAGAGGATCAAAGAGTTCTTAGTTATTATAACTTGTATTTACTTTCCGCTACAAAATACGAGTTGTAGAGATCTTCTATTAGTTTGCTTGTGATTACATAGGCAACACTAACGATCTCCGAGTGCTTAAGATCTATCAAGGTCTTTGTGTGTTTACAACAAGTGGTATCAGAGCCTCGGGAAAGTCTCTACGATACTAAGAACCATTCTCACCCCCATACAATCAAACATTCATTCACCATGCCTGGATCCGATAATGAAACTGAAGTCACCAACTC
Source organism: Chrysanthemum seticuspe (assembly GCA_019973895.1). Classification (NCBI taxonomy): domain Eukaryota; kingdom Viridiplantae; phylum Streptophyta; class Magnoliopsida; order Asterales; family Asteraceae; genus Chrysanthemum; species Chrysanthemum seticuspe. The sequence continues at coordinate 139,621,586 of BPTQ01000008.1, forward strand.
AAACAACACCAACACCACTTCCATGCAACAGCTCAGTCTCTCAAACAGTAATGGTAAATTTCCTTATTTAAAAAGGGAAGAGTATGAACTTTGGACTATGAAGATGGAAAACTGGATTTCCAATATTGATTGGAATCTGTGGGAGGTTGTGAAGAAAGGAAACAGTCTAAAGAAAATGATTCCTGACAGGGATGGGAAGTTTATCATGGCTCCACCAAAAACTGCTGAAGAGGTGCTGGCTATGCAGAGAGAGCATAAAGTAAAAACTATTCTGCTTCAAGCCATACCTAAAGATCATCTGTGTGTTTTTCACCATATGGATGATGCAAAGGACATATAGATGGCTCTCAAAGCAAGGTTCGGTGGAAATGAAGAATCAAAGAGAATGAGGAAGTCCATGCTGAGACAACAATTTCAGGACTTTAATATCTCCGAAGAAGAAGGTATCCACAAGGGATACGACAGGTTCCATAGGATTTTGAGTCAGCTAAACCAGCTGAATGCAAAACCTGATAATGATGACTGCAACTCAAAGTTCCTTTGATCTTTACCTCCATCATGGTTACATGTAAGTATTGCCCTCAAGGCTAAAGGAGGGTTGGACATGCTTACCTTTGATGAGCTGTATAACAGACTCAGAACCCTTGAACCTGATGTCAGGACTCCCTATCGTACATCTTCTTCTGGCCATGCAGCTTTTGTTGGGACATCTCACTCCAACATGATGGTACCTGCTCCTGGTTCCAACTACTTTCCATCATCTCCCAGTTCCAACTACTTTCCATCATCTTGCACTCCCACTCCACCACATAACACTCGTCCCACTCCACCATGTTCTCAAACTAAGACTAGTAGTGTGATGGAAGATGTTCTTTACTCGTTTGTTGCTGATTATGATACTCAGCAGTATCTTGCATATGAAGACTTTGATCAGTTGGACCCTCTTGAAATGGAGGAGATGAAACTGAAAATGCAGGTGGCATTGCTGTCAGTGGACATCAAAAGGTTTGAAGAGAAGTCTGGGAGGAAGTTTGCTTTCAAGGGAAAGGAACCAGCTCGCTTTGATAGGAGAAAAGTCAAGTGTTTCACTTGCCACCAGATGGGGCATTTCTCAAGGGAATGCAAAGACAGGAAAAGTGGAGATGGAGCTAACTACCTTTCCTATCAGCAGAAACAGCAGGAAGCTGGAGCTTCAGCAGCTCTCCTCACCATAGATGAACAGGTCAACTAGACTGCACATGAACCTGTGAATGAGGAAGCTCATGATACTGATAAGCTTGGATTACTGGCAAGGTGTACTTCGGATGAAAGGCATGATCAGTTTGCCTTGATGGGACTATCTCAGGTACACAACTGTATATTTGGTTGTAGTCTAAGATACAACGAACTTAAAGAAGAGTATGATGCTATGAAACCTAAGTTTGATGAATGCTATGTAGAAAATGAAGCTCATAAACTAGCATTAAAAACAGTAGAAAGACAAAAAGAGTGGTTTCAAAAGAATCAAATAGCTTATGAAGAAAAGATAAAGGTGTTACAGTTTGATCTAGAAGTTGCTAATAATTACTTAAAACTGTCTGAGAAAGCAAAGGATGAAGCTGTGTCTGAGAACCTAGAGCTTAAAGAAAAGGTAGTTGAGGAAATAGCTAGAAATAAACAATGGTTAATTTCAGGTGATAATCTGGCTAGAGAACTCTATAACAGTCAATCAGTAACCTCTGGCTTAGGATTAGGCTTTCAAAAATATGTAGGAGTAGAAGCTAGGTATGATGGTCGTAAATCCACACCTGCAGGGTTAGCTAACTTTGTAAAAGAAGGTAATATGCATGATGTCCCTGGTCCTATTAGAGGTGAATTTATGCCCACAGACCTATCCATCACTGTTGACTTTGATGGATCACATCATCTATATGGCAAAAAGTCAAAAGACTTGCCAGACCCTGATACCTCATCTAATGACTTTGTCTCTTGCTCTGACAGTGACAATTCATCGGATCAAGGGTCTACTTCCTATGAAAGCTGTGATTCAAATGAGAAGTCTGACCTTCCCAAGCCTGAGCCTACACCCAAGCCTGCACCCCAGTCTACTTACAAGCCTTCTAAGGAAGCTGCTGAGGAATCAACTTCCAAGATAGTTTCTTCTGAAGACTTGTCTTTTACATCTTTGAATAATCAGTCTGTTAAAAACAATTCCTTGAATGTATCTGTTTTAAGTACTTCTGCATGTAATCAAACATCTCCCTATTTGAATAAATCTTCCAAGAAGAAGACATGTTTTGTATGTGGAAGTAAATTTCATTTGATTAAGGATTGTGATTTTTATGAGCAAAGATTGGGTGCATGTGCTACTCACCAGAAACATAGATCTAAGTGGACCAATGTTGCTAATATTCCACCTTATGTCCCTCAAGCAGCTAATACTGACTCTCATTGGAGAGGTTCAGTTACCAGACCTTATGTGCAACCAACTAGCCCATACTTTAAACATGGTTATTGGCCTACATATGTTGACTCTATGTATGCTGGGATGGGATATGGGGACACTGCTTTGAAGCCCTCAGCAGGTTGTTCTTGGACTAACAAGGGACCCAATCATCAATGGAGGACCAAGAACAATGGTGGATCCTCTAAATCTTCATGTCCTAAACCTGTGATCCACAAGGCAGGTTCAAGTCAGTAATGACTTGAACCTCCATCGAATTCTAACCGTTTGTATATATTTTATTGTTGTTTGTAGGATCATCCCCTTAAGCATAAGAATATTGGTATTGTTGATAGCGGTTGTTCCAGAAGCATGTCTGGGAACAGAGATATGATGCACAATTTTGTTCCTATAGAAGAAGGAGGCAATGTGACTTTTGGAGGAAGTGATGGAAGTATCACAGGGAAAGGCACCATAAAGACACCTCATCTAGATTTTGAAAATGTGTACTATGTTAAGGAACTTCAGCATTTCAACTTGTTCTCTGTTTCACAAATCTGTGACACTAAGAACAAAGTTCTCTTCACTGAGAATGAATGTCTTGTGCTGTCTAAAGACTTCAAACTCCCAGAAGAAACTTCAATTCTGCTGAAGGTTCCTCGAACTCACAATTTATACACATTCAACCTTAATGAAGTTCAACCTGATGGTGGCTGATGAGTGTGTAAATACTCATCATTTTTGGGTCAATCTGAACTGCAAAACGTCTAAAAATGCTCAGAAATGCATCAAAACACTGAAAATATTCCAAAATTACATTTTATATGTTTCAGATGCAAAATGTTTAAAATCAGATGAAAAATGAGCAAAGTTTGCATAATTGGCAGTTTCAGTCCCCCAAGTTTCTAAAATCGTCAAAAATAGTCCCTGAGCACATAATTTTAAAAGAAAAATCACCAAAGGTCCTTTTAAAATCATAAGTTGTCAAATTTAGTCCTTTGGTGAAAAATGTCAAAAGTTTGAGAAAATTACAAGTTTGGTCCTCCAAGTTTAAAAATTGGCAAAATTGGTCCCTGGAAAAATTGAAAATGTCAAGTTTAGTCCTTGAATTATTGATACTTGTCACTTTTAGCCCCTGGAACAACTTTGCAGATTTGGCAGGAATGGTCCTTTGATTTTCAGAATTTACACATCTAGTCCTTGTAATATTAAACTCTTTAATACACTTTTGGACCTGCCATTATACTTTGGACCCCAGTCATAATCAATTTTGGACCCCCTTGATATTACACCTGGTCAGTCAACCAAAGTCAAATAAGACTTTACCCGCCCCACCTTATCCCTTCTTCTCCAACTTGCCCTGCAACCTCAGGCACTCTCCCATCACCTTTCAACCCCCCTCCTCATCATACTCACCTACTTTACCCACCACAATAAATGCCACCCCCCCCCCTAGTGCTAGTTTTCAGAACCCACTGTCAAAACCAAATTTCCCGCCAAAACTAATCCAAGGGCCAATATGAAATCTAGCTATCCAATGGCTCTAATTTTTGATGGGATTTGATCAGAGGACACGTATAAGCTAAATGGATGTATAAAAGAGAGAAGAAGAAGGAAGAGAAGGCAGTATTTAATTTTCATTTTTAGACTTATGTCGTATTTCATGTTTCTCCTTTTAATTAAGCTCTAAGTTGTAATGTTCTGTTTCAATATATCAAATTAAGTCATTTAAGTGTATTCAAACTAATTTCAAGCATTAATTTCAGTTTGTGTTCACAATTCATAATTTATGTTCACTGTTTCAAATTGCAATTTCAAGTTCTTATGTACAAGGTTTTATTAGCTTATCTATAAGCTAAAACAAGCTTACATAAGCTAATTATAGCTTTTTGAAAGCTTGCATTTAAGTTTCTATCACTTTTGGATTTTGGTCAACTAAAGTCAAAACTGAGCTCCAATTGGTCATGGAAGTGGATTTGGGTTGATGCAGCTGAATGTGGGTTGATTCTAAGTTCTATGGGTTGGTTTGAATAGGCTAGTGTTACTGTGGTTCTGGTTTCAGTAATGGCTAGCCATAGTGGCTGTGGACAGTTGTAAGTCAATTTCAAGTTTCATTGCACAATCTTCAATTGTAATTAAAATTGGTTCAATTCTGTTTATTAAGTAGTATTTAAGATAATTTAAGTCAGTTTGATCAAAATGATTAGCTAGATAAGTAGTTGTCTCATGAAAATTGGCAAAACAGTTAATAAAGGGGTGTTTGGATCTATGGCTTAATCTGTCTTAAAGGTCTATTCAGTGTTCAATATCTGTTGGTTCATGCTAGTTAAGCCCATACTAACTCATTTCAGTCAATAAACTTGGGTCTGCAAACACTGAAAGTCAACATCATCAAAATCTGTCTCACTGCTTAATCTGTTGTGATTTTGGATTTGCAATCTCTTGTTTTGTGTCAAGATTCAATAAACATAGCTTGCATTAGTGTAATTACATCATATTACATCATTATCAGTCCTAAAATTGGAATCAAAATTCACTTTAGTCAACATCTCACTTCTGTCTTAAAAGTCAAATTTTGGAAAAGTGGTTTTGAGCCCATCTAGAAACAATTTTCATGAGCTCATTTTTGAGCCAAATTACATGAAATTGTAGGTGCAAGAAGTTCAACTGGTCTATTTTGTTATTAGCATTTTTATGCATTTTTGTGAATTTTTTATAAGCTCCATTTGAGCTTGTGAATCTGGTCTCATCTCCCCTGTGCATAAGCTCAGTTTTCACTGAGCTTGCACAGGTTTGTGCAGGGATTGCATAAGGCTCATAAGAGCTTCTCAAAGTCTCCTTTTTGGTTTACATGTTCTCACCCAGGTCTGCTTTAAGTTCCAAATTCTGTTTTTCCATTTCAGCTTATCAAGTAGCTTGTGCTTAAGCCCAAAGTTTGTCCCAAAAATCTGTTTTAGCTCATAAGCTCACATAGTCAAATCTGTGTAATCTACAAATCAGAGGTTTAGGACAGTGGTGATAAGTCAATTTTGAGTACTTTTAGCATATTTGAGCTTCTGTTTCAGTTTGGAGCTTGTTTGTGTACATTGGCTTATTTGAAGTGCTTATTGAAAAGCACTTGGTATTGCAGTTTCATAATCTCACACACAAGCCCATGTTTTTCTATTTTTCCTAGATTCAGTATATTATTTTAGAGTTTTCCTGAATTTTTCACATTTTTCTAAGTCAGTTTGCTATTTTTCTTAATTAAAAACAGTTTTTAAGTCATTTTAATTAGCTTTAAATACAATTAATTCAGAAAAAGTTCAAAAAAATAATTTTTCATTTTTCTTAGATTAAGATAAATATAAAAAGTAAGAAAATTAATTTTCCAGATTTTTCCTAGTTAAAATTGTATTTTTTAGCAATTTAATTAGTTTTTAATAGTTTTTAATTCCTAGAAAATACAAAAATAATCAGAAAAATATAAAAATAGTTTTGAAAATTCTTTTTTGATATTTTAGATTTTTCTAAGTCTTAATTTTATTTTTCTAGCTTTATTTCATAATTTCTTGTATTTTAGGTTAATATTTAATAGTTAGAAATAGTTTTTAATTAATAATAATTAATTAAATAGTTATAAAATTAATTTTATTTTTCTACAAATTTTCTTTTATCATTAGGATTGTAAAAATATCATTTTCATATTTTTAGGGTTAATATTGTGTATGTTTCACATTTTCTGTTGTTCGTAACGTAGTTTTTAATTCAGTTTTATAAAACATAAAAACAAAAACATCATTGTAAAAATAGTGATAGCGTTTATTTAATATTTTTTATCTTTTTAATTTCCTTTAATTTGCATTTAAGCCATTGTAATTTGTTGGCTTTTCCTGTAGTTATAATCCTATTCAAATCCCTTTTTCGTTCAAATTTCTCGATCACTTTACGTTTGATAATCCATTGCATAGCTCGTTGGGACATAACGACCTGGGGAAACACTATACTCCTCAGATCCTCATTGCATTCGTGCTTGAGCAGTTTTAAGCTGATTACGGTCTGCCATTCACAAGTGGCAGGCTTGAGTGATTTAGCTTGACTGTTTGGCACGCATCAGTGGCCTTACATGTTTGGTGGCTAAAGCATCACTTGATGAATCTACTAAATGGCATAGGAGGATGGCTCATGTGAATTTCAAGACCATTAACAAACTCTCTAAAATGGGTCTTGTTGAAGGTCTTCCCACCAAAGTATTCACAAATGATCATAATTGTGTCGCTTGCAACAAAGGAAAACAACACAGAGCTTCTTACAAAGCTATCAATGCTATGAGCATCATTACTGAACCTCTTCAGTTGCTCCACATGGATCTGTTTGGTCCAACTCAAGTCAGAAGCATTGATCATAAGTACTTCTGTTTGGTTATCACTGATGGCTATAGCAGATTTTGTTAGGTTTTCTTTCTCAGAACCAAAGATGAAACATCTCAAGTGCTGACTGAATTCATCACTCTCGTCGAAAATCAGTTGAACAAAAAGGTCAAGGGTATTCGGTGTGATAATGGGACAGAGTTTAAAAATGCTATTCTTATAGAACTCTATGGGTCAAAAGGTATTAAAAGGGACTATAGTAATCCAAGAACCCCACAACAAAATGGGGTGGCTGAAAGAAAGAATAGGACCTTAATAGAAGCTGCAAGATCAATGCTTGCAGACTCTAAACTACCCACTATGTTCTGGACTGAAGCTATTGGTACGGCGTGCTATGTGCTAAACCGGGTCTCCATTACTAGACCACTACTCAAAACCCCATATGAACTTCTCTTTAGGAAGGTTCCTGTCATTCACTACCTAAAACCTTTTGGTTGTCAAGTGACCATTCTGAACACCAGTGATCCGTTGGGAAAGTTTGATGAGAAGGCTGATGATGGTTATATTGTGGGTTATTCAGCTCATAGTAAGGCCTACAGGGTGTACAATTTGCAAGCCAAGAAGATAGAGGAGACACTGAACCTGAGATTTCTGGAAGATAAGCATAATGTTCAAGGACAGGGTCATACATGGTCCTTTGACCTTGACTACTTAACTTATTCCTTGGGTTACACTAGACACTTGGCTAACCAAAATGCAGACCCTCAAGCTTATCCCACTAACAATGCAGGTCCCTTAGATGATGACTCTGAAAATGAGTTTGAAGATGATGAGCAACCTATACTTGTGCCTTCTTTCTCCCCTAACAATATTGCAGGTACCACCTCCAAGGATATTGCTGATACGAGTGATGAAGATGAATCCCATTATGCTGAGGACCTTGCTAGGCTTCAAACACAAGAATTTGCTGCTAAGCTTGAAGCAGAGAAACTGAATGGAGAGGTTGCTAATGAAGGAGTCAGCAGAAATCACGTGTCTGCTGAAGTTGACTCTGCCACACCTACCATCCACAAATCTGCTGAAGGCTATGCTGTTTCTTCTCATGTTCCTTCTCAAGTGTCTTCAGACTTTGGAGAACCTCATACACGCTTTCCAAAACCCTCCGATCTTGGAAATCATCAACCCAAAGCTGGCATTTTCACCTCACCCTCTTATGATGCTGCATTTGAACTAACAATCACCAATCTTGATTCATCCATTGAAGTCAGCCCCACTGCTACTCAGAGGATCAACATTGCTCATCCTCAATCCAACATCATAGGTGATCTTCTGGCACCTGTTAGAACTCGTAGAGCTATAACAAGTCCTCAATTTGGGCAGATTGCTTTTCTCTCTTATGTCTCCAACCAGCAAAGAGACAATCACACAAACTTCAAACATTGTCTGTTTGCTTGTTTTCTCTCTCAAGTGGAACCAACTAGTGTGTCTCAAGCTCTCAACGATTCAAGCTGGCTAGAAGCAATGCAAGAAGAAATGCAACAATTTCACAATCAGCAGGTTTGGATTTTGGTTCCACTCCCTGATGGCAAATATGCCATTGGGACAAAGTGGATTCTGAAGAATAAGAGAGATGCTAGGGGTGTTGTGATCAAAAACAAAGCAAGATTAGTAGCTCAAGGCTTCAGACAAGAGGAAGGGATTGATTATGATGAAGTGTTTGCACCTGTTGCCAGAGTTGAAGCAATTCGCATTTTCTTGGCATATGCTTCTTACATGGGTTTCATGGTGTATCAGATGGATGTCAAAGGTGCTTTTCTGTATGGTGAGATTGAAGAGGAGGTCTATGTCACTCAACCCAAGGGATTTGAAGACCCAGATCACCCAAATCATGTTTACAAAGTTGTTAAAGCTCTATATGGCTTACATCAGGCACCAAGAGCTTGGTATGCTAGGCTTTCATCATTCCTGCTGAAGCATGGCTATAGGAGAGGTGCTATTGATAAAACTTTGTTCCTAAACCAGAATTATTCAAACATCATTCTTGTGCAAGTTTATGTGGATGACATTATCTTTGGCTCCACAAACGAAGCTTGGTGCAGGGAATTTGAGGAACTTATGAAGGGTGAATTTCAAATGAGTGCTATGGGTGAGCTTACTTTCTTTCTGGGTCTCCAAGTTCAGCAGAAACAGGATGGCATCTTTATCTGTCAAGATAAATATGTGAGGGACATTTTGAAGAAGTTTGGTATGGAAGGTGTTAGGACTGCCACAACACCTTATGAAGCTCCAAAGACTAAAGCAAATAATGAACCAGTTCTACCTGTGAATGTTCATCTGTACAGGTCCATGATTGGTTCATTGATGTATCTGACAGCTTCAAGACCTGATATTACATTTGCTGTGAGTGTTTGTTCTCGACATCAAGTCACTCCACTTACTTCCCATCTCAATGCTGTCAAGAAGATCTTTAAGTACCTCAAAGGCCAACCTCTTTTAGGCCTTTGGTACCCAAAAGAGTCTCCTTTCAAGTTGGAAGCATATAGTGACAGTGATTATGCTGGTGCAAATCTGGATAGAAGATCCACAACAGGAGGCTGCCAATTTCTTGGCAAGAGGTTGATTTCTTGGCAATGCAAGAAACAAACCATTGTGGCTGCCTCAACTACTGAAGCAGAGTATGTTGCTGCTGCAAATTGCTGTGGTCAGGTCCTCTGGATTCAAAACCAATTGCTGGACTATGGGTACAACTTCATGAACACTACTATTCATATAGATAATCAAAGTACCATCTGCATAGTCAAAAATCCAGTTTTTCACAGTCGAACTAAACACATTGAAATCAGGCACCACTTTATACGAGATGCATATGAAAAACATTTGATAAAAGTGGCAAAAATTCATACTGATGATAATGTGGCAGACTTGTTAACAAAAGCGTTTGATGGACCAAGGTTTCAACACCTCGTGGTCAATATTGGAATGTTAAACCCTTGACTGCATAGTTTAAGGGGAGGCATAGGCCTCAGGGGAGGCATAGGCCTCAGGGGAGGCATATGCCTCAGGGGAGGATTTGTGCAAACTCTGCATATCTTTGTTTGTTTGTGTCATATTTTGTTCAATAAACAGTTTTCCTTTTTCTAAATTTGCTTCTATCATTAGGTTTGTAAAAACTTCATTTTGCCAATAGTGATAGCGTTTATTTAATACATTTAATCTTTTTGATTTTCTCTAATTTGCTTTTTAGCCTCTGTTATTCATTATTCTTTACTAACACTAACTGTCTAATAACTCTTTAGTTTGTTTGTCTTTGTGTTGTTCTTGTGTATCTTTGTGTCTGTTTTGCAGTTGTCTGGATTGCAGTTTGTCCATTCCATGATCAAGTTCAAATTCATCAAGTGTGACCCAAACGGTACATGGTCAAGATAGCTAAAAGAGTGTTGCGTGTTTCTTCTGAAATTAAAAGTACTGAAGCAAACAATTTGATTCCACTGAAGTTACAATACTGAAGAAAAGAAATTGAAGTCAAATTGTTCATTCATTCATTCAAGAAACAGTTTACAGCTTACAGCTTACATAAAGTCAACCTACTACATATGCATCTACAAGATACGAGCTGTACAAAGCTAATCCTAATCTAGTGTATATCTTTCATTCCGAAATCTAAGTGAATGTTGGATATGCATTACATGCTGGCTTTGCTTTTGTAGGTCTTGCATAACCACCCATTCCGTCTAACTGGCTGGTTGGATATGCATGACCAGCACGACGAAGATGCTAAGGACCAAAATGGGAGGATGGATTGATGCAAACGATTGACGATGACGATGACCACGCAGGATGACGGAGAAAAATAACGTGTCCTGTGTGCTTCATCTATTCATTTCAACCAAAATGCAATCGATCCACCCTCTCTAAGCCCTTCTTCTATACGATGTGTGTTGATGCACCAAAAGATGGCGCAGTGAGACCAAGAACCACCTCTCTATCTTTGGGGAGTGGCGGATTCCTGGCACGAGGTCTTTGTTGAGACCGAGGTGCTGGAGGTTGGGAGTAAGATGTTCCCTCCTTATAGGAGTCATCAGAATCATCAGCAGATTCACTTAGATTCACTACACTGTCATCTTCTGAAGAAGGGAGAAAGGGCGATTTATTTGGTCTTGGATAGGGTTAAGGAAAGTAATGTTGCCATGGGTTTGATTCACCACTTGATGATGATGAAGAGGATGATGAAGATGAGGAAGTGAGATCTATGATCTCAGGTTTGGTATTCATGGTGCAATTTGGTTAATTGGGGTTATTTTGCATCTAGGGTTTGTGGTAATTATTTGGGGATCTTGATGAAGAGATGAGTTACATTGGGATCATTTTATAGACGGGTTCGAGGTTCAATGAGTTTAATGCGAGTGGTTGGCACAGTAATTCTAGAATCTTACCGAAGCTATTCGTATCTTTGATGCATTCTGCTGAAGTTATAACTTCAGCAGATTGATCATGTGTTCCTGCTGAAGTATTGTTTTGGGCTGGGTCAAAGATGTAATACACGTCAGCAATGGTCAACCAAACGGTCAATTTTTCTTTGACTATAATTTGGGCAAAAACTATCAATCCACCATCACTCTCTTCAGAACAAACAAATTCCCTCTCATTCCGCTTTCACAAACACTCACCATTTCAAGAATCATAACCCTAAACACTCATATCCCTCATGGCTCTTGAGTTTAAACATTATCACAACAAAGTTGCATTTCTGGGAAATGGCAAGGGATATGAATTGTATGAACCAATGGTGGAATTCCTGAAAAGGTCCAAGATTTGTTATGCTCTAACTCACTCTCCAAATGAGATATATGAATCACTGATTACTCAATTTTGGGAATCTGCTGAGAAGAGGAGTGAGACAGAGATTAGGGCTGTGATTGATGAAACAGAGTACATAGTAACAGAGGACCTAATTAGGAGGAAGCTTCACTTGGAAGATGCTGATGGAGTATTTTACTCTAATCAGGAAGATGTGCTTAATGGGCTAAGAGCTATTGGCTATCGAGGAACAAGAACTGACATGGGGCTGAAGAAGGAACTCTGCCCGAAGTGGAGGTTCCTGGTTCACACGCTGCTTCAATGCATGAGCAACAAGACTGGAGGATGGGACCAGTTCTCTACACAACTGGGCTATGGTATTGTGTGTCTTTCCCAAGGGGTATCTTTCAATTTTTCTAAGTATATTTTTGAAAACTTGGTTGAAAATATTCAAAAGAAAAAGGGAAAATTTTTAATGTACCCAAGGTTTTTACAAATTATTTTAGACACCTCTACCCAAGCCCAATCTTTCTATCCCATAGGTTCTTTAACTGCTAAATTGTTTGCAACCATGAGAACCCACTTTCAGGGGGAACATCATCCCTTGCTAGCAGCCATGTTGCCACAAGGTAATGAGGCTGCTGATGAGGAGAATGTGACTAATGATCCTCCTACTTCACCTGTTGCTACTGATGGTAATCCATTAGTTAACATAGATGAGGGACCTTCATCAACTATTGAAGCAACTCATGTTGCTCCAGTCCAGCCACCCTGTCCCAGTCCAACACCCACACTAGTTACTCAAGATGAGTCTGATCTTAATAGACTACCCACACCAAGTCCTGTTAGGGATCCTCTCAATGAAGATCTTCCTCACATTGAGCATGACCATATTACTACTGAAAGGTCCAATGAAGCTCCCCTTACCACAGAGCAATCTGCTGGTGGAGCTGAGGACCCTATTACACTCTCATCTATCTATGCTCTTGTCAACAGGTATGCTACTGAGGTCACTAGTCTGAAAAAGGATCTTGCAGAGACCAAGTCATCTCTTGGGAGTAAGATTGAAGAACTACAGAATCAAGTCAAGGAATTAGAGGACAATCTAAAAGGGCCCTCCAAAAGGAAGCTTGTGGTTTCTTCTGATGAAGAACAAGAAGTACCTCAGTTTGGGTCTCTGGATATGTTGGCTGATGTGTCTCTTAATGATCCTTCATCAGGAGTTGCGGCCTCCTCTAAGAAGAAGGAACCTGTCCTTTACAAAAGAAGAAAGAGATCTTATATTCATAAGGTATCTTCTGAAGCTTCAAAAGAACCTGATGTTGACAAGGCTGCATCTGCTGATGTGCAAATGGAGAATGCATCTTCAGATCATGGTCAATCTTCCTCTGTTCAAGAACCGTCAGGCTCTTCACCTTCAGCAGATCTTTCTGATGTTGTTGCCATGACCACTCCAGTTGATATTGCTACTGAGGTTCCTGTCGTTGATTTAACTGAAGAAGAGTGTGCCAAGAAGCCTGATGATAGAGGGAAAGATGTAATAACTGAAGATGAGCTTGGTCCAGACCTGGTGAGTGAGGAGTAAAGACTAGGTCAAGCAACTAGATTGGCTGAGTTTGAGAAGTCAAAGGAAAGTGAAGTATTGGCTCATCAACTTGAAACAAAGAAATTTTCATCTTTAACTCCTGAGAGAAGAAGAGAACTGGATGCAATGAGGGTTCAGATGCCTGCTGAACACTGGGATATTCTAACTCAGCATGTCATTTCAAGACCTTCTCTTGCTCAAAGTATACTAGGTGGAGATTTCCTCAGTGACAATTATGTGGAGCGAATGATGGCTCAGGGAAGACAAAGGAAGCAAGAAGCTATTGCACAAAAGAGGGCCATCAAAGCTCAGAAGGACAAAGAGAAACCTCCTACTAAAGTTGAAATGAGAAGGGTGGTGAAAAATCAATGCTCGATGTATAACTCTGGCTTAACAATGAAACAAGTCAAGGCTTTTCCTGATCATGTCCTGTTTCGCAAATACAATCAGATCATGAGGGACAAATCATCATCTTCAGCACATTCTACCCACTTGAGAAGGATTACAGAGAATGAAGCTGCTCCAGAAGCCAAAAGACTTAAGTCTGATGATGCTCCAGCCAAGGAATCATCTCCAGTCATTCCTACTGAAGCATCTGCTGAAGTTTCTTCTTATACTGACAAGGGTCCATCTACTGAACCATCTTCCAATTCTCCTGAAGCACCTGATATATTCGCCCCCACTTCATTTGTGGCACCAGTGGTCAAAATAGAAGATTCTGAAGTTAAGGAAGCTGATCTCGCTGAAATAAAAACAAAAAGGGCAATAAAGATGCTTCACAGGATGAATGCACTTCGTGTTCCAACTAAGTCTCCCTCTACCTCTTCAAGTCTTATCACAAGTGTTCAAGATGAAAATGCTCCCTCTGGGGAAATCTATAAACCTAGTAGGAGGACAAAGAGAATGGCCAAAAGATCTCCAGTAGATCTTGAAGCTGATAACTCAACTTTCATTATTGAGGGCTCTGCTGCTGATTTTCCTGATGGAAATTCAGATGAGGTGGTAGATTGGAAATTGAAGGATGATGAGATGAATGTCATTCATCGAAGGGACTCCACTTCAATGGAATTCACCTTTCTAAAGGAAATTCTACACTTGGTAGACAGGGCAGACTTACTTTCTCTGTTCACTCGTGTTACCACCTATTACTGCAACAAGGAACCACAAGGTTCTCGGATGTTCTTACCAGGAGATCTTCAAGTCCTGTTAAACTCTCACATTCCCAATAGCAAAGCACATTCCATTTGGGAAAACTCACATCGGTGGAAGCTTGCATCCTGGAGATTCTATCCTCTCCCTCGTGTGCATGTGCTTGAGACTAAGGGTGGAATCACTGTCTGCATGTTTTCTGAAAGAAAGTATCCTTTGCCCAAAAGACTTATGGAAAAGATGCTGAGTCAGAAATTGGAAATTCCTCCAGATCCTGTGGGCAATGAAAGACAGTCTGCTTTAACATTGGTGGGATTGATCAAGACTCAACTTCAACAACTGCAATAGGCCTCATCCTCATCCATATCAGGACATTTGGTACCCTCTGCATTACTTTGTTTTGTTGCTTTTTATTTGTGTTATGTATATCCCTGTCTTTTCCTGTGTTAATGTTTAAATTTTTAGTTAAAAAAAAAAAAAAAAAAAAAAAAAAAAAAAAAAAAAAAAAAAAACTAACTTTTATGCAGGTTTGTTTGTTGTCCAATTCTGATGGTGTTTAACTCACCTGATGTACCTTGTGTATGTCAAAGAGTTGGCTAGTCCAAAGGGTACAGCTTTGGTAAAGACACAACAAATCTGTTGATAGCTGTAGTGGTTTGCTCAAAATCATAGGGTCTACAACCACCCATGCTTAACTGCTGAGGGTTATATGGTCATCAATTCACCATGGTCTATTCCTTTTTGGAATCCAAGAATTGGCTAGCCCACATGTATATGGCATGTGGTAAAGGCAACTGAATCCATATTTGGTTCTCAATTCACCAATACTAAGAATTGACTAGTCCTGAGCAAACGGCTACAGGTAAAGACAAGACAAATCCGTTTATATGGTTGCTGGTTTGCCAATAAATCAGATGGTTATCAATGTACCATAGTTTTCGAACTCAAACATGTGGCTACTCCAGTAGTAATGGCTATTGGTAAAGAGACATCAAACCCATTAATTTCAATGATTCACCTCTCACAGGAGTTAACACACCTGGAAGTGATGAGAATAGTATTGAACTTATATGTTTTGATGTACATGATGTCATATGTTGCTGCAAAGATCTGGTGTTTCACAGTTCAGTCATCATAGAGATGTTCTTCTTCTGAATCTTTGTTGCTGATCCTCAACATACTGGCCATTCATAGCTCAGAAGTGTTTAAGATATGGGGAGGATCTTGTTTGGAAATTTTTCGTAAAATGGTACAATCCTCAACAGCATTATCGATCTATCAAGGAAACTGGAACTTAACCTAGTCAAATTCCAGTTTAGGGGAGGATTGTTGGGAATTAAGGTAAACTACTGATTCTGCCGAAGTATATACCGAAGAGATTCTGCCGAAGAAGAATGGATTCTGCTGAAGTCACACTTCAGCAGAAGTGTTAAAGCAGATATCGTGTTGCTGCTGAAAGTACGAATCCACGTAGGAGAGATAAGCTCAGTATAGAGTAAAAGTCAGCGCCGTATTAAAGATAGGTTGGCACCGTATTATATAGAGCTTACTCAGAATAAACAATATGATTAACAAAACAATATGATTAGTTGCATGCTTGTCTAGATGCATGCTTGGTCTATGTTAGTATTAGGAGCGTACATTGTAAACGCTCATTAGGGTTTCTTGCCTATATAAGAAACCATGATAGTATGTAATAGTTAAGCTTTTCTCAAGTCTTTCAAGTCTTGTAATATATCCGAAACATAGAGTTTCTATAATCAAAAGATCCATAGAGGATCAAAGAGTTCTTAGTTATTATAACTTGTATTTACTTTCCGCTACAAAATACGAGTTGTAGAGATCTTCTATTAGTTTGCTTGTGATTACATAGGCAACACTAACGATCTCCGAGTGCTTAAGATCTATCAAGGTCTTTGTGTGTTTACAACATTATGTAGTAAGCTCATAGGCTTATGCTTAGGCCCAAACGAATCCTAGGAAGGGACTAGATGTGTTGCCCTAGCTCCCTTGCCTATATAAACACTTGTAACCCTCTTAGGAGGTTGTTGGTTCTTTCATGTTATACATTAATTTACTTATTCTTGTATGTGAAAGAATCTGCCACTCTCATCCCTTTCTCTATTCTTATTTACATCTAAACATACTTGTGTTATCATATTATGGTGACCTAACAGTGGTATCAAACCATAAGTTTCACAACAAACTAATAACAAGATTCACAAACTGTATAACCAGAATATAATAAAACCAGTAAGAAATTTGTTAAAAACAGTTTTAAAAGATGACATTTTTTGACAAGATACAAGACCAAAAATCAACCAATGATAATAAAACATTGGCTCCTTATACCTCTTGTAGGATCGTAGTTATGGTTGAAATGGTGATTCGGGAGGTCGGGGAAGATGGAAGAACACCATCTTCATTGTTAGAGAGAGAAAGTAAAGAGAGAAGGGAAACTATGTGTTTATTGATAAGTAAAAGGAAAATTACACAAATGAGTCTCACCCCTCAATGAAAGTATGGAGGGGTAGTTATAGCCTAACACAGCTTAACTATTACAATATTACCTAACTAGTCCATGTGTTTTGGCTAAATAAGATAGATAATGTAATCCCGTAAATGTCGTTCTATTTAGGTGTTATGAGCAATCCCAACACATCATATAATCATCACTAGCTCCATATTTCCCTCCTCTTTTCTTTCTCCAATTTGACACATACACAAACCCACTTGTACATTTGGAAATATGTAGAATCTGATATTTCTCTTGTTAGTTTCTACTTTGGTATGTTGGCAATAGTAATCCCCCTAGTTATATGCCTCTTATATTTGTGACATATAATACTTTTTAAAACCATTTACATAATATTCATAATTATAGTTTGACTATGGGGTTTGACTAAAACTTAACTTCCATTAACTAACCAATCATATCGAGTCTCCCGACTCATAAAAATCATAATCAACTTAACACAATGGCATTCTCGTAATTACAATACCTAAAACTCGGTTTTGGGGTGTAACAATCAAAGCGTACGGTGCATAGGAAAACATTAAACAATAAATTTTGCATATGTTTTGTTTAAACCGTTTTAGCAAAACCATATATCAAGTTATACCAAAATCAAATTATCAAACTAAGTAGAGTATTAAAACATAATAACAACTTTGATTCACGGACTATATGATGAATAATGAACGATGAAACCTAGAGATTGGAGTAGACCACCTCTAAAGTTAATCCACACTAGTACTTCAATTGTAGATTGCTAGATCCTTTATCACGTACTCAAGATCAAACCTTGCTTGCGAGAACCTTAATATGATCCACATTGGACTGTACATGGTGGATATGGTTCTACTTCGGTTGTGCCACTGTCAAAATTCATTAAATTCGTTCAGTATTTAAGTTTGATTATATGGGATGCTATATGTAAAATTTTGAAATGACTAAATTCCGAAAATGCGAGTGTTACATTAAACATGAGAATACGTAAGCATATTATAAACACATATTGTTTTTTATGTGGAAATGCGTGTGAAATTACCAACAAAATTCTCACAGCTTCCAACGAAAATATTATATATGTGGGTATTTAGTGGGGAAATTATCAACGGATTTCCACAATCGTTGGTTTTATGTGGAAAGTTCATGTGTAATGTAGCTTCGGATTTCCTACGAAGTAATTTGTGATTGCGAGTGATCACTACAAGAAAAAAAGCTTTTAATGACAACACGAATGTGGTCACTAATAGTAGATATTTGGTCACTAAGATGATTTAGTGACCATATCAGAGTGGTCACTCGTCGTCACTAAAAGTCGGTCACTAAAAGTAATAGTGATGACTTATGAATATGGTCACTAAATAGTGACCACAAAAAAGTGGTCATTAAAATTTGTGACGACATAAAAGTGGTCATTAAAATTTGTGACGACCTATTTGGTCACTTATTCTGGTCACTATACGGACTAGTGGTCACTATTTTGATCAATTAGTGACCAAAAATAATGACCACCACATAGCAACATAGTCACAGCGTATGTGGTCACTAATTCAAAAAATATAGCAAAAAAAAATCTGCAAAAAAAACTGCTAATAACCACTAATACAATAATTAAACAACAAAATAAAAAAGAATTTATTCAATACAAGAAATTTCTAAAATTAGTTATATCTACATAATCCATATTTCTTTGTTCCAAATTAAATACACGAATCGTACATCCAACTGATACCAAAAACAAAAACTAAGTACTTAATAACAGTTGGTGGTCCATAGCTTCATCCAGTTAAGCATTGTGATTAGTACCTTGATTTTGTTTGATGCTTCAAATCCGTCCAGCAGATTATGAAGCTCAAGCATAGTTCTTTGCACTTCACTGTCACCATTCCCACTTCCAGACTGGCATACTCCATACGAGCAGATCCGATACTGTCTATTTCATCCATAAATATGATAGATGGAGCATGTTCTCTGCACAAAAAACCCATAAACAGACCATCCATTAGTAAACGCAAAGAAGGTATAGTGTGTCACTTAAGAACGAAAAAACAGCGTTACAGACATATACAGTATACAAACCTGGCCATTCGAGACCCTTCTCCAATATATTTCTCTCACAGTTCGGAACCTGCTCTGGCCAACAAGGTCTTCCCAGTACCAGGAGGTCCGTACAACAGAACTCCCTATCGATTAAGAGAGAATCACAAGTGGCATTCTTAGCCTCCATAACTGCGTTTTCAAAATCTGCATACAAAATTATAAAGTTAAAAAAATTTACATAAAAAACAAGCATCTACATGATGGATACGACTTACAAGTCATGGGAATCGCCGGTTCCAAGCCTCAAGCAAATGCCTAAAGTTAATTCGGTTTCTGTATTCAACTCATGCTTGCATGTAGATAGTATGTATCCTTAATAAATCCTACCACTCCGATCCCCAACGTCATGACTTGAGTCCATGATCATATCACCTTCTAGTACCCGTATTACCTTGAATTACATTATCAATAAATACTATCAAATTTGGAAAAGCACAAAAGGAATTTAAACCAATTTATAATTAGAAAATAGGTGGAAAAAAATCAACAATTACAAACACAGAAGTACCTGTGACATGCGTGGACACAAATGTGGATCTCTTTTTATGCATAATGAAGCAGCTTGCAACATTCAATAAACCTATTCTGAGAAAGAGTTCCCTAGTCATATAAAAGAAAATATATCGGTGTTTCTAGAAAGCTTAAACAACTTCCATAAACAGCATATAAAACATATATCAGCAAATGATGCATGCATATTCGTTATAGCAAGTGAGAACAGACATTCTACTGATAAGGTATAAGCATTGATTCAGCACCAATGTGAGCCACCCATTCAAGACACTGCAATCATAGTTGGATGGCCCAAGCATGCAGAGATAGGAAGACATTAAAAGTGTAAATCCTAGTCTCATGAATTGAAACCTTTTGTTCTAGTAAACATTGTCATTTTCCAAGGGCAGAAGTTTGCATTTACTTTTCAAATGAGGTACGTACTTTGGGTCTAGATTTGGGTCAGTGTCGCCTTTGCCGGTAAAATTGTATAATCGGGATGTGATGGTAGAACAGTGAGAAACTCCCACAGTGTGTCCTCCTATGTAAAGAGATAAAACTTTAAATGTTAGAGAAGTTTATCGACGATCCTTTATCACTCGAACTCCGTAAATTTTCAATTCTTCTAATGTAAATGTTCGAGATATAATAGGTTCAGTTATGATATATGGTCGCTGTATTTATAATACTCCTCTAGAGAAATATTATTTTGATTAGATATAATAGAGAATAGTCATCTAGTGTGTAACCAAACGAAAAACATACCAAAAGTGCTTAATTAAATATCTAAAGGTAGATCAAAAACGGACAATATACCTGAAAGGACTACTAGGTCTTTAACGCTCAAGCCCTTAGACTTAAACTGTGGTTTGAGTGTCGTTATGTTGGCAAAAGGAGCTGGCAGCGTGAAACTCTCTGATGCTATCGATACTCTTCCATCTCTTCTCCCTAATGGCACTGGCCAATATGGTCCCTTAATCTGCAAATGAACAAAAAGCGCTTTATCAAGACCATTATGCTAGATATGACAATAAACTAGATCTTATAACAATACTAGAACCCATTTTGACACACGACTGCTTTGAGATTCTTATTACTACTTTAAAGTGAAATAATACTGTCCACACATAATTGATCAGCAAGTTCATAGTGTCACCAAAAAAAAAAAAAAAAAAAAAAAAAAAAAAAAAAAAAAAAAAAAAAAAAAAATCATAATAAGCTCATTATTACTACTTTAAAGTGCAATAATTATAATAAGCCCATTTTGACCCGTTACCATTCCACCTTACTGAGTGATATTTCCATCTCTGAAATAATACATTGTTCTTATTACTTATATAGTGGGTCTCGGCATAGAGCTTGTGAGTTGAAAAGGAATAATAAGAGCAGCATTGTGTGGAGACCCTTTAAGAAATGTGGAAACTCAAAAGTATCAAAGGCACCGGTAGTTTCATTTGACCAAGACCCAGAGTCTGAGTTCCCAAGCAGAGTTGATTGGGTAGTGGACTTGGTAGTGGGCTAGTGATTGGGGTGATTTTTGGGAACCACCGTAAATAAGATACTACAAGTGGTTTCTAGACAGATTCTAGTTTCCTTCTGAAGACTGATGAACTGAAGACGATCCACGGCGGAATATTTACAGTAAGTGATCAACAATGGATTATAAGTCAAACAAAATTTTATGAAAGTTTGTGAGTAGTCGAAAGTTGCATTTCTGTCTTACAAATATGAGAACCGACCTGTGTTTCTTTGACAGTGTATCGTTCCAGTAAAGTCTTCTTTTCTTCATTTGTAAGTACTAGGTGCTCAGGAACTAAAACATGATCTTTAACATTGATCAACAACTCTGGCTCCTGCGTCTCAGAAAATATGTTGAGAAAGTGAGTCAACCGAGTTGAAAGTCACTCGTACCGTATTTCTAATGCATATTTTATTTAACCGACCCATACAAAAATATGTACTATTTTTTTTACCATAAAATCCTTTTTTAACTGTTAACTTGTTCTCCCATTTTACCACATCTAATGAATAGCTAGAACAGTATCAGGACCGCCACAAACGTTTAGAGGTTGTGGTTTCTCATCCTAATTCCCCTTTAAAAGATAAAATGACTCGTGTAGCTATGTCTAAACAAGATCATATATTTCATATATGCATAGAACTATAGACGAATGAGCATGTGCAGACATACAAAATCAACAGTGCATAGACTACATAGAAAACTCCAACAACAATTGGACAGTCATACAAGTGAGATGAAAATATACATTTTGGCGTCTTGGAAACTTGGTGTGAGTATAATTTTTAGATCTGAACCACCTTCGGTTTTGATCCATAACAAAGAAATATAACAACTGACCACCTAGCATAACTAAATCAATTCTGAAGCACTGGATGCAGCACAAAATTGCTATAAAAAGGCACCTTTCGCCATTTTACCATGAATATTTGACTCTGCCAATAATTTGTATATAGTTTACTCATTTACATCACAATATAAGATATTTTGTTCGATATATATGTTCTTACTATCACGTTTAGTCTATATTATAAAGCATTTATATGCCAACCAAATCCTAACCTAACAATAATAGCCAGAATGTATCATTCCGCTTCAGCCCTATTGCCCGACACAAGAGTCTTGGTCGCAGGCACTAACATACACGCTCAGTACACTTTCGATGGGGACTACCCTACAGAACTACGAGTCTAGAAATCCTAATTCCTCATTCATCTTGCATGGAAAATTTGTATGTGTGAGAAACCAGTACTGAATGAACATGTTTTTAGATCACATTTAGAAACTGTTATGGATATAACGATTCTAGTTAAAGGCGATATCACATAGATAGTTTAAAAGAGTATGTCGATTCTAGTTAAAGGCGATATCACATAGATAGGTTAAAAGAGTATGTCGATTCTAGTTAAAGGCGATATAACAAACTGTTTTGATTTTTTAGAGCATAATATGTGGATAACTGAAACGACGTATTCAACTTCACATATCATATTACACTAAGAAATTCATTTTTTCACTTGAGCATTTCATCGAACACCTTCTATTCAAGTTTTGTTTCACAATCCCAATTTCTCAGCAAAATAACACAAGCTTAATATTTGTATGTAAATACTTAAATTTAAGCTAATCAAGTTAACATCATTCGAGCTCCATAATTCATAAATTAGGTCAAAATGCAATAAAGAAACGTAAATTAACAACTAATTACAGATCCACGAGCGTTAACTGCGATAATAAGAAGAATAATTATACCTTTGATGAATCAAATTGAATGAATTGAGATCGATCATGAAGCTAGGGTTTGTTTACACATAGTTGAAGGTGTGTGTGTGTGTGTTTTGAGGAAAAAGGAAGTGCAGGAAATGAAACTTTTTGAATGATACGGTTTGGATCTATATAACGTGACTTTTTACTAAAAGAAAGGATGGGCTTATATGTGGTTGAGTCAAAGAATTCTTTTTTCCCCAATTTATTTAGCTTATATAAAAATAACACTTATTATATGTGGGGTAGGGGTGTGCACGGTCTAAAAATCGGACCGGACCGGCCAAGACCGGACTGAACCGAGACCTGATTTCGGCAAAAATTTTGGAGCGAGACCGGACCGAATGTCGGTCCGGTCCAACAAGGCCAAATTAGTCGGTCTTGGTCCGGACCGGACCGAGGACCGAATTAGCCGAGACCGCGGACCGGACCGAATGTGGTCGGTCCGGTCCGGTCCAGTCCGGTCTCGGTCGGTCTAGTCCGTTCGGGTCGTATGCTAACCCCTGTGTGGGGGTGTTTGTTTAAGCTTATATATGGGCTTACGAGCTTATTTGACTTCGACTTATATTATATAAGCCTCAATTTTTGATTTATTTTAAGACTTATGAACTTATATAAGTTTATCGTATCATAATAAACTTATATAAGCCCACACGTCTCAACATAAGCAGAAAAATTACAGCTTATAAAATAAAAGCCGAATCACAAATAAGCTAATAAGCCATATATATAAGCTTAAAACAACATTTTTCACCATTAACTTTTTAAAAACTTAGTGACCACTAATATTCGTCACTTTTTTATACCGAAAAATATTTCATATGTATAGTGACAAAATTAGAGACCACTTTTGAACTTGGTGACTAGCTATTTATAGATGACCAAATATTAGTGTCCATGTACTTTATGGTCACTATTTTGCCTAAATAGTGACCAAAAAAAAAGTTGGCACTAAATTTTGGTCACTATAGGCACTTTTTCTTGTAGTGGATACGTGGAAAATCCATGGGTAATTAATGTATAGATTTCCCACATACTTTTGACAATTAAGAATACGTGGGAAATTCGTGGGAAATCAGTTGAGAATATAGGGTTTTAGAAAGTGGATTTGTTTTAATTTAAGTTGAAACTTTTGTGAATTTGTTTTTTTTTTTATTGTCTGTACTGAACTTTCAAATTTCGATCATTGTATGTATTTTGTGACCAATTTATGCTTGCTTTTTTCAAATTTTGAAAGGTAAAATGATCATTTTACATGAGAGAATAGTAACAAAATACACACAATAATCAAAATTTTAAAATTCACTACACACAATAAAAAAATAGCTATACACAACCATAAAAAGTGTACAGTTAACTATATTTTTAAGTGAATTCCTCTAAATAAAAGTGCATTCACATTCTTTGATCGTAAATAGATTTAGTAAATCGGATCCTGTTTGGATTGATTGGATGTACGTGCTTGCTATCTTATATCACCTTGTATGAGCTCTATGTAGTTTTCATGTTTACCTTTCAATAGCTTTCTGCTAAAGTTTTGTACTTCCTCCGTCCCAAATTATAAGTCCAGTTTGACTTATTGACTCAAACTTTGACTTTAAATATTTTCGTTTGTATTATATAACACTTGATGAAAATTAGACCAAATGAAAATACATTTAAAACACAATCCATTTATATATATTGCATCAAGTATTATATAATACAAACAAAAATATTTAAGGTCAAAGTTTGAGTCAAAAAGTCAAACTGAACTTATAATTTGGGACGGAGGTAGTAATATATTACCGTTAAGAAGGAAAACTACACGGGTGGATGGAGTGCTAAAATAAGTAAAAACTAGTATACCAATCAATATTAGGCAAAAAGGTAAACTTGATGCACGAGCAAACCACCATTCCAAGTCAACCTTCTTTTCCCATATATGTGAACGGCATACATACCTACATTTGCTCATATCTACCACTCAGTCTACATCCACCACAATCAAACAAATGCAAGACACCAACACCATTGCACTAATAAATACTTGGCGTAAAGAAAATACAAGTCCGTACTAAAAGAAAATCAAATGACAAAACCTTGTTGTGATTGTGATAATAACAATGATTTAAATGAGGGAGCTTGGTCTAAGGAAGAAGATCAAAAGCTTATAAACCATGTTACCGCCCATAGTGAAGTTTGTTGGCGTACCCTCCCTCAGGCTGCAGGTTCAATATGCGTGTGTGCACGTGTTATGATCTTTTTGTTTTTGAATTTGTTTGTATACCAAGTCATATCTAATTATAGTATGGTTTGAATTATGATTAGGATTACTTCATTGCGGCAAGTGTTGTAGGAAAAGATGGTTTGATACCTTGAGTTCTGACCATAAAAGAGAAAAGTTTGGTGAAGATGAAGATGATCTCATCATTAGGCTTCATGCTCTATTAGGCAACAGGTGAATCAAAATCGATAATGTTACATGTGACTGGTAACTAGGGTTTTGGCAGTAACATTAATTAAAAGAAACATACGAAAATGAATATTCCTACAAAAATATAGAGAAATATGATCCATCAAATCAAGATCAATCGAACCACTTATTAATTGTTGTATATTCTTCTGTAAACTTTAGTTTGAACTTGTAGATGGTCACTTATAGCTGGAAGGTTGCCCGGACGTACAAATAATGAAATAAAAAGCTATTGGAACTCACATTTGAAGAAGAAGCTTGTAAAAATGGGTATTGATCCTAATAATCAGCGTTTGCCTCATAGTTTTGCGGGTACTAGTTCAAATAAATCATGCAATGATAATGAAAATATTGGTTCTGGAAGTAATTATAACTCAAGGGAAGAAGATCAAGAAAGTAGTTCGAGTGGACCAGTGGTGCCCTAACTAGAGAATGACGAAATAGATATTAATGGTTCGAAGAACTTGATGTTCAAAATATTCACGTGCCAAAATTATTAGCTTATATGTTTGCAGGTGATTAAAATCTTGCCGTGTATGAAGGTTAAAATTAACGGAATATTAATCTCAGCGAGGTTTGATTAGGTCTCCGACGGCCCAAGCTCCGCATCTAGTCGGATATTACGTGTAATGTCTTTCCCTTATAATCTCTAGTAACTTGCTAGAGAGTGTTAATGTTATAATAATACACCGCCGTTTAAATAAAAAAGTGGTTTATTAGTTAGGTTTTGAATGTTTGTTGGATGAAGAACAAGAAGTGAAGATTAAAAAGTGGAACATAAAAGCATGCATGCTTGCATGTGATTTGCCTTTATTATCTCTTTGCATGAATTCATTGCTAGCCAGGTGCATGATACATGTTGTTCATATGTATAGGTAATAGGTTTAAGTACAGATAATTAAGACAAAGTGTGATAATTAAGCGTACAAATAAATTAGTAAATAGATGACTAAAGAGCTCAAATATCACACGTCCCACATCTTAATTCTGGCGCAATCTCAAATCTAAGTTCAATGGCGTGTACTTGAGATGGCATTTCTATTCTATAAGACTGGTAATCAGGGCCGTCTTTGAGGGTGTGCAAGGTGAGCGATCGCTCAGGGCCTCAGAATTTTTAGGGCCTCAAAATTTGTCCCGTTTATAATTATATGCATGTGTGGACATATTTTTTACGAAGAAAAATGTATTTAGATTGAAAAATATATTAATGAGTAATATGTTATAACGTTTATATAACTAATTGCATTATATCTTATAAACTGTGACACTTTATATATAATATTACTTAACGAAAGGTCTCATTATATAATTTTGGAACGAGGCCTTTAAAAATTTCTTCGATTGATGAGACGGCCCTGCTGGTAATTAATGGTACATAGTACTGGTTAACTAAACTCATCACCAAACCTACCGACAGATCAACTAGAAAATGAAACATGATTATACATTCTCATCATCAAACTCACGTGATGCTTAATACCAAATTAAATTAACACACACAAAATCACCAAAGTTTAGTTCGGTGAAGCCGACCACCAAACCATCTTTAAATTGGCCGGCCGGCTGTTATGAACCAAAAGGGGCAGGTAATGGCGTTTGACACGTGAAAACTTGTGGTGCATTCACCACAACATACACAATCTAAGTCTATCCTTAAGATTAAAAACATATATGAATACTAATTATTTAGATATAAGACCATAGTAATTCAGGTTTCTAACTTGCTATTTATATGTATTAAGTTTGATTATATATCTTTAGAGTTTAAAGTTTCTAGATTTTTTTTTTTTTTTAATTTTATTTCCGTTTAGGTGGATCCGGGATCTACTTACCTTTTACTAAATTTAAATTGTTTAAGGTTTCTTTTGTAAGTTATGCTGGGTTGAAAGTTAAGATGCATGTACACGTAATTATAGAAGTCTTTGCACTAACCATCATAGTTTTGTTGATGAAAGAAACACTGTAGTTTCTAATAATAAGGAAGAATAATCAATAACCATCACTGAGTTTTGATACGTAGCATCAAACTAGTGACAAAACCAAAACAATTCTTAATCAGATTTTATAGTAGCTGATAAAAGAAATAATATAACCTATATAGTAGTATTTGTTTTCAACACATGCAGTTCATGCATGTACGTAATGATACAAACAAGGTATGTGGCGTAGATCAATTATCAACAGTACTTTGTATATGTATTCTTTATGACTATATATTTCTTTCATAATATTAAAGATACGGTATGCTTGTATGTATTTAAAGCAATATAAGTCATGTATTTAGCTAGCTAGGTCTAGTTACATGCTTTAAAAACCCTTCCATATTTCTTAATAAAACGATAAATAAGCAAATACCACTTATATACGTTCATGTGTATCAGTGTATGATATATAACTAGCCTTTGTTCATTATCCTATGAAAAAACGCCGTCATAAAGACTTAAACGCATACGTCTTTGTTGGTTCGATTGAGATTGTGATGAATTATACTAGCGTAAGACGACTTGCAAAGTTCAAATAATAACCTTTTTATCCAAGCAACTATGTTGATTGTCAAGTACTATTCTATTACTCCTATATATTAGTGACTTCCAGAGTTCCAGCTTATGACATGCCCAATGACTTACCGAGTGATGGAGAGTATTGCTCATGATAAATGCGATTCCCTTGTCTGCAAGGAACACTCAATATGATGATAAGACTATTAAAATTGATAAAAACCCCCTAATCAACTGTTATTAATGATTAGGCATATATACATCACAAGTCTTGCACAATAATATAACTGACCCATTGGTTTAAATCCGATAATAAATAATAAACAATGCATGAGCTAATATTATTTCGTTAATATTCTCACGCAGTTGAAACGAAGGGTTTTTGAACGTTCATATTGGAACGAAACTCAAGAAATAAGGCACTTAGAAGGAAGATATCCGCATATTGAAACCGAGAGAGAACGTGTAAAACACGCACTTGTCCAGAAGCCACATAGTAACACACAAAATGTATATATCTCAATATGCTTAGTATGTTGGTGTTGTATTGGATTTAGTAGAAAGGTAAACAACATTGACATTGTCACAATAAACAATCATAGCAATATACAAGGAGCATGTAATTCCGGCAAAAGATTACGAATTTCCAGACAATTTCAGCAACAACATTAGCAACACGCTTATATTGAGCCTCTACACTAGAACGAGATAAAGTAATTTTTCGTTTAGCAAACCATGACAGTAGATTATCACCAAGAAAAACCCAATACCCAGAAGTGGACCGTTGTGTGACTGAGCAACCTGCCCAATCAGCATCGGTGTATAGAGTGAGCTGACTAGTAGTAGAAACATGCAGCTGAAGACCATGATCAAGAGTACAACGAACATACCGAATAATCCATTTCAAAGCAGCAAGATGAGGCTCACAGGGATCATGTATATAGAGACAAACCTATAAGAAGTATATGGTCACGTGAAAGTAAGATATTGAGGAGCACATGCCAAGGTACGATATAAGGTGGAATCAGAAACTTGGTCACCATCAGGACCCAACTTGGATGCAGTATCAAACGGAGTCCTGCAAGGATTGCAATGCTGCATGTGGGCTCTCTCAATTATTTCCTCGATATATTTAGATTGCGATATAAACATGCCTGTCGAAGTCCACTGAGCCGAGATGCCAAGGAAATAATTAAGAGAGCCAAGATCGGTCATAGAAAACTCGGCATGTAAGGAGATGATGACCCGCTGTAGAAATGTTGCAGAAGATGCTATAAGAATGATATTATCGAAATATAATAATAAATAAGCAATGGTAATCCCGCGATAAACAACAAGGAGTCGGTTTTGCTTTGCTGAAAACCGACTCTAGTAGCATAAAAAGCAAAGCGTTGAAACCAAGCATGCAGGGCTTGCATAAGCCTATATAAGCGGAATCAACAAA
Organism: Chrysanthemum seticuspe; assembly: GCA_019973895.1. Classification (NCBI taxonomy): domain Eukaryota; kingdom Viridiplantae; phylum Streptophyta; class Magnoliopsida; order Asterales; family Asteraceae; genus Chrysanthemum; species Chrysanthemum seticuspe. The sequence goes on from BPTQ01000008.1 coordinate 139,650,669, forward strand.
ACCTGGAGGCTGATCCGGCACATAAACTGTCTCAGAAAGATGACCATAAAAAAAAAAAAAATAATAATAATAAATAAAAAAAATTTATTCTTCACATTCAACTAATGAATAGCAAGCACATGAAACAAGAATACTCAAAATAGTACGGATAGTCGCCGGTTTAACAACCGGACTAAAAGGTCTATTATTCACTAAATTTATAATTGTAGCACCTTTTTTTGGAGAAAAAACAAGTCCCATCAAAATTTAAAAACTGTAATGCACTACCTGTTTTTATTTATTTATTTATTTATTTCGTCTCAGTTATAAAAATTAGTTATAACTATGATGCATCAATTGTTATAACTGTGATGCATATTTTTTTTAATGCGTCTCAGTTATAAAAATTGGTGCATCATAATTATAACTAATTTTTATAACTGTTGCATCTTTTTCTTTTGAGTAAACTGCAAAATACATCCCTGTGGTTTACAGTTTTTGAGACCTTACATCCCTGTCATAAACTATTGGCTAGTTACATCCTTCGTTAGCCAAACGTTAGCCATTCTACATCCCTGGTCACTAACTCTGTTAGTTTTCTTCGTTAAATGCTAACGGGAGGGCTGTTTTGGTCTTTTTACTCATATGAGGGATGTATTTTGCAGTCTACTCTTTTACATATAAGAGAGATGTATTTTGCAATTTACTTTTATACTTTACTTCTTTTTTTTTTAATTCTTATTATTATTATTATTATTATTATTATTATTATTATTATTATTATTATTATTATTATTATTATTATTATTATTATTATTATTATTATTATTATTATTAGAGTTAACTATTTATATAAAAAAACATTTTGTTGCAAATATTATAAAAAATTCCAAAAATTTTATAAAAATTCCTAAAATTTTATAAAAAAAAATCCAAAAATTTTATAAAAAATTCCGAAAATTTTATAAAAAACTTTATAAAAAATTCCGAAAATTTAATAAAAAAATTTATTAATAATTCCGAAAATTTTATAAAATATTCCGATAAAATTTTTATAAAAAACAAATTCCGTAAAAAACTTTCTTTTAAAATTTTTTGTTTTTAAATTCCGTTAAAAAAAAATTTTAAACTTTTTTCTTTTTTACGGAATTTTTTTAAAAAAAATTTCGACAAAAAAATTTCTTTTTTCTTTTTTGAATACTTATTGACGGAATTTTTTATAAAAAATTTTCGACAAAAAAATTTCTTTTTTGAATACTTATTGACGGAATTTTTTATAAAAAAATTTCGACAAAAATTTCTTTTTTCTTTTTTGAATACTTTTTGACGGAATTTTTTATAAAAAAATTTCGACAAAAAAATTCCTTTTTTCTTTTTTGAATACTTTTTGACGGAATTTTTTTATAAAAAATTTTCTTTTTTCTTTTTTGAATACTTTTTGACGGAATTTTTTTATAAAAAAATTTGGACAAAAAAATTTCTTTTTTCTGTTTTGAATACTTTTTGACGGAATTTTTTATAAAATTTTGCGCAAAAGTATTCAAAAAAATATTTGAATACTTTTGCGCAAAATTTTATAAAAAATTCCGTCAAAAAGTATTCAAAACAGAAAAAAGAAATTTTTTTGTCGAAGCTTTTTTATAAAAAAATTCCGTCAAATAGTATTCAAAAAAGAAAAAAGAAATTTTTTGTTGAAAATTTTTTATAAAAAAATTCCGTCAATAAATATTCAAAAAAGAAAAAAGAAATTTTTTTGTCGAAAATTTTTTATAAAAAATTCCGTAAAAAAGAAAAAAGTTTTAAAAACAACTTTTTAACGGAATTTAAAAACAAAAATTTTTAAAAGAAAGTTTTTTACGGAATTTGTTTTTTATAAAAAATTTATCGGAATATTTTATAAAATTTTCGGATTTATTAATAAATTTTTTTATAAAATTTTCGGAATTATTAATAAAATTTTTTATAAAATTTTCGGAATTTTTTATAAATTTTTTTATAAAATTTTCAGAATTTTTTATAAAATTTTTGGAATTTTTTTTTTATAAAATTTTCGGAATTTTTATAAAATTTTTGGAATTTTTTATAATATTTTCGACAAAATATTTTTTTATATAAATAGTTAACTCTAATATTAATAATAATAATAATAAGAATTAAAAAAAAAAGTAAAGTATAAAAGTAAATTGCAAAATAAATCCCTCTTATATGTAAAAGAGTAAACTGCAAAATACATCCCTCGTATGAGTAAGAAGACCAAAACAGCCCTCCCTTTAGCACTTAACGAAGAAAACTAACAGAGTTAGTGACCAGGGATGTAGAATGGCTAACGTTTGGCTAACGAAGGATGTAACTAGCCAATAGTTTATGACAGTGATGTAAGGTCTCAGAAACTGTAAACCACAGGGATGTATTTTGCAGTTTACTCTTTTCTTTTTGTGCATCACAGTTATAAAAATCAGTTATAATTACGATGCATCAATTTTTATAACTGAGATACATTAAAAAATGTGCATCACAGTTATAAATTTTTTGCGAATTTTTTTTTTCTTCTTTTGTTTATGGAAAAAAATTGCATGTGAGGGGGGACACATGTCATATGATGTGGCATGGTGATATACAAAGGTGACACATGTCACTCTCACAATCCTTCCTATCATTTTTATTATAAGCCACTTCTCAATTAAACTCAAATATATCTATACTACTATATAAATCATTTAAGTTGTGGGCTCCACAAAAAATTAAGATAAGGAGCTCCAATCATTGAGTGACATGTGTCATTTCTCTAACTAAAAAATAACAAAAAAGGAGGAGCTCTAACAAACTAAAATAAGGAGCTCCAATAATAGGGTGACACATGTCACTTCTTAACTAATTAATCACCTTTATTTTTAAATTTAAATATCTTTTAATTCGTTTAATTTTTTTATAATCTAATTTCACCATATTTTTTAAAATTTTGTGCTCTTTAATTCAACATCCATTTTGATATATTTTTATGAGTTTTTAGTTTTTACATTTTTAGTAGGTTCATTTTATTTTGATTCAAATTTTTATAACTTTAACTTTTATTTCAATCAATACAAACTTTATTTATCAAAATCATTTACTTTTGGGAAAGTGTTTGACGGGTAAGAGATTGTGAAGTTCTTTTTATATGCGGGAATAATGATGTCCGAGAAAGATACGAAAAACCCAAACAAACACATACAACTAACACATATACATTTGGAGTGTTGTGAAATGAATTCACTAAGCGGGTAGGAAATTGCGAGGAGAGTTGGGTTAGCAATTCATTTACTATATTTAATATATAACTATATTTATCGCCGTCGCTGTGCGCGGGTATCCAACTAGTATATATATATATATATATATATATATATATATATATATATATATATATATATATATATATATATATATATATATATATATATATATATATATATATATATATATATATATATATATAAAACGAGGTTCATGTGAGATAGTTGTTAAAGTGCAAAAGTGTAAGAAGCCAATAGATTTGTGACAAGTGGAATATATGGGTTTATATAAAACAATAATGTAAATGTTATAAATATAATGAACAATAATATGAACACAAGAACAAAAGAGGAGGAAGATAGAATTCTTATTAAGTTGTAATTCAAGAAGTTATAAGAGTGTATCTACTTACAGGATAGATGATTACATGTAAACCTTAATGGGCCGGGCTAATAAGCTAAGAGTGAATAGACATAAGCCCATAATATTAATTACAACACTCCTCCTTGGATAATCACCGTTTATCATACGCTATATACCGCCTCATTAAAAAACTTTATCAAGAAAAACTCAGTGGGATAAAAAAAAAATGATGAAGGGGAAAAAGAGTGCAGTGCGCATAATGCTCCTCCTCAATTCAATGTATATCTTTCAAGCGCCGAATATTAATCTTCTGAAGCAGTTGCTCAAACACTTTTGTCGGCAAAGATTTTGTAATAAAGTCCATCGAATCATTGATGTTAAGAATATGTCCTGCAAAGATGACAAATTATATCAGTAGCTTCCAACCCAATATCAATGCATTGGTTGGAAAACATACATTGCTAATACAAAAATCAAGAGAGAAAATAATTCATATAATATATGTCCAAATGATTTTTATCCATATAAGGATTCATTCAATTTGATCAAGTAGAGTTCATGAGAACTTTAATAATTACTTCGAGAAGTTAAAGTTGTGAGACAAATTAAATGCTTCTAATAAAAATTCATTTAGAGCAAATTAAACGCTTCTAGAACGTATGTCTCATAAAATATCAATAAGATATTTACATCCACCATAGGACAATATAACTTTTAATAATCAACTTCATGTTTTTGTGAATTTATTTATTCACAATTCATGCCTTAAAGGACATAACTTCAGAGCTTTTGTGCACAAAGACTGATGTATATCCAATAGATTTTACACAATCATGTGTATGGACTTCCTGTCCCAATACTTCTCGTATTTTCACGAGATTGCATTTTTTTCATGTTGGCCAATCATTTCGTTGAGCGCACTTTTGAATAATAATTGATTTATGATCCTCATTATGTGTAATAGCAAGCGCTATATTGTATGCAAACAAATTTATCGACGTCGTTTTTGTTTCGATTCCATATGATTTTAGACATTATAGAATTAGTGAGATCTCATTAGCTATTTGAGGCTCGTTTGGAACCTTCATGTCTAGTGTCTCCTTATGAGACTATCATGCGGTCTTTTATACCTCGAACAACCATCTTGTTTTTATGCTCTGTATTTTTCATCGAGGATTTTATTTGGAATCGATTTGTCTACCATGCTTAAGGCATGTCATAATAAAATAATGTCCTTGAGGGACAACTTCTAAATAGAGCATGAGTAGCTGAAATATTATTTTCGGCCAATGTTTATTTATGGCTATTATATTATCCTTTGAATAATGAAAAATTTTCTTTAGAGGATCATATGATAATTCATTCTGAATTTGCAGCTACTTCTCTCCTCCTGAAGGAATTATCCATCTTCTATATCCCATAAATGTGCTTTTAGGTGGAGTAATTTGCACACAAAAAACAATAATGGGATATGTTTGGTTTATAACCAAAACCAATTATAAAAGGGAGGATTTATAATAATATATTGGCATGATGCTAATTTTGTTGTTGTGCATATAATATGGCCCCATACAACAACACAAGTTTTTCTCTCAGTTTCATTTCATAATTTAGCAGTAATTCATCGCATTTTCATGATGAAATACTTACTCTCGAATGTTAGGCTCGCATTGAGCTATTAATCATGAAAACTTGAGGTTGCGATTTAATGACCATTTAGATGATACATCGATTTTAAACTCTAAATGGTTCATACAATGGATTTGTATGCTTACATCCATTTGTTTTCTTTCCTATTAACATTGACGAATTCAATCTCCATTCTAGTTGATAGAATAATAATCAACTTTCTTTGAGAGATTATAACATTATATTGAAGAATCTTATTCTTCCATAGCTTTCGCATCATTAATGACTCAGGATGGTGTAACTGGTCATGCTAAAAATATTATAATTATTATTGCTCATAAACTTAAGTTATGGCAGTGATTAGCTTTTACTAATCTTTATATAATGCATGTCGAGGAAGATATAAAAAAAATATAATGTATCTTTAATACTTAACTTCGTTTCACATGACAATTTTATATTTCTTTTGTGGAGCAAAATGTGCTAGCATATATTTTTAAATCTATGAATATAGTGTGTAATATCTTTGACACACTTGTATGTCGTATACATCACATTGCATTTTTGCATAAATAGCATTTTTTGTTTGCTCCTTTCTTATTGTATTTTCGCCACTACTAGTGGTTTGTCATTCACATACTTACTCGACGATAGCATTTACCATGATAAATGATCTTTAACCATTTATCGTTACATTATCACATTCACATGAGGAAATAGGATCTCATATTGATCATTTTATCTCATTCACTTGAGGGAATGAAGATCTTTATGTTGCAACTTGAGGTTGCCAAGCAGTTTCTTTTAACACGACAATGTGGAGCAAATTTAGTAAACGGGTTTATCGTGTTTGTTCAAACATTCCCATTTCTTTTATATCAAAGCATCGTTCTCGATATATAAGTATATTCGAGGCATTAACAATTTCATCGCATTTTTTCTTTTCATCATTCAGATGTACTACTTAATATTGCGAAAAATGTGCTCGCATTTGCAAGAATCTCTTGCTTATGATGGTCAAATCTTTCTTTTAGATTTTGACATACATTTAACTGATCTTTCACCATTATAAATTTTCTTTTTAATTAAGATCTAACACTGAAATTGTGAGACCGAACTCACTTTTTTTTTTTTTTTTAATGCAACTTGAGGTGCATACAATCATAGCATGATTTTTGGGAATATGACTTGCTTTTTTTGTGGTAATTTATCCTTGAGATCTTACAATAATTTAACAAATCTTTCATCGTTAAGTACTCCCTTTTGAGGTCCTCACGAAGAAGACGGGGTTCTCTTAAAAAAAATTACAATTAAAATGGATCTTAACATCAAAAATCCACACAAATATTAGGAACAACAAAAAATGATGTTTGAGAACTTCAAATCGGACATGTGAACAAAATCAATATTTCTAACATTTCATTTAACTTATTGAAAAATTAGTACTAACTAAATTTAATCAAGGAACCCATAAGAGAAGGCATATCAACTTGGAGCATTCATGTATATCTAACAATTTATTAGCATAGATTCTAACATCTATGAAGATAGTGTGTAATACATTTGGCACACTTATTATTTTTTATACATGACATTTTTATTTGCTCTGTTTTTATTTTACCACTTGTAGTGATTGGTCATTTTTCATATTACTTCGACCATATCCATGACCACGATAAATGATCTATAAGCGTGGATCATTAGATTATCACATTCACTTAAGGGAATGAAAATCTTTATGTTGATCAATTCATCGCATTCACTTAAGGGAATGGAGATTTATATGTTGATCAATTCATCATAATCACTTAAGGGAATAGAGATCTTTATGTTGATTATTTAATCAACCACGTCCATAATAAATATCATCATCATTGTCACATTCATTTTAAGGAATGGACGAATAGTTGAACTACTTTTATATTTTTCGTCCAAAGCTCATTAGCTTTTCTTTTATATAATATGAGAATTTGACAATATCTCATGATACTTTTCAAACCATGTTCTCGATATCGCTAATATAGAAGCATGTTCAAGACTTTGAAAATAGAGAATGTTTTCTTAAACATCTCTTCATCAGTATCATTTAAATCACAATTTTATTTTTTCAGATCTAACACTGAAAATTGTGAGATTTAACTCGCTTACACTTTTTTTCTTGCAACATGAGGTGCATACAATAGAGCGAGCTTTCAGGAAAAAAAATACTTTTCTTTTATACCATTTTTTTTTACATTTTTCTTTTTCTCAAAACATAACATGAGGTTATGTTATTGTGATTCACTTGAGGGAATCATCAAAGCACATTAGGCTTTAAACAAAAATAATCATAACTTGAGGTTATGTTATCGTGATTCACTTGATAGAATCATATTTGAACATTTTAACAATAACTTGAGGTTATTGTATTTTTATTTTATAATTATAATAGAACTTGAGGTTCTATAATAATGATAACATGAGGTTATGATATTGTAATTCTCTTAAGAGAATAATAACTGAACTTGAGGTTCATTAAAAGAGATACAATAACTTGAGGTTATTGCATTTTTAATTTTATTCATTGTAATAAAACTTGAGGTTTTATTATGAATAAATATAATCATAACATGAGGTTATGATATTGATTCATGAAAGAATCATATTGGAACTTGAGATTCTAATTTTTGTTTTTTTTTTCAACCATAACATGATGGCTATGCCATTGATTCTATTTATCGAATCAAATTAGAACATGAAGTTCTATTTTTTTTTCATCATAACATGAGGTTATGATATTCTTTTTTAATCCACTTAAGGAGATCATGATATCTTCTTGATAAAAATATAAACAATCATCACCATTAATGATGATATCAATGGTTACGGTATCTTGAGTACAAATAAATACGAGATCGAAGTAAAGAATCATTCGCAACAAATGTTCTTGTAAAAATACACAAGAGTTTGGAAGATAAACAACAAAATAAAACACAATTCTGTTTTTGTTAATATAGAGCTATTAGAAACTTCGGATAATCTCATAATCATATACACTGAAAATTTGTTAAATTTGATCCAGTGATGGTGTTATGTCAATTTCTCGATAGGTTAAATATCTTACAACATCAAACAATTAGTCTAAAAAAATAAAAGTAATAATACAAATGCAGTGTTGTTTGATGATTACCTATGAAAACATAAATGTCTAATATTAAATAGTGTTTCTTGATTAACTTTCGGTTAAAAAAATAATTTCTTTGACAATATGTTAAAATTTCTGATTTGTCCCCATCATAGCTGATGATGTATAGATAGTGATTATAATATTTCAAAAGCTTCAGATCTAGACATATATGTGTATGACTAAAACAATTAAAATTTAGATATACCTTTTGATAATCAAAAATTGAGAATATCAAACCGTGAACATAAAGGAGACCCAATCCAACTTTCGTATTCTTTATTGTCGACGTCACTGTTCATTCTCCTCCTATTTTTTTTAAGAGTTTTTCGTGCTGATAACGTGTTATAAATATAATGAACAATAATATGAACACAAGAACAAAAGAGGAGGAAGATAGAATTTTTATTAAGTTGTAATCCAAGAAGTTACAAAAGTGTATCTACTTACAGTGTAGATGATTGCATGTAACCTTAATGAGTCGGGCTAGTAAACTAAGAGTGAATAGACATAAGCCCATAATATTAATTACAACAGTAAATAAAATGAAAAGAGTGTTTTAGGCATTTTACTATTGTTCCTTTTTTCTCTCATTCTAATAATTTAAAATGAAAATAATGCATATTACTCACTCCCATATGAAACAGTCGTCTCTCTCCTCTCAAATCGCAACGGTAACAGACATTGTTATTTGTCTCCAATCTTTTCGCATCTCTCTGGTCGACTGGTCGTGTCTTTTTTTCTACAACTACAATCAAAATCACCCAGTGATCGTTTTTAGATGGAGGTCGACAGGTTATGATCATCTATTAAACTCCGGGTGATATGTTAATTGATTTTTAGATGGTCATTCTCTCGATGATCTTCATGGCGGTTTTTGTTCGATTATGAAACTAAAAATGGGGATTCTATCTGGTTGTGCATCAATGGCTTTTTTTATCATCTCTTTTCAAATTTAGTGAATGGTGTAATTTTTTAAACAAGCTCTGTACCAGTTGGTATATGTTTGGTCGGTGTATCAAACTGTTCTTAGTTTTGTATCAACCATTAGTTTTTTGTATCACTTCTTGTCATTTATATGTAAATATTGCAACAAGAGCAAAATTATGCATCAACCATGTAATATATTGCTTTTCGAAAAATACTACCAATGCAGAATTTGGTACGTGTCACACTGTGAAAAATTGCTAGCTTCAAGTTCGATGTATCAAGGGTGTATAAACACTTCGTAGTTCATACCCACATATACATAGCTGAATATAAATGAATTAATGTGTATATATCAGTTTCTTGATGATTATGTATCAAAAGGATATAATAAAACTTTAGCAAACTAATGTCATGTTACGCATATAAAAAGAATTAAACAAAGTTGTTAGATCGGTATATAACCTTTTGAATTATCTTTATAATACATGGCGCGATGGCACGGTGCCCAACATGATAAAATATTATTTTCATGCATGTCGGTGGAATAAACAAACAAGTTTTCGTCGTGGTCCGGTTCATATGCGTTGGTAAAACAGAGCCTTTTGAACCGGGTCAGCTGTGGAGGTTAATTTTGGTTTCAACTGGGCTTAAGTGTGTCGGCCCATGCCAGGCCTGCCCAAGAGAGTTTGTTTGGCCCGCTTATTCTTGGTATAGTAATTTGCTAGAACGTATCGTCTTCTCATGGTACCTTTCTTTTTCCAGAAGCAACCGACCAACTTTGTGGGTAGGTTTTCCAGATCTGAGACGACTCCTTTATGGTTTATGTAATTGTGTGGTTTTCCTTTGTGTCATATACCTGGTTTTAATCGTTTCTGAACGTGTATTATTTTTATGTATTTCGTTGAAGTAATTTAGTTGTTCCTTATTTTGTTTTTGCTTCATTTATGCCTATAACCTTTGCATGTGTTGTTTATCAACTTTATTTTGTGTGTCTATAGTTTTTGTTTAGGTTAGGATGTTGGCTCAGTTGTATATCTTTTTTTGGATCCTTGCATGTTGGTCTACTTTCTTTTTGGTGTTGGGAAGTTACTGACTTATTCACTTTGTGTTGATATCATGATCGTTAAAGTTTTTCCCTGCAGTTTTTGTACAAAAGCTGTTTTCCATTTTGTGTATGCATTCTGTCATTTGGTACATATTTTCCCTTTACATAAGCCATGCAAGCCCCAAAAAAATGTGTTTGTACCTGTTGTTGTAACGTCTGGGACAAACACTACTGTTTTGTCGGTTGAAGGATATAGTTTATTTGCAGGTGTTGTGGTTGATCGACATCAGTCTTCGTCGAACGTGGTCGATCGTTGTGTATGTGATGTCGTTTGCCGTACGTTGTCTGCTAGCTCTCATAAAAGTGGTTCACATGAGATGGTCACTCAAGTGGTATGTAATTGTAAGTTATCCGTGAAAGGTGACTGTCGGTCTTCAAAAAGGAAATTGTCTGACATTTATGTCCGGTCTATTCAAGAGGGTGTTAAGAGGTCTAACCGGGGGGAGTGGAGGTTCGTAAACGTGTTGCAGACTGTTGGTCAGGTAACTTATGTGTTGTATTTGCCATTCAACAACCATAGTGTGCTATCTTGGTTGTGCTGATAAAATGTTTGTTGCTTTATGCAGGTTTGTGACAGTCGTGTCAATTTGTGCGCAAGCGAAAACCCCAGTAATGCTGATCAAACCTGTTTTGTATCAGGCGTGGAGTGTCTTCCAGAAGCTGCCAGGTTTTTATTGCAAACGGATTCTTCAGTTCGTTTTGTAGCCATCGATTGTTTTGCTTCCAAAAGGATGGTGGGTGCCACTTTGGAACAGCCGCTTATCCGTCCTCCAGAGAGGCCAAACCATGGGAACATGTTTACTGATACGCATGTTGTGCAGCCATTATCTCAGGTAAATTATCAATGACGGTTGTCTTTACAGCGAAGTGTGTCTTATGTTTTCAGTCTAGACTAATGTATATCCAATACTGTAGGTTGTTGATGTCCGTACATGTTCAATTGGAGACGGGTTATGTGTCCAATCTCAAGTGCATGTCCCACCCGCTGGAATTGCAAGCGAGTATGAAATCTGATCACCCTTTATCGCCAGTCAGTTGCTCATTTGGTTTACGTGAAGGTAGGTGTTAGTGCTTTTTTGGATTCTCACAGTTGCTTATATATTATGCATCTGCAGTGATGTATACTTTTTTTCATTCAATTGTCCCCTTCGTCCTACTGTATGTAGGTGCGCGCAAGGGTCCAGTCGTTTTGGACTTTCAGACAGGGAACATTAGTCGGCCTGTACAAGAAATTTGTTTTCAGGAAGTTCAAATACCAGGCCAACTAGCAGCCGTTCCTGAATTTCCACAGCCATTTCATTCGGCAAATCGACGTGCTTTGAATAAAGGCAAGCGACGCATAGAAGGTGGCGTAAGATTCTTATAAACATGCATTCGATTGTTCTCAACATATTAACTCTTATATGAAGAATTTTATTTTCCGATATTATGTGACCTGACTGTTCCATTTTCTTTTATATTGTCAGAAACAACTCCTGCTCAATCATGTCGTCAAAAGAGGCGTAACCATACTACATGTGCTGATGGTGATGTTCCTACCATTCCTGCTGAAATTGGAACAAGTTTCACAGTACCAATCCATTGTGCACATTTACCTTCAGGTTCCTGCCTAGCGCTCATTCAAAGTATTTATAAATCCAATAATTATGGATCTTCTGTTTTAGGTCATCTTATTCTCAATTTGTATCAGACATGACAGGTTTACATGTTCTCACAGATTCATACGTACCTAATCCGACATTTTTTGGGGAGGTATTATCGCAGATTCCTGAATCTGGCCCAGCAAATGTGCCCCCATCATTTGTGCATAGGGTCACAGGAATGCCTGCGGGCGGCCAGCGTCCTCCAACAACACACGGTGCTCAGTGGCAGCAGCAAATACTTGGCCAATGTGAGTAGTGCATACATGTTTAATGTGATGCTGGATGACTGCGTTCTTTAGTTTTCTTAATGAATTAGTGCTCATGTTGTGATTTCTCTTTTCTTTCAGCCACTTCTCAAGACGATGATCCACCAGCTGCTTCATCCTTCCCTCGACGTGGGCCACATAGACGTCGCAATGTTCAACCACCATTACCAACAGCTGTCCATGCACAGGCATGTGGTTAGTACTTTTTACCTATATCAATTGACTTACACAACCATTCATGGGAACTAGTAATTACATGCGCGTTTTTTTAATTAACGTTAATTAATTTGCAGGACCACCAGCAGAGAACAAAGCATATGGTCCCTGCAATCGCATTTGTTCTAACTGCCACACCCGCTTCTGGTATGAAGAGCGTTTAAGTATCTCAACGCGCCGTTCAGGCCCTTTATATAACTGGTGCTGCAGAAGCGGGACTGTAAGGCTATTCACACCTAGAGAATATCCGCCATATATACAGCAACTTTTCAATGACAACCATTTCATGGCCAATATACGCGCATATAATCAGATGTTTTATATGACATCCCTTGGTGCAAACATTGATGACACTATTAATACTGGTCGGGGTCCATATGGTTTTTAAGTGTCAGGACATATATACTATCGTATTGGTAGGTTATGCCCACAGGAAGGTAAGGACCCGCTATTCCTTCAGCTTTATATTTACGAAACGGAGCACGAGGTTGATAACAGGCTTGCTCACTTTAGAGGCGGGGATGGGACCAGTCTTAGACGAGATATAGTTGAAGGTCTAATACATGTATTGGATGAGCACAACGCATTGGTTCAGCTATTCAGGTCTGCCAGAGACAAGCTTCAGCAACGTAACGTCCCTGAATGTAAGGTTAAATTGTATAGCGTTGTCGGATCAACGCAGCATGAATTACCGACGACAGACTCCATAGGCGCTATAGTATTCCAATATGGTCCTGAAATTGAATCCGAATTTGACATAATCATTGAATCTCACTCAGGAGAGGCTCAAAGGGTCAACAAGCTACATCCATGTTACATGGCATTCCAATTGCCTCTACTTTTCATTTATGGTGAGCAAGGGTATCATACTGGTTTGAGATTGGTGGGTGTCAGTAGCGCAGAACCTGACCCTGATAAGAGGTTAACAATGCACGTGTATTATGCTTATCAAATACATGACCACATCAACAGGTATGGGCTTCTCACAAGAGGGGGGCGGCTTTTTTTATAGTATGTTTTTATGGCTTACTGTTCCATCGAACAAAATAGGATGGACTTCATACGACAAAAACAGTCGGGCATCAGAGGAGAATATTTATCGGGTTTACATGATGCTATTTCCAGAGGTGACCGTGAAGGTTCAGAAGCAGGATCTAGAATTATACTCCCTGCATCATTCACGGGCGGCCCCAGGTATATGTGCAGTCACTATTTGGATGCGCTGGCAATATGTTGAGTGCATGGGAATCCCGCCTTCTTTGTGACATTTACATGCAATGTGTAATGGCCAGAAATAGAAGAGTATATGCAGGCGTTCCCACATTTAACATCCGCAGACATAATTGATAGGGTGTTTGAATGGAAGATACATGATCTTATCAAATTTGTAAGGGACCGGAGACCATTTGGCCCCGTGATTGCAGGTAACAACAACCATTGTTGGGAATTAAGGTAATCTACTGATTCTGCCGAAGATTCTGCCGAAGTGATTCTGCCGAAGAAGAAAGGATTCTGCCGAAGTTATACTTCAGCAGAAGTGTTAAAGCAGATATTGTGTTGCTGCTGAAAGTGGGAACCACGTAGGAAAGATAAAGCTCAGTATAGAGTAAAAGTCAGCGCCGTATGTATAGGTTGGCGCCGTATTATGTAGAGCTTATCAGAATAAACAATATGATTAACAAAACAATATGATTAGTTGCATGCTTGTCTAGATGCATGCTTAGTCTATGTTAGTTTTAGGAGCGTAATTTGTCAACGCTCATTAGGGTTTCTTGCCTATATAAGAAACCATGTTAGTTTGTAATAGATAAGCTTTTCTCAAGTTTCTCAAGTCTTGTATTCTATCCGAAACATAGAGTTTCTATAATCAAAGATCCATAGAGGATCAAAAGTGTTCTTAGTTATTATAACTTGTATTTATTTTCCGCTACAATACCAAGTTGTAGAGATCTTCTATTAGTTTGCTTGTGATTACATAGGCAACACTAACGATCTCCGAGTGCTTAAGATCTATCAAGGTCTGTGTGTTTCTAACAAGTGGTATCAGAGCCTCGGGAAAGTCTCTACGATACTAAGAACCATTCTCTCCCCCATACAATCAAACATTCATTCACCATGCCTGGATCCGATAATGAAAATGAAGTCACCAACACAAACAACACCAACACCACTTCCATGCAACAGCTCAGTCTCACAAACAGCAATGGTAAATTCCCTTATTTAAAGAGGGAAGAATATGAACTTTGGACTATGAAGATGGAAAACTGGATTTCCAATATTGATTGGAATCTGTGGGAAGTAGTGAAGAAAGGAAATAGTCTAAAGAAGATGATTCCTGACAGAGATGGGAAGTTTATCATGGCTCCACCAAAAACTGCTGAAGAAGTGCTGACCATGCAGAGAGAGCATAAAGTAAAAACTATTCTGCTTCAAGCCATACCTGAAGATCATCTATGTGATTTTCACCATATGGATGATGCTAAAGACATATGGATGGCTCTCAAAGCAAGGTTCGGTGGAAATGAAGAATCAAAGAGAATGAGGAAGTCCATGCTAAGACAACAGTTTCAGGACTTCAACATATCAGAAGAAGAAGGTATCCACAAGGGATACGACAGGTTCCATAGGATCTTGAGTCAGCTGAATCAGCTGAATGCTAAACCGGATAATGAAGATTGCAACTCAAAGTTCTTGCGGTCCTTGCCGCCATCATGGTTGCATGTTAGTATAGCACTCAAGGCTAAAGGAGGGTTGGACATGCTCACTTTTGATGAGCTGTACAACAGACTCAGAACTCTTGAACCAGATGTCAGGACTCCCTACCGTACATCTTCTTCTAATCATGCAGCTTTTGTTGGGACATCTCATTCCAACATGATGGTACAAGCTCCTAGCTCCAACTATTTTCCATCATCTCCTAGTTCCAACTACTTTCCAGCATCCTGCTCTCCCACTCCACCACATAACACTCGTCCCACTCCACAATCTTCACAACCTAAGACTAGTAGTGTGATGGAAGATGTTCTTCATTCGTTTGTTGCTGACTATGATACTCAGCAGTATCTTGCATATGAAGACTTTGATCAGTTGGACCCTCTTGAAATGGAGGAAATGAAGCTGAAAATGCAGGTGGCATTGCTATCAGTGGACATCAAAAGGTTTGAAGAGAAGGCTGGAAGGAAGTTTGTTTTCAAGGGAAAGGAACCAGTCGCTTTGATAGGGGGAAAGTCAAGTGCTACACTTGTCATCAAATGGGGCATTTCTCAAGAGAATGCAAGGACAGAAAGAATGGAGATGGAGCCAAATATCTTTCCTATCAGCAGAAACAGCAGGAAGCTGGAGCTTCAGCAGCTCTCCTCACCATGGATGAACAGGTCAACTGGAATGCACATGAACCTGTTAATGAGGAAGCTCATGATACTGACAAGCTTGGACTGCTTGCAAGGTGCACTTCGGATGAAAGGCATGATCAGTTTGCCTTGATGGGACTATCTCAGGTACACAATTGTATATTTGGCTGTAGTCTTAGATACAATGAACTTAAAGAAGAATTTGATGCTATGAAACCTAAGTTTGATGCATGCTATATTGATAATGAAGCTCATAAACTCGCATTAAAAACTGTAGAAAGACAAAAAGTGTGGTTTCAAAAGAATCAAATAGCTTATGAAGAAACGATAAAAGTGTTACAGTTTGATCTAGAAGTTGCAAATAATTACTTAAAACTGTCTGAGAATGCAAAGGATGAAGCTGTGTCTGAGAACCTAGAGCTTAAGGCAAAACTAGCTGAGGAAATTGCTAGGAATAATGAATGGCAAATGTCTGGTAAAAGCTTAAATAGAATCATCTATACTAGTCAATCTCAGACATGCCCTATAGGTTTAGGTTTTCAAAAATATGTAGGTCCAGAAGCTAAGTATGATGGGCGTAAACCTACATCAGCAGGGTTAGCAAATTATGTTAAAGAAGGTAATATGCATGCTGTCCCTGGTCCCATTAGAGGTGAGTTCATGCCCACAGACCTATCCATCACTGTTGACTTTGATGGATCACATCATCTATATGGCAAAAAGTCAAAAGACTTGCCAGACCCTGATACCTCATCTAATGACTTTGTCTCTTGCTCTGACAGTGACAATTCATCGGATCAAGGGTCTACTTCATATGAAAGCTGTGATTCAAATGAGAAGTCTGACCTTCCCAAGCCTGAACCAACACCCAAGCCTGCACCCCAGTCTACTTGTGAGCCCTCTAGGGAAGCTGCTGAGGAATCAACTTCCAAGACAGTTTCTCCTGAAGACTTATCTTTTAAATGTTTGAATAATCAGTCTGTTAAAAACAATTCCTTGAATGTATCTGTTTTAAGTACTTCTGCATGTAATCCAACATCTCCCTATTTGAATAAAACTTCTAAGAAGAAGACATGTTTTGTATGTGGCAGTAAATTCCATTTGATTAAGGATTGTGATTTTTATGAACAAAGATTGGGTGCATGTGCTACTCTCCAGAAACACAAACCTAACTGGACCAATGTTGCTAATATTCCACCTTATGTCCCTCAAGCAGCAAAGACTGACTCTCATTAGAGAGGTTCAGTTACCAGACCATATGTTCAACCCACTAGCCCATACTTTAAACATGGTTATTGGCCTACATATGTTGACTCTATGTATGCTGGGATGGGATATGGGAGCACTGCTGTGAAGCCCTCAGCAGGTTGTTCTTGGACTAACAAGGGACCAAATTATCAATGGAGGACCAAGAACAATGGTGGATCCTCTAAAACTTCATGCCCTAAACCTGTGATCCACAAGGCAGGTTCAAGTCAGTAATGACTTGAGCCTCCTCTGAATACTAACTGTTTGTATATATTTTTTGTTGTTGTTTGTAGGATCATCCCCTTAAGCATAAGAATATTGGTATTGTTGATAGTGGTTGTTCCAGAAGCATGTCTGGAAACAGAGATATGATGCACAATTTTGTCCCTATAGAAGGAGGAGGCAATGTGACTTTTGGAGGAAGTGATGGGAGTATTACAGGGAAAGGCACCATAAAGACACCTCATCTGGATTTTGAAAATGTGTACTTTGTTAAGGAACTTCAGCATTTCAACTTGTTCTCTGTTTCACAAATCTGTGACACTAAGAACAAAGTTCTCTTCACTGAGAATGAATGTCTTGTGCTGTCTAAAGACTTCAAACTCCCAGAAGAAACTCCAATCCTACTGAAAGTTCCTCGAACTCACAACTTATACACATTCAACCTTAATGAAGTTCAACCAGGTGGTGATCTCACTTGTTTGGTGGCTAAAGCATCTCTTGATGAGTCCACTAAATGGCATAGAAGAATGGCGCATGTGAATTTCAAGACCATTAACAAACTCTCTAAAATGGGTCTTGTTGAAGGTCTTCCCTCCAAAGTTTTCACAAATGATCACAATTGTGTCGCTTGCAACAAAGGAAAACAACACAGAGCTTCTTACAAAGCTATCAATGCTATGAGCATCATTACTGAACCTCTTCAGTTGCTTCACATGGATCTGTTTGGTCCAACTCAAGTCAGAAGCATTGATCATAAGTTCTTCTGTTTGGTAATCACTGATGGCTATAGCAGATTTTGTTGGGTTTTCTTTCTCAGAACCAAAGATGAAACATCTCAAGTTCTGACTGAATTCATCACTCTTGTTGAAAATCAGTTGAACAAAAAGGTTAAGGGAATTCGGTGTGATAATGGGACAGAGTTCAAAAATGCTATTCTTATAGAACTCTGTGGGTCAAAAGGCATAAAAAGGGACTATAGTAATCCAAGAACCCCACAACAAAATGGGGTGGCTGAAAGAAAGAATAGGACCTTAATAGAGGCTGCTAGATCCATGCTTGCAGACTCTAAACTGCCCACTATGTTCTGGACTGAAGCTGTTGGCACTGCCTGCTATGTGCTAAACAGGGTGTCCATTACCAGACCACAACTCAAAACCCCATATGAACTTCTCTTTGGAAAGGTTCCTGTTATTCACTACCTAAAACCTTTTGGTTGTCAAGTGACCATTCTGAACACCAGTGATCCGTTGGGAAAGTTTGATGAGAAGGCTGATGATGGTTATATTGTGGGTTATTCAGCTCATAGTAAGGCCTACAGGGTGTACAATTTGCAAGCCAAGAAGATAGAGGAGACATTGAACCTGAGATTTTTGGAAGATAAGCATAATGTTCAAGGACAGGGTCATACTTGGTCTTTTGACCTTGACTACTTAACTGATTCCTTGGGTTACACTAGACACTTGGCTAATCAAAATGCAGGTTCTCAAGAATCTCCAACTAACAATGCAGGTCCCTTTGATGATGACTCTGAAAATGAGTTTGAAGATGATGAGCAACCTATACTTGTGCCTTCTTTCTCCCCTAACAATATTGCAGGTACCACCTCCAAGGATGTTGCTGATTCGAGTGATGAAGATGACTCTCATTATGCTGAGGACCTTGCTAGGCTTCAGACTCAAGAATTTGCTGCCAAGCTTGAAGCAGAGAAACTGAAGGAAGGGGTAGCTAATGAAGGAGTCAGCAGAAACAACGTGTCTGCTGAAGTTGACTCTGTCACACCTTCCATCCCCAAATCTGCTGAAGGCTATGCTGTTCCTTCTCAAGTATCTTCAGACTTTGGTGAACCCTATACACGCTTTCCAACACCTTCAGATCTTGGAAATCATCAACCCAAAGCTGGCATCTTCACCTCACCCTCTTATGATGCTGAATTTGAACCAACCATCACTAATCTTGATTCATCCATTGAAGTCAACCCCACTGCTACTCAGAGGATCAACATTGCTCATCCTCTATCCAACATCATAGGTGATCTTCTGGCACCTGTTAGAACTCGAAGGGCTATCACAAGTCCTCAATTTGGACAGATTGCTTTTCTCTCTTATGTCTCCAACCAACAAAGAGACAATCACACAGACTTCAAACATTGTCTGTTTGCTTGTTTTCTCTCTCAAGTGGAACCAACCAGTGTATCTCAAGCTCTTAATGATTCAAGTTGGCTAGAAGCAATGCAAGAAGAGATGCAACAATTTCACAATCAGCAGGTTTGGATCTTGGTACCACTACCTGATGGCAAATATGCCATTGGGACAAAATGGGTTTTGAAGAATAAGAGAGATGCTAGGGGTGTTGTGATCAAAAACAAAGCAAGATTAGTAGCTCAAGGCTTCAGACAAGAGGAAGGGATTGATTATGATGAAGTGTTTGCACCTGTTGCCAGAGTTGAAGCAATTCGCATTTTCTTGGCATATGCTTCATACATGGGTTTCATTGTGTATGAGATGGATGTCAAGGGTGCTTTTCTGTATGGTGAGATTGAAGAGGAAGTTTATGTCTCTCAACCCAAGGGATTTGAAGACCCAGATCACCCAAATCATGTTTATAAGGTTGTTAAAGCTCTCTATGGCTTACATCAGGCACCTAGAGCTTGGTATGCTCGGCTTTCATCATTCCTGCTGAAGCATGGCTATAGGAGAGGTGCTATTGATAAAACTCTGTTCCTCAAGAAGAATTACTCCGACATCATTCTGGTGCAAGTGTATGTGGACGACATTATATTTGGTTCCACAAACGAAGCTTGGTGCAGGGAATTCGAGGAACTTATGAAGGGTGAATTTCAAATGAGTGCTATGGGAGAACTTACTTTCTTTTTGGGTCTCCAAGTTCAGCAGAAACAAGATGGCATCTTTATCAGTCAAGATAAATATGTGAGGGACATTCTGAAGAAGTTTGGTATGGAAGGTGTTAGGACTGCCACAACACCTTATGAAGCTCCAAAGGCTAAAGCAAATAATGAACCAGATCTACCTGTGAATGTTCATCTGTACAGGTCCATGATTGGTTCATTGATGTATTTGACAGCTTCAAGACCTGATATTACATTTGCTGTAAGTGTTTGTTCTCGACATCAAGTCACTCCACTTGCTTCCCATCTCAATGCTGTCAAGAAGATCTTTAAGTACCTCAAAGGCCAACCTCTTTTAGGCCTTTGGTACCCAAAAGAATCTCCTTTCAAGTTGGAAGCATATAGTGACAGTGATTATGCTGGTGCAAATCTGGATAGAAGATCCACAACTGGAGGCTGCCAATTTCTCGGCACAAGGTTGATTTCTTGGCAATGCAAGAAACAAACCATTGTGGCCACCTCAACTACTGAAGCAGAGTACGTTGCTGCTGCAAATTGCTGTGGACAAGTCCTTTGGATTCAGAACCAATTGCTGGACTATGGGTACAACTTTATGACCACTACAATTCATATAGATAATCAAAGTACCATCTGCATAGTCAAAAATCCAGTTTTTCACAGTCGAACGAAACACATTGAAATCAGGCACCACTTTATAAGAGATGCTTATGAAAAACATTTGATAAAAGTGGCTAAAATCCATACTGATGATAATGTGGCAGACTTATTAACAAAAGCGTTTGATGGACCAAGGTTTCAACACCTCGTGGTCAATATTGGAATGCTAAACCCTTGACTGCATAGTTTGAGGGGAGGCATAGGCCTCAGGGGAGGATTTGTGCAAACTCTGCATATTTTTGTATATTAGTTTGTTTTCTAACACTAACTTCTAATAATTCTCTAGTTTGTTTTTGTTGTTGTGTATGTTTTAGTGTCTGTTTTGCAGTTGTCTGTACTGCATTTTGTCTGTTCCGTATCTGGATTGCAGTATATACATCCCATGATCATGATCAAATTCATCAAGAGTGGCTCATTAGTACATGGTCAGATAGCTGAAAGAGTGTTGCTTGTTTCTTCTGATAACAAATACTGAAGCATACAATTTGATTCTACTGAAGATAATACTGAAAGAAAAGAAATTGAAGTCAAATTGTTCATTCATTCAAGAAACAGTTTACAGCTTACAGCTTACATAAAGTCAACCTTCTATTTTGCATCCTCAAGATACGAGCTGTACACTTAAGCTAAGCCTAATCTAGTGTATATCTTTCATTCCGAAATCTAATGGAATGCTGGATATGCCTTTGATGCTGGCTTTGCTTTCGTAGGTCTTGCGTAACCACCCATTCAGTCTAACTGGCTGGTTGGATATGCATGAACAGCACGACGAAGATGCTAAGGACCAAAATGGAAGGATGGATTGATGCAAACGATTGATGATGACGATGACCACGCAGGATGACGTAGAGAACTATCGTGTCCTTTGTGCTTCATCTATTCATTTCAACCAAAATGCAATCGATCCACCCTCCTTAAGCCCTTCTACTATACGATGTGTGTTCATGCACCAAAAGATGGCGCAGTGAGACCAAGAACCACCTCTCTATCTTTGGGGAGTGGCGGATTCCTGGAACGAGGTCTTTGTTGAGACCGAGGTGCTGGAGGTTGGGAGTAAGACGTTCCCTCCTTATAGGAGTCATCAGAATCATCAGCAGATTCACTTGGATTCACTACACTGTCATCTTCTGAAGAAGGAAGAAAGGGCGATTTATTTGGTCTTGGATAGGGTTGAGGAAAGTAATGGTACCATGGGTTTGATTCACCACTTGATGATGATGAAGAGGATGAGGAAGATGAGGAAGTGAGATCTATGATCTCAGGTTTGGTATTCATGGTGCAATTGGGTTAATTGAGGTTATTTCACTTCTAGGGTTTGTGGTAAATATTTGGGGATCTTGGTGAAAAGATGAGTTACATTGGGATCATTTTATAGACGGATTCAAGGTTCAATGAGTTTAATGCAAGTGGGTAGCACAGTAATTCTAGAAACTTACCGAAGATATTCTTATCTTTGATGCATTCTGCTGATGCCATAAACTTCAGCAGATTGATCTTGTGTTTCTGCCGAAGTGTTATTTTGAGTTGGGTCAAAGATGCAATACACGTCAGCAAAAGTCAACCAAACGGTCCATTTTTCTTTGACTATAATTTGGGCAAAAACACTCCACCCACCATCACTCGCTTCAGAACAAACGAATTCCCTCCTATTCTACTTCCACAAACACTCACCATTTCAAGAATCATAACCCTAAACACTCATATTCCTCATGGCTCTTGAATTTAAACATGATCACAACAAAGTTGCATTTCTGGGAAATGGCAAGGGATATGACCTGTACGAACCAATGGTAGAATTTCTGAAAAGGTCCAAGATTCGTTATGCTCTAACTCATTCTCCAAATGAGATATATGAATCACTGATTACTCAATTTTGGGCATCTGCTGAGAAGAGGAGTGAGACAGAGATTAGGGCTGTGATTGATGAAACAGAGTACATTGTTACAGAGGACCTAATTAGGAGGAAGCTTCAGTTGGAAGATGCTGATGGAGCATTTCATTCTAGTCAGGAAAATGTGCTTACTGGGCTAAGAGCTATTGGCTATCGTGGTACAAGGACTGATATGTGGTTGAAGAAGGAACTTTGCCCGAAGTGGAGGTTCTTGGTTCACACGTTGCTTCAATGCATAAGCAACAAGACTGGAGGATGGGACCAGTTCTCTACCAGACTGGGATATGGTATTGTGTGTCTTTCTCAAGGGGTAACTTTCAATTTTTCTAAGTATATATTCGAAAACATGGTTGAAAATATTCAAAAGACAAAGGGAAAATTTTTAATGTACCCAAGGTTTTTACAAATGATTTTAGACACCACTACCCCAACCCAAGCTTTTTATCCTATAGGTTCTTTGACTGCTAAATTGTTTGCAACCATGAGAACCCACTTTCAGGGGGAACATCATCCCTTGCTAGCAGCCATGTTGCCCCAAGATAATGAGGCTGCTAATGAGGAGAATGTGACTCATAATCCTCCTACCTCACCTGTTGCTACTGATGGTAATCCATTGGTTAACATTGATGAGGGCCCATCTTCTACTGTTGAAGCAACTCATGTTGCTCCAGACCAGCCACTCTGTCCCAGTCCTCCACCCACACTTGATACTCATGTTGAGTCAGATCTTAATAGACCACCCACACCAAGTCCTGTGAGGGATCCTCTCGATGAAGATCTTCCTCACATTGAGCATGACCATGTTTCTACTGAAAGGTCCAATGAGGCTCCCCTTACCACAGAGCAGTCTGCTGGTGGAGCTGAGGACCCCATTTCACTCTCATCTGTGTATGCTCTTGTCAACAGGTATGCTGCAGAGGTTAATAATCTGAAAAAGGAACTTGCAGAGACCAAATTGTCTCTTGGGGGTAAAATTGAAGAACTGCAGAATCAGGTTAAGGTCTTAGAGCACAAACTAAAAGGGTCTTCCAAAAGGAAACTTGTGGTTTCCTCTGATGAAGAACAAGAAGTTCCTCCCTTTGGGTCTCTGGACATGTTGGCTGAAGTTTCTCTCAATGACCCTTCATCAGTAGCTGCCACTTCATCAAAGAAGAAGAAACCTGTTCTGTACACCAGAAGAAAGAGATCTGATCTTCATAAGGTTTCTTCTGAAGCTTCAGAGGAACCTGGGGTTGATAAGGCTGCATCTGCTGATATGCAAATGGAGGATGCATCTCCAGATCTTGGTCAATCTTCATCTGTTCAAGAACCATCAGGCCCTTCACCTTCAGCAGATCTTCCTGATGTTGTTGTCTTGACCACTCCAGTTGATAGTCTACATCAACATGTTGACCTAGGTATTACAACAGAGATTCCTATAGTTGATCTAACTGAAGAAGAGTGTGTTAAGCAGCCTGATGATAAAGGAAAAAATGTCATCACTGAAGATGAGCTTGGTCCTAACCTGGTGAGTGAGGAGGAAAGACTAGGTCAAGCAACTAGACTGGCTGAGTTTGAGAAGTCAAAGGAAAGTGTAGCATTGGCTAAACAACTTGAAACAGAGGAATTCTCATCTTTAACTCCTGAGAGAAGAAAAGAACTAGATGCACTGAAGGTTCAGATGCCTGCTGAACACTGGGATATTCTAACTCAGCAAGTCATTTCAAGACCTTCTCTAGCTCAAAGTATACTAGGTGGAGATTTCCTCAGTGACAATTATGTGGAGCGAATGATGGCTCAGGGAAGACAAAGGAAGCAAGAAGCAATTGCACAAAAGAGGGCCATCAAAGCTCAGAAGGCCAAAGACAAACCTCCCACTAAAGATGAAATAAGAAGGGTGGTGAAAAACCAATACTCAATGTCCAACTCTGGCCTAACAATGAAACAAGTCAAGGCTTTTCCTGATCATGTCCTGTATCGCAAGTATAACCAAATCATGAAGGAAAGATCATCATCTTTAGCACATTCTTCCAACTTAAAAAGGATTTCAGAGAATGAAGCTGTTCAAGAAGCCAAAAGACTCAAGACAGATGATGCTCCCCACACGGTGACTGCTCCAGTCATTCCTGCTGAAGCAACTTCTGAAGTGGCTTCCTCCACTATCAAGAGTCCATCTGCTGAATCACATTCCAATACTCCTGAAGCATCTGGTATATCAGCTCCCACTTCATCAGTGGCAATCATTTGCACACAGGAAGCTTCTAAGGTTAAGGAAGCTGATCTTGCAGACATAAAAACAGAAAGGGCGAGAAAAATGCTTCACAGGATGAATGCACTACGTGAAGGTGTTTCAACTAACTCTCCCTATATCTCTTCAAGTCTTACCACACAAGTTCAAGCAAAAGATGCTCCATCTGGGGACCATAACAAGACTGGTGGGAGGAAGAAGAGAATGGCCAACAGATCTCCTGTGGATCTTGAAGCTGATGACTCCACTTTCTTAATAGAAGGGTCTGCTGCTGATTTTCCTGATGGAAATTCAGATGAGGTGATAGCCTGGAAATTAAAGGATGATCAGATGAATGTTCTTCTTCGAAGGGACTCCACTTCAATGGAATTCACCTTTCTGAAAGAAATTCTACACTTGGTAGACAGGGCAGACTTACTTTCTCTGTTCACTCAAGTTACCACCCATTATTGTAACAAGGAACCACAAGGTTCTGGGATGTTCCTACCAGGAGATCTTCAAGCCCTGTTAAACTCTCACATTCCCAATAGCAAAGCATCTTCCATTTGGGAAAACTCACATCTGTGGAAGCTTGAATCCTGGAGATTCTATCCTCTCCCTCGAGTGCATGTGCTTGAGACTAAGGGTGGCATCACTGTCTACATGTTTTCTGAAAGAAAGTATCCTTTGCCCAAAAGACTAATGGAAAAGATGCTGAGTCAGAAATTGGAAATTCCTCTAGACCCTATGGGAAATGAAAGACAGTCAGCTCTAACACTGGTAGGATTGATCAAGACTCAACTTCAACAAATGCAATAGGCCTCTGCTTCATTCATATCAGGACACTTGGTACTCTCTGCACTACCTTGTTTTGTTTTAGTTTGCTTTGTTTATGTTATTTGTCTATTTTTTTTTGTCTAAATTTTTCAAAGAAGTAAAAGGCTTTCATAAAAAGAAAACTCCCAAAAACATCATTTTAACAATAGTGATAGCATTTATTTAATAAAAATTAGGTATTTAATTTTCCTTTTCAATTGATTCTTAAGCTTTTTGAGTGTTATAAACCTGTTCTTAGATTAAAAAAAAAAAAAAAAAAAAAAAAAAAAAAAAAAAAAAAAAAAAAAACTAACTTTTATGCAGGTTTGTTTGTTGTCCACTTCTAATGGTCTTTAACTCACCAGATGTACCTTGTGTATGTCAAAGAGTTGGCTAGTCCAAAGGGTACAGCTTTGGTAAAGACACATCAAATCTGTTGATAGCTGTAATGGTTTGCTCAAAATCATAGGGTTTGCAACCACCCATGCTTAACTGCTGAGGGTTGTATGGTCATCAATTCACCATGGTCTATTCCTGTTTGGAATCCAAGAATTGGCTGGCCCACATGTATATGGCATGTGGTAAAGGCAACTGAATCCATATTTGGTGCTCAATTCACCAATTCTAAGAATTGACTAGTCCTGAGCAAACGGCTACAGGTAAAGACAAAACAAATCCGTTTATATGGTTGCTGGTTTGCCAATAAATCAGATGGTTATCAATGTACCATAGTTTTCGAACTCAAACATATGGCTACTCCAGTAGTAATGGCTATTGGTAAAGAGACATCAAATCCATTAATTTCAATAATTCACCTCTCACAGGAGTTAACACACCTGGAAGTGATGAGAATAGTATTGAACTTATATGTTTTTGATGTACAAGATGTCATATGTTGCTGCAAAGATCTGGTGTTTCACAATTCAGTCATCATACAGATGTTCTTCTTCTGAATCTTGGTTGCTGATCCTCAAGATATTATCCACTCATTGCTCAAACAACATTATGGTACAATCCTCAAGGAAAATGTTACAATCCTCAACAGCATTATCGATCTATCAAGGAAACTGGAACTTAACCTAGTCAAATTCCAGTTTAGGGGAGGATTGTTGGGAATTAAGGTAATCTACTGATTATGCCGAAGATTCTGCCGAAGTGATTCTGCCGAAGAAGAAAGGATTCTGCCGAAGTTATACTTCAGCAGAAGTGTTAAAGCAGACATTGTGTTGCTGCTGAAAGTGGGAACCACGTAGGAAAGATAAAGCTCAGTATAGAGTAAAAGTCAGCGCCGTATGTATAGGTTGGCGCCGTATTATGTAGAGCTTATCAGAATAAACAATATGATTAACAAAACAATATGATTAGTTGCATGCTTGTCTAGATGCATGCTTAGTCTATGTTAGTTTTAGGAGCGTAATTTGTCAACGCTCATTAGGGTTTCTTGCCTATATAAGAAACCATGTTAGTTTGTAATAGATAATCTTTTCTCAAGTTTCTCAAGTCTTGTATTCTATCCGAAACATAGAGTTTCTATAATCAAAGATCCATAGAGGATCAAAAGTGTTCTTAGTTATTATAACTTGTATTTATTTTCCGCTACAATACCAAGTTGTAGAGATCTTCTATTAGTTTGCTTGTGATTACATAGGCAACACTAATGATCTCCGAGTGCTTAAGATCTATCAAGGTCTGTGTGTTTCTAACAACCATTGAATCACAAGTGTTTATACATACTTCTCATGCCAATTGCACATTACATGTCAGCTTCCAATGTGTCATAGATTTTAAATTATCATATGTAGTGTTATGCATTTCTTCTTCTAATGATGCGCTTTCTGTTTTCAGTGTTATACACCGTTGAGTTTCAGAAGAGAGGCTTACCCCACTGCCACATACTGTTATGGAATAATAGTGGTTCCAGGACAATGACTACCGACGATATTGATAGATACGTATATGCAGAGCTACCTAACAGAGTTATTGATCCAGAAGGGTTTAGGGTTGTCAGTGAGTTTATGATACATGGACCTTGCGGCCCAGCATTTCCTACTGTACCGTGTATGCGTGAACGAGCAACGTGCAATTTTTTTTTCCGAAAGACTACTGCACACATACATTCATTGACGAGGCAGGGTATGTACATTACCGGCGAAGGGACATTCACATTGATGTTCTACGACATAATGTCCAACTGGATAATGAGTATGTGGTTCCGTACAACCGAGCTTTGTGTATGGCGTTTTATGCACACATAAATGTAGAATGTTGTGGGTGGACGATGCTCATCAAGTATCTGTTTAAGTACATATCTAAAGGCACAGACATAATAGTCGCCAGAATAACAAGACCACATACTGCACTGAGTGATGAAGGAACCAGCGCAGCGACATCAACCTCCTCGAGTGCAGGAGCCGCACCGGTTGTTGATGAGATTAAGAACTTCATGGATGCACGTTACATTGGCCCTCACGAAGCATGTTTTGGCGTATTCTGGGATTCGATATACACAGTCGCGATCCAGCAGTCCAAATATTGTCTGACCACTCTGAGAATATGCATCATATCACATTCAGAAGCACGCAACAATTGCAGTCTATATGCAACAACTGGTAATTTCACCTTACTTTTTATCATGAATACTTATCCATTTTCTAAGTTTTTTTTTTTTTTTTTTTTTTTTTTTTTTTTTTTTTTTTTTTTTTTTTCCAATATCAACTTATTTGACTACAACATGTGACGTAACTCACATTTTCAATGAACGTGCTTACACACGGACCGACACCGACGACCTTATGTTAATTCGTTAACGTACGATTTCTAAACATTCAAGCTAAATGTTTTCTATCTATTTGAGCTTTTCACAAACCCTAAATAATAAATAAATAATTTCTATAAAATATAAGAGTACAAGCTCTTTCAAGAAAATGTACAAGTCTCTTATGCATGAAAACTAACTTTCAATTATAAAACCATTTATAAACCTTAGTGTACTCACTTTAAAGCACATTATACCACTCCATATTACACAAGTCTTCAAATAAGATTTTCACATATTTTACAAAGCTAAGTACAAAACCCTAATGCTCAAGGTACAAGTGAGTAATGCACTATACTTTTATTAAATTAAACTAAATGGTTACTATATTAAGCCTAACTAGACTTGGCAAGACCTAACTTAACTAAACTAAGTCTTTCGAAGTCCTAAACCCTTAAGTACCACTAAACATACACAAGGTACAACACCTTATAGCCAAACGAGTCTAGTTTACCTCCTAGTTCAAATCAAAAGAAAGAGCATACCTAGGGAAGTCTTGGCAAGTTCCTACACCACAAGAGCCCTAACTAAGTTACTTAAACCCTAACATGGTTCATATGATGCCACATACTAAGCACATCACTTGGTTTCTAGAAAATCAAACTCAAGTCAAAGTTGAAAACCTAAATTAGGGTTAGGGTTTAAACACACCATAAACTTTTACATACAACCTTCCATGGATCAAAGTTACACATCACCATGTCCCTTAACTTGAATACATGACCATGTGGCTTGATCTTACAAGAGGAGAACAATTGAGAAACCCTAGTTCTCCTCCTTATATAAATTGACCCCCACCCCATCTTTTACTCATCATTCATTCACCCCAATCAACACACAAACACACTCTCACATTATGATCTAGAGACATTAGTAGAAGCATAGGAAAAGGAATATAAAGTCTAGGAGGAGGGAAAGAGCTTGGGTTCATTCAAAAGCTAATTTGGTCAAATTCTCTGCTAAATGAAATACTAAGCTTTGTAAGTGTTCTAACCTTGTTAGGAATTAGAAAATTCAGTCGTTAAAGAGTCGGTCACCTCAAGTATAAGCATTCAATAGAAAGCTCATAGTCGTAGTTATGATATGTTAGTTAGTAGTTTGTTAAGTAACACCGTGGAGGACGGACGGGTCTTTACCCACTGTATGCCTGATCCACAGCCCGTAGGTGGCGTTTATTTGTAAGACACTAAATACCCTCTACCTCCCAAGGTAGAGGGTTGGAGCTTCAATACTATTTTTCTTTGTTTCACATAAATCCCAACTCTCTTCCTTTCTCTCACATGGTTATGGTTTAATGTGTTTGTGAAATCTTATATCTAACAATTGGTATCAAGAGCCATGGTTTGATCACTCATCGTTCATGCTTCTTGTTTTGGTTGATTTCACAAGGTTTTTGGGGTATTAAAGGTTTAGGAGAGTTTGATTCATTTGGACAAATTCTAGTGTTAAAGTTTGAATTTTGCTTGTACTTTTGTGTTTAGGATCATCATATGTGTTTATGTTTTGAATTGGAAGGCTTAAATCTTTGTGGTTTGGTTGTTTTTGATTGATAAAGTGGTTATTTTTTAAGTTTGTACGAAGCGAGTTGTGTCTCGGATAGCTTTTTCTTCAAAGCGAGTTGCTTTGTTATTGGATGCGAGTTGGTACATGCGACTTAGCTGTTTAGCGAGTTGATTTTTATGAGACTTGGGTTCTAAGCGAGTTGTTTCTTTAAGCGACTTGAGATCTAAAGCGACTTAGCTATTAAGCGAGTTGTAAAGCTAGCGAGTTAATTTAAGCGACTTGGTGTTCAAGCGAGTTGATTGTGTTGCGAGTTGATACTAAAGCGAGTTGGCTATTTAGCGACTTGATTCATTAAGCGTGTTGACAGTGTTGCGAGTTGATGCTAAAGCGACTTGGCTATTTAGCGAGTTGATCCCTTAAGCGAGTTGTCTCCTTGAGCGAGTTGGGTGTTTAGCGAGTTGATAACTAAGCGAGTTGTGTGTTTTACTACTTGTCTAATTTTAGACTTGTCACTTCTTCGTGATACATTCTTATGGTTGTTCTTTTGGTTTAGTAAAATCCCGTGAAAGAATCAATTTCCTGGTTTAATCAAAGAATTGTAAAATCCCGTAGAACTTGTAATCATGGCAAACATCGTTCCTACTATTGTTTCTTCCGTAGCTGAGGACGTTCAAGCAGCAGGGTCAGATACTCGTCCACCTATGCTTGACAGAACTGACTACGACTCTTGGGCTCAAAGAATCAGATTGTACTGTCTTGGAAAGGAAAATGGAGTCAATATTCTCAAATCGATTGATGAAGGACCGTATCGGGTTGAGACTACTAGAGACTTAATTGATACGTATGAAGATGGAACAATGATCTATGGAATAGACAGACCAAAGGCGTATGATGAGCTCGATGATAAAGAAAAAAAGAGATTCGATGCTGATATCAGGGCTTCTAACATCATACTTCAAGGTCTTCCAAAAGATATCTACAAGCTGATCAATCACAACACTGAAGCAAAGGCAGTGTGGGATAATGTCAAGATGCTTCTCTCAGGTTCTGAATTAACTATGGAAGACAGAATCACAACTCTATGATGAATTTGAGCACTTCAAGATGAAACCAGATGAGAGTGTCTATGAGTATTATGTGAGATTCCACAAACTTGTTAATGACATGAGGAACATCAGAATGACCATGCCAAACATTCAACTGAACTCAAAGTTTGTGAACAACATGAATCCCGAATGGCACAAGTTTGTCACTTCTGTAAAGCTAACCAAAGGGTTGAAGAATACAAACTATGAGCAACTCTATGCCTTCCTCCTTCAGAAAGAGAGACATGCTATGTTTGAAAAAAGGATTCTTAATCAGTTCAAAACCAACCAGGGAGAGACAAGCTCATCGAATGATTCAACTGCTTTCTACTCAAACATCGGAATCACAACCAAAGCCTCACAAGTCATACCTATGGGTAATGGTAATCACAAACTCATTCCTGATCCTTTGTTCAAACAAGTTGATGCTGATGCACACGTGGGAAACTTCATTAATCAACTGGCTCTTCTGATTAGTCAAAACATGAACTCTCTTCCACA
Organism: Chrysanthemum seticuspe; assembly: GCA_019973895.1. Classification (NCBI taxonomy): domain Eukaryota; kingdom Viridiplantae; phylum Streptophyta; class Magnoliopsida; order Asterales; family Asteraceae; genus Chrysanthemum; species Chrysanthemum seticuspe. Next base: position 139,682,396 of record BPTQ01000008.1, read on the forward strand.
CACCAACAACAATCTCAGAACTGCATCCAATCCACACAATCAAGCCACTGTCAGAGATGGGAAGGTTATGGTGCAGCCAGTTCAAGAAAGGCAGTATGAACAAGCAAGAGGTGGAGCTGGTAGAGGTTATGCTGCAAATCAGAATAGGGGAAGGAATGGAAACCAGGGTCAAGCAAAGCCAATCAAATGCTACAACTGTGGTGGTGAAGGACACATTGCTAGGAATTTCACATCTCCAAAACGTCCACAGAATGCAGAATACTTCAGAGATAAGATGTTGCTTGTGCAAGCTCAGGATAATGGTGCAGCTTTGGATGAAGAAGAGTTGTTGTTTCTCGCTGAGGGCAATGCCAAGACCTATGATGCAGATGTGGATGAGCAGCCAATTCAGGAGATAGGTCACAATCATCAGAATTCCTTTCAAGTCGCTGAGTGTGATGCATACGACTCTGATGTGGATGATGGACCTACTGCATACACAATTTTTATGGCTAGCATTTCTCCAATGGTTTCTCCTAAGGTCTCATCTTCACCAAAAGCTGGCCCATCCAAAGACAAACTCATCTCAGAGGTATTAAAACTATACGATGATGCTGATGTTCAAAAGATGCATGACAAAGTACAAACAACTGAAACTATTGAATCAAATATTGAAAATATGGGGAATATCAATGTTGTCCCATATGATCAATATGTGAAACAAAGTGAAAGTGAAGTTGTACCAAGTGATGCATCTTCTGCAGTCAACAATGACTATGATTTTGATGAATACACTGCATGTGCCCCTGATGATTCTGTTATCTCTGAGCTAAATGCTTATAAAGAACGTGTTGCTATTTATGAACAACGTGCTAAGTTTGAGTTGACCACCCGTGAGCAGAAGATGGATGACCAAATGCGTACAACTATTAGAAAAAGTAGGTTTAGAGAAGAAGTATTAAAACAAGAGTTAAACTCCTTACAAGAAAAGCTTTCTAAAACTGCTAAGGAAAAACAAGAACTTCAAGAAAATGTTAAAATGCTTAAGCAAGAATTCAGTGCTAAGGAATCAAAATTTTTTAATGATTTTTCTAATCTAAAAACCTTGAAAAACAAGCTTGAAAATAAGTTGTACGTACAAAGAAATACCATTCAGACTGCTCACTTAATCACTAAACATAGAGTCTTAAGCGATAAGCATAGCATTCCCCTTGTTGAGGAACCAAATCCAGAGGTCATTAAAAAAGCTAGAAATGCTCATAAGGTTCTTTATGATGGCAATGAAATCCTTAAACCTAGACAGAAACCTAGTTGCGTTGAGTGCACTGAGGAAGATAAGAAATCAGTTGAAGTCACTAGGGAAAAGATGAACAAGAAATTAGATGATCCTAATTGTAAAGAGAAGAAAATAAATATCACACCCCATGATTACAAGAAGGAGAACTGGATTTCCTTGAACATGTTTAAGCCTCAGACGTTGTTAACACCCGAACAAGTGTTCTGGAAAAAGGATTTAGATAAGCAAAAAGCAGAGAATCTTGTTGTAACAAACCCTCCCTTTAGTAAAATGCCTTCAGCGACTGTGTATCCTCCCAATACACCAATGCATTTAGTTCCTAGGACTATTGCCACTAAAAGCAAGACCTAAATCAGTCAATATGTTATTTTTCAACTATTTGTTGATTTTGAGAAAACTTGTAAGAAAAGGATCACACCCACGGGTATAACTGAAGGGGAAAGGGGTTTTGAGCAAACAAAAGAATGTTATTTAACTGAAGTCATGCCTTTCTTTAAACAACTAAAAGATCATTTTGAAAGTCTTAAAAAGGGAATGAATTTAGACATTAAAGAAATGGAAAAGGAATTTGATGCAATGATAGTTGAGGTTAGTGACTATGAGCAGGCATTAAAATATAATGAAATTGAGAGGAAGAACTTGCATACCTTAAATGAGAATCTGATTTCTGAATGTATCTCTCAAGATGTGTTTTATACTGCTACTAATTGCTCTATTACTGCTTCTCAATTTCATGAATTATCTGTTGCGTTGAAAGTCTCCCATGATCGTGTCATTGAGCTTGAAATCAAAAACTCTAAACTAAGTGATAAAATTGAACATGATGATCACGATAATTTGGTAAAACATTTTTCTAAGCTAGAAGTTGAACATTTTGACTTGCAACTAAAATATCAACATCTTAAAGAAAATGTTAAAACCTCAAACATCAAGATATCCTCGGATGTTCCAAAGTTTGATGCAGTTTTTGAACTAAACAAACGTGACGAACAGATTCAATCTCACTGTAACACGATCAGAAAGTTGAAAGCCCAAATCTCTCAATTAAAGGGTGAAAAGAACAATATGACGGGTTCCCAAATGCCTCCTCCTTTAGATTCTCGGATTTCTCAAAATTTTCATCTTCAAAACTTGGTTAATGCCTTACAAAAGGAAAATGAGAGTTTTCTAGAAGAAAATAAAAAGGTTAAACGTCATTTCAATGAGTTATTTGAGTCAATTAAAGTTACTCGGAACAAAAATAATGAAAAAATAACCTCGTTGCAAAAGGAAATTGAGAATCTGAAGAGTCAGGTAAAATGGAAAATGCCAATGACCAATGGGGAGAATGGTGCTTCAAAGGTGCATGTCTGTAATAAATATGCTTTGACTGTGAAATATGTTCCTCCTCGTCTTAGGAATAACAAACTGGCAATTCAAACATATTTCTCATATCTTAAGGACAGCCTAGAATGTCTCCGTGATATTGTAGAAGAGGATAAGTTAGAGAAACCACTTGATAATGCAATTGGCCATGCATGCTTATATGCCAAACGATCTCAAGAACTTCTAGAATGCTTAATTACAATATGCCCTAAAACCTTAGGTGAGCAATTCAATCCCTTAATACCTTGTTCAATGCCTAATGCCAAGCATGCAAGTCATTCAATGCCAAATGTTATGAACGTGAACCTTAGTGTGCCTTCAAGTAGTTCAGATTCCAAATCTGTTAGTGCTAAGAATGTGAACTCGAATGTGCCCTCTAGGAGTTCAACTCCCAGCACTTCTACTGTTAAGAGAACGAACTTTATTGTGCCTTCAAATAGTTCAGATCCCAGCACATCTAAACAGGAAATGCATAAATTAGCAAAACCAACTAATGTTCCCATTCCCTCTACAGGAGTAAACAGTGACATTAAAGCGAGCAGGTCAAAGTCTCAAGACAATACAAGGAATGATAGGATCTCGCAAGCTAAGAATGTGCATTGGAAGAAAGTAGAAGATCACCCTAGGAACACTAAGTTTGAGTTAAATAAAACGAATCGTGTTGATTCTAGTATTAGCCATAGGCGTACTGTAATTAATTCGAATTCTGATACTATTTGCAAACCTTGTAATGATGTATGCTTGAATTATGTTGCTAATCATGAATGTGGTGTGAATGCTTTGTCTAATGCTGTCAAATGCCCAGTTAAAATTGTTAATGCTAATAATCGGGCAAAGAAGGCTAAAAGGCAAAGACGAAAGATTGTTAGAAAACAGTGGAAACCCACAGGAAGAACATTTATAAAGATAGGTTATTATTGGATACCTTTTGGTCATAAGAATAATCAGTTTTGTCCTCAAACTGCTAAGACTATGCCCACTAGAAAATGGATGCCTACTGGTAGAACTATTCCCTTAAGAAGTGAACATACTTTGAATAGGTCAAATACAGACACCAGCACTGCATCTATTCCCAATGATTCCATTGCTTCTACTTCTGATATGGATGTTTCTATTTCTGATGTGGGTGTTCCAATTACTGTTACTAACCAAATGGAACCCATTCTTGCATGGGGATCCCAAATATCCAGTTATCCATTCTTGTCTGTGTTCAACTGCAGATCGTTCAAATCGTTCTGTGGTACCTGGACTCAGGCTGTTCCAAGCATATGACTGGAGACCGGTCGCGGCTCACGAACTTCGTAAGCAAATTCATCGGGACAGTTAGATTCGGGAATGATCATTTCGGTGCTATTAAGGGTTATGGAGATTATGTTGTTGGAAAAAGTGTTATCTCCAGGGTATATTATGTGGAAGGTCTTGGTCATAATCTGTTCTCTGTTGGTCAATTCTGCGATTCTGATCTAGAAGTAGCCTTCAGAAAACATACTTGTTTCGTTAGAGAACTTGATGGTAAGGAACTTTTAAGAGGTTCACGTGGCTCAAATCTATACACCATCTCTATCGAAGATATGATGAAGTCTTCTCCAATTTGCTTGTTGTCAAAGGCTTCTAAAACAAAGTCATGGTTATGGCATCGTTGTCTCAATCACTTGAACTTCGGCACTATCAAAGATCTCTCCAGAAAGGACTTAGTTGTAGGTCTACCTAGACTTAAGTATGAAAAGGATCATCTTTGTTCAGCATGCCAGTTGGGAAAAAGCAAGAAGTATGCCCATAAATCCAAACCTACAAACTCAGTCACAGAAGTTCTTCATACAATTCACATGGACTTATGTAGACCCTTGAGAGTGCAGAATATCTTTGGGAAGAAATATGTATTAGTTGTGGTTGATGATTTCTCTAGATTCACCTGGGTAAAGTTCTTAAAGACAAAGGATGAAACTCCAGATATCATCATCAAACTCATCAAATAGCTGCAGGTTCGTCTTAACAAAACGGTCAGAATCATCCGAACAGACAATGGAACTGAGTTTGTTAACAAACAACTTAGTGAGTTTTATGAAAGTATTGGAATCAGTCATCAAAGAAGTGTTCCTCGAACTCCTCAACAGAACGGTGTAGTTGAAAGACGAAATCAAACTCTTGTGGAAGCCGCAAGGACTATGCTGATTTACTCAAAAGTTCCAATGTTTCTCTGGGGTGAAGCTATCGCCACTGCATGCTACACCCAAAATCGATCCCTGATTCACACTGCTCATGGAAAAACTCCATATGAACTTGTCCACAACAGAAAACCTGATCTTTCATTCCTTCGTATGTTCGGTGGTTTATGTTATCCAATTAATGATTGTCAAGATTTAGGAAAACTGAGAGCTAAAGCGGACATTGGAGTTTTTGTAGGCTATGCACCTAACTCAAAAGGTTACCGAATCTACAACAAGAGAACCCGAAATATTATGGAAACAATTCACATCACGTTTGATGAGCTGACCGGTCAAATGGCTCCTGGACAATCCAGTTCAGGACCCGCACTTCAAAACAGTCCCATTGGTTCATCCCTTGTACCAAATTCTTCTCCAGCAACTCCATATGTACCTCCATCAAAAGATGATTTAAAGAAACTGTTTGATCCAATGTTTGATGAACAATTTGAGCCAAGTAACAATGATATGACAATTCAATCACCAGAGGCTGCTTCTATCCCTGTCAATCAAATTAACCCTTTAACTTCTATGTCATTAAGCCAAGAAGCGCCTGCTGCTGACCAATCTGTTTCATCAACAAATCTTCAATCATCAAGTGTACATCATGGAAATGCTTCTGATTCACAGGATGAAGTCAATCCCTTTGCTACTCCCGAAGATGCTCCATTTGAAAATATATTTGCTCCTGAATCATCATCTGAACCATCTTCATCAGGAGACATCGACTCTGCTACTTCGGTTCCACAACCACAACCACATGAACATCTTAGAAAATGGACACATGATCACCCATTGGATAACATCATTGGAAACCCTTCTCGTCCGGTATCCACTCGTAAACAGCTTGCTACTGATGCCTTATGGTGCTTCTTTAACTCAGTACTCTCAAAGATCGAACCTAAAGATGTTAAAACTGCTATGAATGAAGACAGCTGGTTCAATGCCATGCAAGATGAAATTCATGAGTTTGATCGATTAGATGTATGGGAATTAGTACCAGAGATTGTGCTATGATCATTGCACTTAAGTGGATCTTCAAAGTGAAGCTTGATGAGCATGGTGATGTTTTGAAAAATAAGGCTAGGTTAGTGGCTAAAGGGTATCGTCAAGAAGAAGGGATAGACTTTGAGGAATCTTTTGCTCCAGTTGCACGTATCGAGGCGATCAGAATCTTCTTGGCTAATGCTGCTAGCAAGAACATGGTTGTTTATCATATGGACGTTAAAACCGCATTTCTTAATGGAGATCTTAAAGAGGTCGTCTACGTCAGCCAACCTGAAGGCTTTGTGAATCCAGAGCATCCTACTCATGTTTATCGATTGAAGAAGGCTCTGTATGGTTTAAAGCAAGCTCCGAGGGCATGGTATGATACGCTATCAAAGTTTCTTCTATCTACTGGATTCAGCAAAGGATCAGTTGATCCAACATTGTTCACCAGAAAGTCAGGCAAACATTTAATTCACGTTCAAATTTATGTTGATGATATCATATTTGCCTCGACTGACCCCAATGAGTGTGACCGTTTTTCAAAAGAAATGGGTTCTAAATTTCAAATGTCAATGATGGGACAAATGTCATTTTTCTTGGGATTACAAATTTCACAAAGTCCCGGAGGCATTTTCATAAATCAATCTAAATATGCAAATGAGATTTTAAAGAAATTTGGATTCGATTCTAGTGTCCCTGTTGACACTTCCATGATTTAACGAACCAAGCTTGATGAGGACCACTCAGGGATCATGGTAGACCAAACGAAATATCGTAGTATGATTGGATCCCTGATGTACCTC